>CM040999.1:17620766-17641292 GCA_022985145.1 Pangasius djambal | reverse complement strand
TCTGTAACTATAGCGATCAGGGATTGGTCGTCTGTAACTATAGCGATCAGTGATTGGTCATTTGTAACTATAGCGATCAGGGATTGGTCATCTGTAACTATAGCGATCAGTGATTGGTCGTCTGTAACTATAGCGATCAGTGATTGGTCGTCTGTAACTATAGCGATCAGGGATTGGTCGTTTGTAACTATAGCAATCAGTGATTGGTCGTCTGTAACTATAGCGATCAGTGATTGGTCGTTTGTAACTATAGCGATCAGGGATTGGTCGTTTGTAACTATAGCGATCAGGGATTGGTCGTCTGTAACTATAGCGATCAGTGATTGGTGATTCTTTGTTTATATGTATATATATATATAGTAGGGATTATTTTTGGCGAGGAAATGCAAAATCAAATGAACTCTAGGTGAACAGAGTCAGGGGAAGGAAGGGCAAAACCCAGTAACTGAGTTAAAAATAACCCAGCATTTTATTTTAATAGTGTACTATTTAGTAATGGTAGCGTAATGTGTGAAACGCAGCCGAATGGAATTTGGGGAGAAATTTCACTTGGCTCGAATAGAATAGGCTATTATTTGTAAGTGGCTTGAAACAAAATCATATTTCCATTCCAAGGCCAAACTTTTTCTCACCACACCAGTGAACAGTTGAATTAAATATTGTAAATAAATCGCATTAAATCGACTGTCCGTGTGTGCACCAAAGAAATCAGTGACCAGAGGGAAACCATTATACCTGGAAAAAAATTCAAATATGATCATAAACATGTTTATTTAATTGGTTTACATTAGCTCTAAACTATTTAACTTTGATAAAAGAATTGCAAAATAGAGCACTTAGGGCTGTAGGACTTGAGTTCAATCTCGAGACATTTTCTGATGACTAATGACTTGGATTTCTCAAGTTTCGAAGTGTTATTGGCATGTAGACTTCTCTGTCTTGGGTGTTTTTGTGAAAATATCTCTTACATGATTTGGACCTTTTTGTGTAGAAAGTTTGGACAGAAACCTGGAGACGTGCCGCACTGAGAATAGCACAGAGCCTAGATCAGAACTCCTGATAATGGTTTGTGTTAAATTACCATAATTGCCTTGAGTGATTCAGGTTTTCTGATATTTTCCTTAAAAACAGCCACCAGTGTGGACACCATGCACAAAAGGGTTAATTTACAATTTTTTTTTATTTAATTTGAATTTACTTATTCCTGTAAAGCTGCTTTGTGACAATGTCCGCTGTTAAAAGCACTATACAAATAAAACTGAAGTGAATTGAATGCATTAGCGTTCATATCAAAATTGTTTAATTAACTATAACAGCACAAATCGATAGTATAGGAGTGAATTCAGCTGTGTACGTACTCATTATTGCTCATTATTACTGTGTACAGTGCATGTTTTACACATGAGATGATCTTAGATTAGTAAAACGGGTTAATGTGTGATGAATAACTGAACAGCGCATGCTTGGAGACACACTGAGTACTTTGTACTTCAAGCCTACATACAACATAATATACATCATAATTTATTGTGACGGTGAAGGAACTTATTAAGTTTCTATTTAACTCTATTTAAGGGAACTAGTTTATGTTACTTCCCCTTTTTTTTTTTTTTTTTTTTAAATGTCACAGCTTTAAATAATTTACACACACAATCCAAATACTCCAGAAGTCTGATGTAGGCATTAATAATAACCGCCAGTGTGTTTCTTTCAGCACGTGGGGAAGATCCTCCTCGGGGTTTTGGGTGCAGTCGTGGTGGTCACTCTGATAGCTGTACCAACGGCTATCTATCTCAATGGTACGTGTAATACTTTCCAGTCAAGTACCATCACAAAGTGTTTTTCTCTGCAGTTTACGTTGACATCCCAGACAGTCTGGTGTCATTTCCACTGTCGCTGTGGTTTTATTTTGTCTATAAATCTATGTCTTTGCTAGATAGACTGTTCACCTCTTTTCCAGGAATATACAAAGTCTTTTTCAGAGTACATATTCCCCAGCTGCAGTGTTTAGAAACCACATTTCTTTTCACTAGAACATCACATATTGGAGCACAAATTCTCAATTTCCTTACAAACTCATGCTTGCTGCAGGAAATTTCCTTCAACATTTACTCAGAAGTTCTCATTGTAGCATCTACCACTGATTTCCATATGATGATCTTATTCCCTATATTACTGCACTCCATGCACTCTCATGGCTTGTTCACTTCATGAAGTCTCCATTAGTGAGCCATTTGGGATGCAGCCCATTTTTAAAGGATGATTTATTCACTGCGTGGCTGAACTTTGACCCGAGATTCATTTGGCCTCAAACCACAATTGTTTATTCATGACAGAATTTTTATTTGCAGTGAGTATTTTACGTTTGGAAAACTAGCCATAAATTTAGACGTGTGTTCACATGGCGGAGCTATTAAATGCAAAAATGCACAGTACGCATTGTTACTTCTTACGTACTAGGGTTCTGTGCAACTAAACCTGACAAGTGTGTATGTGTGTGTGTGTGTGTGTGTGTGTGTGTGTGGTTCCACAGAGAAGAGCCCAGAAAAAACCAAAAGGACTTTTACCCTTAATGACTACTTCAACAGCACCATCAGAGCCAGATCATTTAACATGCGCTGGATCTCTGGTGAGCAGGCCAAGTTCTCCACAACACACACACTGAATAAACACACATGTGGCTTATCTTGTTCCCAAGCCTCAGTGTTTAGACAGTATATCTCAGCAAGCGACAAAGTGACATTTCAATTGAGATTTTCTCAACTCTAAAGCGACAAATCCAAACGATTGTTTCAGACGATTCCTCTGACCGATCCTGTGGCTCGTGTGGTCCGACATTTCTTCAGTTCCCCGCTCACAACTTTAGTTCCTACCTGCAATTAGTTCCCATTTACTGAACTCATAAGCGTTGTTTCATCTTCTCCTGTCATATATGAGCTCTCATTAAATGTGTACGGAAACGTTAGGAAGAAAAATAAAGCTTGGAAGGACGTAGCAGAGATCGTTGGTGACTCTGGTGTGTGTATGTAGCTAGTACAGTTAGCTCACTTTGCTAATCTGATCTGAGAACAAAGCTAGTACGAAGCCGAGCACGTAACATGTAAATCACACACGTTTTTCACACTGAATAGTGCGTTATTTAATTCGTGTTTAACTAGTTAGCTGTAGAAACCATATATCGCTACTACCGTTTCCATCGGAAAGGCCACGCCCACAAGAGACAAACTACAAGCGACTTGTCACCTATTAGCGTATTCGTATTAGCGTGATTGCTCATACCGCTCACATCATTAAGCAAGTTAAAGTTAGCGTTAGCGATAAAGCGACAGTGCTAAGCTTACAAACAAGTAACGGAAGTCTATAGCCTCCAGTTTAGTGTACAAATCGGACAATTTACAAATGTTGCTGCTGACATCTTTAAAGTCAAAGTAAAGACATGATTTAGAAAACTGACTGATTTCTGATTATTTGTTTGATTTCTTTTTTTGACCAGATCATGAGTATCTACATAGCACACAAGAGGATTCGGTCTTATTGTTTAACGTGTCTTCAGAGAAGGGAGAGAAGTTTCTGGAAGAGACGCTGGTAAGATACGTCAGATTAGACTTTGTGCGAATGCGTGAACATTTTGTTTGAATGTGAGAGCGTTTATGTGAATGTGAATGTTCTATGCGCACGTGTGAACGGGAGACCGCTTTGCATGAAAGCGAGAGCCTTTTGTGTGAATATTAGAGCGTTTATATAAAAATGTATATTTTATGTGAACATGAAAACTTTTTTTAAATACATGTGAGATCACGTTTGTTTGAATCTGAACATTTTGTATAGATGTGAGAGCATTTTTTGCGTGAATGCGAGAGCTTTTTGTGTGAATGTGAAAGCGGTTTCTTTGAATGTGAACGTAGTATAGTGTGAATGTGATTATTTTGTGTGAATGCAACAACGGTCTGTGAACGCGAGAACATTTTGTGTCAGTGTGAGATCTTTTTTTTTTTTAAATGTGAGAGCATTTTTGCGTGAATGCGAGAGCTTTTTGTGAGAATGTCTCATGAACATTTTTCATAAATGTGAGAGCGTTTTGTGTGAATGCAACAGCATTTTGTGTAAATGTGAGAAGTTTTATGTGTGTGTGTATATAAGAAGTAAACTTTAAATAACAACCAAAACCTTACCTCATTGTAATTAATGTGTGTGTGTGTGTGTGTTTTACATCACAGGACTCCTTTAAAGCCTTCGATTACACGGTGTCAGCCGACCGCAAGTTTGTGTGTTTACTGACCAACTACTCAAAGGTGCAGCGGTGAACACATTAATGATCCATGTGCAGTTTTGCTGTTGTAAGCATTTACACTTACGCAAGATGTGCTCTCTGTTCTCTTACAGATCTGGAGACACTCATTTACTGCGACTTACTTAATCTACGACCGGGAGAACAGGTCTGTGACTTTTATCAGATCAGACTGAGATTGGTGATAACGATCATAAAGAAACCATCAGAATGCCTTTACAGCACAAAACTGTTTTTAGATTATCAGTTCCTGTATGAAATTGCTCTCTATCTGATCTCTATCCTGTGCACACATCAATCAATCTATAACATATACTGTATATAATATGTATGTATGAAAAAAAAAAAAGAGTTTCTGGTGTTGAACTCAGACTTTTGCTGTATATAATATAATGCTCCAAATGTCTGTATCTGGATTCGCATTTAAACCTGAAGAAGCCGTGGCCTATTTGATTTTCCTTCTATTGTTTTTTAAAACACAAGGGAAAAAAACTTCAGATGTAGAAATGTCAACAGTGTGGGAAGGCATTGGTGCGTGAATTCTGGCTCTGACAGTTCCTCAACCTCAGCTACATCACTCCAGTTCAAAATTGATTCCAACAAACTAATGTTAAACTAATTTGAACCTTACCAGGCAGTTACTAAGGATGAATGGATGACTGAACGAAGTAAATCCATCACACAGCGCCACACATCCATGTTAATCGACAAGGTCTTTGTTTGTCCCTGACTGCTGCTCACATATAAATATCACTTTACTGTTTGTTCAGGAAGTTGCTCACTACAGATATCCCGCATGAGGTTCAGTACCTCGCCTGGGCTCCGACAGGCCACTCACTGGTGAGTTTAAGCAAATAACAATGATTTGCTTTATTCTTGTTAGTGCGTGTGCTGATAATCAGTCATAAGGTACGGTATATTGTGATATTTAACAATAATGTTATCATGTACACTTCAAAGAGCATGATATGTACTGTATATAATACAAAACAAGATAATGTTGAACAAAAAGTATAATATTGTGATGTTTCTAAGAAAACGTCATGAGAAAATATAAAAGTAGGCATTCCTTGCTTTATCAAGGATGAAAAAATATGGTCTTTAATTTTAGTGCAGCTGGAAATCGTGAACATAAGAATGAAACGGATGAATTTGCAGAATGAAGAATGAAGAATTCTGAATTTGCAGAATGAATGAATGTGATCATGTCAATGCCGATGTATTAATAACATTATAACTATTTCAGACTTCATATCACGTTCTACCTTTATACCGATATATTGTCCAACCCCTGATACTAACTGATACTAACATATAAGACAGCAGTAGTCCAGAAGACTTTCCGTTACATGATCCATGTGACTCACCTCTTTATAGACCTCTATAATGGTGGTGTCTTAACGATCGCTCTATCTAAGTAGTGTAAGGGAGTTATCTGAGGGAGATATCTCGGTTCCTGACAACGATGCCCAGTTTTACGATGGCCCTTTAATCATCCCCATCATCTACATTTATTACCTTTATCGCCTGTGCTCGGATGATGGAGTTTAATGATTAAAACGTGTGATGGACTTGCTGGAATCAAAACAAAAAAAAAAAACCCGCACCATTCTCTCCAGCATGTTCTACTGCATTGTTCTTGATCTGAACATACTAAACATAATTTTTAATTTTATTTGATTTTTTTTTTTTAAATCACACCCACGTACACACACTCATCCACATTATAGCCATGTTGTGTAATAATCTGATCTCCTCTCTCTCTCTGTCTCTCTCTCTCTCTCTCTCTCTCTCTCTCTCTCTCAGGCATATGTATGGATGAATAATGTGTATGTTAAGTCCAGCCCCTCTTCACCAGCAGAACCAGTCACCAGTAACGGAAATCCTGTGATCCTCAATGGCATTCCTGACTGGGTGTATGAGGGTAAGAGGGATCCATATGGCATAGCCATAACATAACATAACATAACATAACATAACATAACATAACATAACATAACATAACATAACATAACATAACATAACATAACATAACATAACATAACATAACATAACATAACATAACATAACATAACATAACATAACATAAAGTAATATAACATAATATAATGTAACATAACAAAATATAACATTATGATTGGAAATAAATTTAGCTGGTTAACATAGCCATTACATAACGTAACGTAACGTAACGTAACGTAACGTAACAAAATATAACAAAATATAACATAACGTAATATAACATTATGATTGGAAATTAATTTAGCTAGTTAAGTAACAAGTAACATAATTATCCATGCTAGTAATGTGGTTAAAAATGCAAAAATCCACGTAGATTTTTTAAAAATATAATATTGTGATAACATTGTTACCAGATTATAACGATCTATACATTTAATACGTTCACTTTTGTAACCTCCAGAGGAGGCAGGACGTGAGTGCGGATTAGCATGTACTTTATTAGAGTGAATCCAGTAATCGTCGTCGTAGTCCTTTGTGTGGGTTAATAAACATTAAGCTAGCAACAAACTAGGATAATCCATAATCAACAACACTTGCGGCAAGGACAAAACCTGGAACAGAACCCGGAGGACAAGGCTCGAACTTAAAGGGACTGCAGGATAAATACACAAGGTAATTAAGGGCTAAACACAGAACAGGTGCACACATTAGGGAAACAAACCCGTCACAGAACGGGAGCAGAAACGGGACCAAAACCAAAACAAAGGCGCATGGAGAACGAATAACCAGTGCGAGCAATGCTCACGTCACTGGGAGTCGTGATGGTAGTTTGAAGTATCCATGGTAACAATATTGTCAGTGTTCAATATCAAGGTACCATTATGTTACTTTATTGTCCAATTAATAACCTGATTATTAAAGAAGCTTTTCAAGAAACTATGAATTAAGTTTTCCTACTAAATTTATAAATGTGTGTGTCAGTGATGTTTTAGTCCTAAGCTCACAAGGCCAGATAAACAGGTAGATTATTTTTTAAATACAATTTTGCGATGTAATCGTAAATATTATACTCTGTGAGATTAATATGTCTACTCGAGGCATGTGAAACATTTTTTTTGAACTGACAGAGGAGATGTTTTCCACCAACCATGCCATGTGGTGGTCTCCATCCGGACGGTTCCTGGCCTTCGCCGAGTTCAACGACACAGACGTGCACGTGATCGAGTACTCGTGGTACGGTCAGGGTCAGTATCCGGAAGTGGTCACCATCCCGTATCCCAAGGTAAGAGCGAGAGCACAATTTAATTAATGTTAGACTCAAGCACTGGAATTCAGCTCATGATTAGCTTAGCTTCATAATTCCAGCAATTTATTTAAAAAAAGTTATACATAAGCCAAAATCTTACAGTTAAAAGCAAAAGTAGCAAAATGATACCTGAGTGTAAGTTAAAAAAAAGTGCCTTAAGTATTTAAAAGGAAAAAAGTTCATTGTTTTAACTAAGTGTAGAAGTCAGAATACGTTTATTTCCTCAAAAGTGTTTCTAATAATTTGTGCAAATATTACGATTGGAGGCGGGGTTATGGGCGGAGTCAGCATTCATATCTTTTCTTAAAACATAGCTTGATATGAAATCAAATTAAATCCATCCACAAGTGTATTAAATTCCTTTTATGCCAAAGCAATTTGGCAACAATTACATTTTTTTAATTCATTAAAAAAGGACACAGCATACATTTTATCCATTTATAGTTGCAATTAATGAAGTCTTGAAGTTAATAAAGACCCCAAAAATATGCAGTTACTGAAAAACAGTTACAAAAAGTTACAGCTTTACCTCTGAATGGTACAAAGCGCTGACACTGGAGTCTCCTTCCATAATAATAAAAAACGTCAATAAACATCTCGTTACAGAAACGTAACGATTTTTTTATGTGGGACGACCATTGTACAAGTCCCCGTGAATGAGCTGTTACTATGGAAACGATATTAAACGTAATATAAACCTGTGATGTGTAGCTGCACTTCTGTCACGGCTGCTGTAAATCAGCAAGACCTTCTGACCAATCAGAATCCAGAATCAGCAGTGCAGTGGGATAAATCATGATATTGATGATAAACAGCTGTGTTACTGTGTTTGATTTAAGCCATGGTGCTTTAAAAAAAAACAAAAAAACGCCCGTTCGTTTCCACTAATAGATGTTTTTGTGTGTTTTCGGTTCCAGGCTGGAACACCGAACCCGACGGTCCGCCTCTTTGTGGTTGACGCCTCGAATGTCTCCAGCATTATGGAGCTCTCCGTGCCAAGCGCTCTTTCCGCAATGTAATGCAACCAAAATATCTGACATTTTAGAGAGCGTGGTTTGGGCCGAGCCTCGTGTTTACCGCATTCCTCAGACGGAAAGTGGAACAATCAGAAGTCAAATTGTCTTCAGGTAGAACCTCTGAAGTTCTCCTCTTTATTTTTTGTTAATTTAGAGATCACTACCTGAGCACCGTCACCTGGGCCACGGACGAGAGAATCGCAGTTCAGTGGCAAAACCGCACGCAGAGTTACGTCATTCTGCAGATGTACGAACTCAGCGGCGGGACGTGGAGCGAAAAAACGGTACCGTGGTCTCACTTCTCTTTCTGTATTATTAAAACCGTGAACTGCTCCAGGGGCGTGGCTGTAAGCGTGACTGACCTCTGACCTCTGACCTAAAACATCTGTCTTAAAAACCTGTGATGATCTAAGTAAGCTAACCGATCTCAACTTATTTAGCATTAGCGTTAGCACTAGCATTCAGAGGTACATCAGTTTATCAGTTTTTTACATTTTTTGCAGGAAATTAACTTGGAGAGCAAGACAGGTTGGATCGGACGAGTACGTAATGCATTCTCTCTGTCTTTCTCTCATTTCTGTCTCTATATCTCCTTCTCTCTCTCTCTCTCTCTCTCTCTTTCAGTCTGTTGTCACTTGTTCTTTGTCTTTGTTTCAGCCTTTTCATTTTCTCCCTCTTTTTAATCTTTCTCTCTGTGTTTTTTCTTTTTTCTTTTTGTCTTCCTTGTTTTCTCTCTCTCTCTCTCTCTCCTTCTGTCTCACTCTATCTGTCTCCCTATCACTCTTTCTTTTTAAATATCTTCCTTTCTACCAGTCTCACTCTGTCTCTATCAGTTCTCTCTCTGTCTCTTTTTCATATCTCTTTCTTACTGTCTTGACCTCTCTGTCTGTTTCTATCTCGTCTCTATACATCTCTCTATCTTTCTCTCTCTATCTGTTCATCCCTCTCTCTCTTTCTCTCTCTCTCTGTTTCTCTTCTCTTGTCTCACCCTATTTGTCTCTATATCTCTCTTTCTTTCTCTCTTTCATTGTCTTTCTTTTTGTCTGTCTCTCTATATATCTGTCTCTACATCTATCTTTCTCTCTCTCTGTTTATTTGTCTTTCAGTTTGTCTCTCTCTGCTTCTCTCTGTCTCTTTTTCTCTCCCATTCTCACTATATCTGTCTCCATGTGTCTTCATCTCTCTATCTGTTTCTCTGTGTCTCACTCTCTATCTTTCTCTCTCCATTTCAATCCCCATCTCTCTCTCTCTCTTTATGTTTCTCTTTTTTTCCCACAATTTGTTTCTCCTTCTCTTTTTCTAGGCCTCTTTCTAAAGTCTCACTCCCTCTATCTCTGTCGCTGAGATGGAGAGAGTGAGGGAGACACACACACAATGACAGAAAGAAAATGAGAGACCGAGAAAGAGAGGAAGAAAAAGAGGTCTGTTTTATTCTTCCTCTCTTTCTCAGTTTCTCATCTTCTTTTTTTCCATCTTCTTCCTTTCATATTGTTCTGTCTCTTCTCTCTCCCTCACTTTCTCTTCGTCTCTCTATTTTCTCTCTCTCTCTGTCTCTCTCTCTAGTTATATTTCTCTTTCAGTATAAAAATAAAGAGACCCCGTTTCCGATTCTTTCTGATTTCTTTCTCGTCTTTTTGTCGTAGTTCTCGCCGACTGACCCTGTGTTTAAACCCGACGGCTCCAGCTGTTACTACATCAAGAGCGACTCAAGCGGCTTTAAGCACATCCATCACATCAGCGGGGTGAGTTACTACTCAGGAACACGGCTGGAAACATCTGGACATGTGTCTGGAGATTAGTTTGTAGGGGTTGTTTTTTATTCTTTTCAATAATCTTTGCGACTATTGCTCATGGACAATGAGAAAAATGACCGTTGCTAAAGCGACTGACCTCCGTTTATTAAAGGACACGCTTACGCCCATCACATCAGGACGGTGGGAGGTCACCGACATCCTCAAAGTGACCAGCGACGCCATGTAAGTTCACGTTTACACTTTGATTTCATTCACAGGTATTCGTTCGAAAGATATTTTTATCCAAACTAGCTACTGCTGGAAAAGTACCTTTAATGTAAACATGATGAAAAAGATCCTGTAATAGTAATTCACAGATACGTCACATCAATATTCCTCACATTTAGAGAAAAAAAGGTGTCCAGGTAGCTCAAATATGTGATTAGATATCAAAATATGCAAATCTGATGATTAAAAAATACACACACCGCATGTGAGCAGAAGAGTTTTATTCTCCACACTGGCTTTTAGCTTGTTATTGTCTTTAATTGTGTAAACAGTCTGTCATCCTATTTTGTGATTGATCCTATTTTGTGAACCTTGAATGTGTATTCGCTAAATCGGCAGCTTTAAGCTCCGCCCAGTTTGACTTAAGGATTCCTGGCATTAGCTAGAAATCAGGACGAGTTATCGTCGTTATTTTATCGACATTTCTTTCTCTTTTTTATTTGTTGACAGATTCTACCTGAGCAATGAACACAACAGCCATCCAGGCCAGAGAAACGTTTATAAGTGAGTCACGAATATCATTCCGACGTTGTCTGCTTTCTACATCGAAATATTTTGCACATATTCACTTTGAAAGTGTGATTATACAGGAGACATATTTCCATACAGTAGAGCCTAAATTTGAATTAGCACTGTCACCAGTAACACTGTTGTGTGTTATTCACACACTCGCCTAAATTTAAAAAAAGTCCTCGTTGACGTTTCATTTAAACAGAAATAAATGAATCGTATGTGTTTTGTCGTTTCTGCAGAATCTCAATAGACGGCGCTACTCATTCCACACGCATCTGTCTCACCTGTACACTGATGGAGGACAGGTGTAAATATAACTCCGCCTACTTTAGCACCAACGGCACCTACTACCGCCTGGGCTGTTCAGGTACAACCCGATCCGATTACATATTCCTCAAAGCTTCTGAATTGATGAACATCCTGTAAATCAGAACATCACATGCAGTTCCTGCTTGTTTTTCTCGATAAAGGTCCCGGACTGCCTTTGTTCACTTTAAGAGACAGTCGAGGTGCTGGATCAGGTAAACTTACCGAGCTTTTATCAAACTCAGCTATCGAATTCCAATTTACTCAAATACATTTTTAATCAGAATATATATTTGTAACTTACATATTCAGTGTCTGTAGGACACTGTAGATTATGCTAATTAACCATAGCTAGCGCTGAAAAACATCCGATTAAGTGGCTGTTTGATTAAAAATCTTGTAAAAAAGAAATAAACTATTCAATTACCTATTTATCCTCTTATATTTAGTGACCTTAAAGCATCTTACACTCAAATGTCATACTTTAAAAAGCCTAAAACATGCTACTATTTCTTGGGTTTTTTTCTTTGAGCTTTGTGGGCCGCCATGTTAAAACAACATAAATATAAAAAGAGCTTTAAGAAGTCAGAACTTCCAAAAAGTCAGAGGGTTTGAAGGCCGTATGATGGATTTTTCCTATTTGGAAAAATCACCAGTACTATTATAAACATTTGCTAGCATGCTACTAGCCTAACTAGTTAGGAGAAAAACAAACTAAAATATTACAGGAGTTACTTTAAACTTTAAATGAAATGCTATATATTGGAATATTTAATTGCTCCTTTTAACAGTACAGCAACTCAGGATGTAGGGTTTTATGTAGCTAATTACTAAATTATCATGCTAGCAAGTTAGCAAGCTAATTAAATCACTTGCCAGGAGCAATAATAAATAATAATTACGTTGCTATGTTTAAATTAGGCTTCATTTAGCAAACACATCCATCTGTATATGAGCATTGTTTCTAAAACTTTTACGAGCTAATTAGCAACTAGCACCTAGCTAGAAACAACTAGTGGTTAGTAATCTGATATATTAGCTATAAAGCATGCAAGATAGTCAGCAAGATAAGGCTAACTAGCTAAGAGTTTGAAGTATATTATGCAGAAATCCCTCTAAAAATTGTGTCTCCTGTTCCTGGTACTGAGAATGTTCATTTGTACTGCGCAGTGCGCACTCGTGTTACGTAGCCACGTGACAAGTACGTTACTTAACAAGTAGTGATGGGAAGTTCGGATCATTTTACCGACTCGGACCTTTGAGTCTCGTTCAGCAAAATGGACGAATCTTTTTTCGAGTCACTTCGTTTTCTAGCAAAATATAATTAAAATGTTACGTGTTACTTCCCTAACACATCTACTACTTACGCAAACGTTGATCACACTACAAACAAGACAAAACTATAATGCTATAAGAAACAGAAAACATTTAATTCATTGTTTACCTGCATCTATAGTCTATGATTAGCTCACCTCACCTCTTATCTGACAAGTCTTCGGGTTTCAGTCGTTCGTTCATCACGTGACATGACAGCATTGGATAGAGAAATTAGTTAATTTACAACCTTCCTTACAAGCGGGTGCATAGTAATTATTATTATTATTATTATTATTATTATTATTATTATTATTTACTCTTAGAGTTATGTATTTAAGAACCATCATGACAGAAATTAAAAGCAACAATTTGAGACCAGAAACGCATCACGTAACTGTAAGAGTAAATAATAATAATAATAATAATAATAATAATAATAATAATAATAATAATTACTATGCATCCGTTTGTAATGAAGGTTAACTAATTTCTCTATCCAATGCTGTCATGTCACATGACAAAAGAACAAACGACTCGAAAGACTCGACAGATGAACTAATCAGTTCTCTCTCCGGCTCAGACTGTGACTGCATTGGTTAAGCTCATGGGGCGGTCACGTGATGAACGAACGACTCAGACTCGAAGACTCAAAGCAGGTGAACTAACTCCAGTACAGAGCCTATGGGATGTTGCGCATGCGCGACTGAACGAATCACTCCCCGAGACGACTCGTTCTTCCCGAGTCACATTAAAGATTCGTTCAAAATGAACGAATCGTTCAAGAACGACCCATCACTATTAACAAGGTTTTTTTTTTAAAATAAAAGTATAGTAATGGCTAGTATGTGAAAATATGTTTACAGTATCGATTTGTTTTCAGAAATCAGGGTTCTGGAGGACAATAAACTCCTTGAGTCGATTCTCCAGAACATCGCGATGCCCTCGGTGACACACGGCACACTGAAGATCGGCGAGTTCGGTGAGGTTACGGCTGAGGAAATGTTTTTTTTTTTTTACTGATTTTAGTCAGATATTGACACGGAGCCTAAACTCTCTCCTTTCGCAGACTTGTGGTACCAGATGACTCTGCCTCCGAACTTCGACAAGTCCAAAAAATACCCTCTGCTGATTGACGTGTAAGTAGTTTGACATCATTTTAACCATTTAGTGGCTGTATCTTTCCGTCCATCCCGTAGGCCGGGCGTTTTTACTGTCCACACACTCGTCTGTATATCTTTAGAACAAGTGGAGGAAGAAACAGAGCAGAAACATCCTTCTCCAACAGGTTTCCATGTCAACCTGTAAAACCTTTAGCCATTTTATTATCAGCTATTCAGAAAATAAATTCAGTGAATCGATTCAGTGAGTCACATTGATTTGACTCGTTTCACTGATACGAGTTGACTCTTTCGACTCCTGTTGCGTTTTTCTGCTTCTTAATGCGATATTATAACCAGTGATCGTTCGTTTGTGTTTCTGCTCCGTCCTACTCTGCGTTACCATAAGAGAAAATAACTAAATGAATAAATAAAAAAGTGTCTAAAATAGAGCATAAGTATGCGATTTGAGACAATTTGTTTACGGTATTGGTGTCATCGCATCACATTGTGCTATATTTACTATTTTTGACGTTGTTAGGGTGTGTGTGTGTGTGTGTGTGTGCAGTCATTTCTGTAATTTTCTTTTTGACATGCACAATTGATAAATCGCATTAAAAACAGCAAGTATAACCCCAACCATCAGGATCATCAAGCATGGAGAAAGCCTTTAGACCTACATTATTATTATCAGTGTTATTTATATCGCTAATAATTGAGATTATACATGGCTTGGGAATAAGGGAGAACGAGTGTTAGCAATTTATTTTAGTAATTTAGTAAACGTAGCACAATGATCTTTTGTTTTTGCTAGCTACGCCGGGCCATGCAGTCAGAAGTCAGACTTTCGTTTCCGGATCAACTGGTCTACGTATCTGGCCAGCACGGAGAACATCATCGTGGCCAGTTTCGATGGCCGAGGAAGCGGATACCAAGGAGACCAGATCATGCACTCTATCTATAAAAAACTAGGCACATACGAAGTGGAGGACCAGATCACCGCCGCCAGGTAATACGTGACCTGAGAACCTGCGTGTCATTCCATTCTCCAACACACCCTACGACTTTCCCTAAAGACGCACGGAGCAGATTTTACACCAGGAATTCCAGGACCAAATGTTTCCGGGTCCTACACACTCCTAAGACAATGTTTTAGGTGTGTTTATAGATGCGTCTTATTCAAACCCCCGATTGAGTCTTTACATGTTTACTTTACATTAAAGCGCAGTGTTTGCATATGAAATGGCTTTGGCTTTAAATTTAGAAAGCTCGTAAACTGTCCAGTGGGGAAGATCTCACTCCCGGCGCCACACGTTAGAATAATGATGGGTGAGAATGAAAAAAGTGAGGCAGAAGTCTGCTGTGTGTTGTTAATTACATTGTAGATATGAACTGAGTTTCATTTAAAGGTACATTAGATAAGATTTCTCTAAATTTGTCAAGATTAGGTCTCTAACGGTTAAGCAGGCGGAGTTAAATAAAATTTGAATGATTTTTTTACTCCTTGAGCCCGCCCCATTCCTTCCCATGAACACAAAGCTCCGCCCCCGGAATCTACAGTGGTTTAACTAGATTTAGCATAAGCAAGGACAACATCACGTTCAAGTTCAAGTTCAAGGACAACATCGCACTATAAACACACAAAATTCTGCTAATGGTCCAGAGTGCAATTGCTGTCATTTTTTCTTTCTAATAAGTTCTTATATCTATAAAATGACTGATTCAAACACAAACAAACATTCCCGACCGTAATGCGGTTTTCCAAATGGGTTTTCTCAACCATGTAATACTTTTGTCCTGAGGTCATGTCTTAAAACATTGTTTTTTTATCATGATCTATATATTTTTCCAGCTTATTTGTACTAGTAAGAAATTTTTAAAATCGACTATTGCACCTTTAATTCACTTTAAATGAAAGTTATTGCTATTATATGCGTATATAATATAGCATTGTTGTGCGATGGTTGCAAATATTAACCAAATATTAACAAAAAAACAACACTACGCTAACATTAAACTCGGCTCGTTGTACCAAACTGTGCTCGTGCTAATGTCACATTGTTGTTCTTCATGTTTTAGACACTTCATTGATCTGGGCTACGTCGATAAAGATCGAATTGCGATCTGGGGTTGGGTAAGTCCTCGCAATTTTAATATCCGTACATATCGTGTTACTGTGATAGACATGCTGATAGTTAGTTATTAGCTAATGCATAGCTACAAGAATACACGAGACTTCACTGTGGAAAGTTACAGCTTTACCTCTGACTGTTACAAAGCGCTGACACTGGAGACTCCTTCCATACATGTTAATGTTAATGTTAATGTTAATGTTAATAAACATCCCCTTACGGAAAACTTCACCATATCATTGATTTTTTTATCCGTTTATGTGGACTGTATTGGTGTGACGGCTGTTTCTTTATATTTTGCTGCGGTTCAGTCCTACGGTGGTTACGTCACCTCCATGGCCCTGGGAGAAGGAAGTGGAGTGTTTAAGTGCGGCATGGCCGTGGCCCCGGTGTCGAAGTGGGAGTATTATGGTATGGAAATCTTATTCTGTGGGGAAAAAAAAAAAAAAAAAGCTAATTAATCCCAAAGTCATTTTTTCACAATCTTTTTTTTTTTTTTAACCAAGCTTTACCAAAAGGGTGCCAATAATTCTGGAGGTGATGGTGTACATTATGTGCAGAATAATTGTACTCTGTGGCTGATAATCGTACAATTCCGTGTCATGGAATTTCAGTATCTTACGATTTTACGTTTTCGAAAAATAAAATAAAATTTAGTTTAATTAAAAATAAAATAAAATAATGTATGTTTCCAGCAGTGTGGGAATTCAGTTATTATATATATAAAAAAAATTCTTTATCTTCTAAATCTTCATTAGTTTATCAGAAATACTTTTTCTTTGCATTTACGTACAAAAAGCCTTTAAAACTATATAAAAAGTTTTCTATTTAATGGTGATGTCATTATCTATACCAGTAGAACAGCCCATAGCGATAAGTATTTCTGATGTATATCGTTATAGCAATATGTTGTGACTGCATTTGCACCTGATTTTTTTTTTTTTTTTTTTTCTGCAAATGAACAGATACCATCTACACGGAGCGCTACATGCTAACTCCGAAAGAAAACAGAGGCTTCTATGACGTAAGTTAGCGGAGTGTGTATTACGCAGCTTCGCTCAGATTTTCCCCAAAATGACTCGTTCGGGAACGCGAGTCAGCTCGCGGAAACGCTGTGTGATTTATACGAGTGAACGTATGGACAGTGTGTTTGAAGTGGTGTTGTAATCTGTGCAGAATTCCACAGTGACGGGAAGAGCGAGGAATTTCAATTCCGTTCAGTACCTACTGGTGCACGGCACAGCCGACGGTGAGACACACACACACACACACACACACTCGCATCAAGACCCCCACACACAGGCACACACACTAGCATGCACACACACACTCAGACACACTCAGACACACACGCGCACACACACACACACACACACAACCACAGTTGTCCATTTGTATCCCTCTGTCTTATACTCTCTTTAACCTTTTGCACACACACACACACACACACACACACACACACACACACACATTTAACCTTATTGTGTATTTCACCCTTGCTTTCATGCATGCACAAACACACACTCCCAAAACAAGACCTGAACACACAGGCACACATACACACATGCATATACACACACACACACGGTTGTCTTTTTGTATCTATCTGTCTTATACTCTCTTTAACCTTTCACGCACACACACACACACACAAATGTAACCCATTTCCCTTTCAGTGTCTCTCTCTCTCTCTCTCACACACACACACACACACACACGCTCATATATTGCTGTACACATGAGGACCGGACTTCTTCATAAACTCAGCAACATAACAGAATGACTTGTGACATCCTGTTTTTTCCTCGGTGTGTTTAACATTGTAGGTTCACAGCTGTGTGTGTGTGTGTGTGTGTGTGTGTGTGTGTGTGTGTGTAAGGTAGCTAGGCAGGAGTGGACTAAAATGCTAGTTACTCTCTTATTCAGTACTTTTGTCTCCTTAATCAGTTATATGATGTGCGAAGACCTGATGAACAGATAGGAGAAAAGATATTTTGTGCCTCACTTTCCCGGATGCAAAACTGTCCATCCAAATAGGATAAAAAAAAGTTCTTATAACGTACGTATAATGACATCATAAACCCCACTAACACACAAGTTCATTTGCACTTAGCTACACAGCTACGTCCATCAGCCGCATTCCTTATTCAGCACATTTTACTCCAGAAGCCTCGTTTTGCTTTTAAACAGCTGAAAATGGAGTTTATGGCTTTAGTGTTTGAACAACACTGAGAGCTATAAGAACACAAAGAAGCGTAAGTCAAGCAGAAAACACGCTAAAGCACTTTTTAACCGAAAATTGTGACATATTGCATTCACGATATATTGTACACGATTATGTGCAAAGGTCATGATGTAAACAATGTGACCCTATCGTGGATTTTTTTATCGGCACATTTCTGGAGTTTTTAAAGGAGATGGAAATTGCCATGAAACGAAATTAATGCAAATTCTTATTTTCACCTTTTTTTTTTTAAAGTAAACTGGCTTTTTTTTTGCCAACCAATTTTTTTTTTTTTTTAGAAAAGTCTTACTGTGTTTGAGCATTTGGCCAAATCTTCTTGTTCTGCGTATTATGAATAATTGTAAAGTAACATAAAGTAACAGTTAACATTCTGACAAAACCGTCTAGACTGGAATGGTGTTATTGTCCTTGTGTATGATAATTGTTCTGTCGCATATTGTATATCCATGACGCTGTGATCGTAGGCACTTTACGCCGTTTGCTATCGCACCGTTTCATTACATTGTATGTATTTATTTCCAGATAACGTCCACTTCCAGCAGGCCGCGCAGATCTCCAAAGCTCTCGTCAACCAGCAAGTGGATTTTGAGTCGATGGTAAACACTCGAGCAGCCGCAATTTACTGAATGAAATAAATATTTACAGCGGGATCCAAAAGCCTGAGACCTGCTTCTATTGTGCATTCTTTTCTAATTTAATTACAAATAAATATTAGAAGTTATATTATCAGCAACATGAGTGAAAAGTAGAGTGTTTATACATCTGTCAGAATTTGTTAGTATTCACTAAGTCCTCATTTTACTTTAATGGCATGGGCTTGAGAAGTTTGTGTAAAAACTTGATGTTACATCAAATCCGTCGGAATTTCGTCGAAACACGTGTTTCAACGGAAGAGATCAAACTGACGGTCGGACAAAACAGCTGACATGAACAATATTATACATTTAATTCAGTTTAAATAATAACGCAGTCCAAAAATGTTCCTTTATTTATTTATTTTGTTTTAATTTTCTGTTCCCAGATTTTCAGTGTGGTCTCAGACTTTTGGACTCCACTGTATATCTCATTACACACACACACACACACACACACACACACACACACACACTTCATAATATAAATACATGAATAAATGTGCTGTTAGTTCTTGAGTCATTGCCTTTAATATCAGACTAAGATCCTAAAACTCCAGCTTTTGCACTGTTTATATGACATCCGTCTCCGTCTCCGTCTCCCCTCTTCCCCGTCTCTCAGTGGTACACGGACGAGGATCACAGTCTCGGAGGATCGGCCTATGAGCACGTCTATACCCACATGAGTCACTTCCTGAAGAAGTGCTTCGCATGATGTGCGGTTGTAGACGTCAGATTCGTCACATGACTCACTTCCTGGACTTCTCCTGAGATGTTCCTCAAATCACCAAGCAAACCACATTTTCTTCTCTAGCTGCTATTTATGCTATTGCAAGTGTTTTTTGTTGTTTTTATTTTTACAAAAATCCCCCATAAGCCAGCTGTATATTACTTTATTTTCATCCAGCTTGCTAAGTGACAAGATTAGCAGAGCGAAAACGTTCTGCAGGAGCTTCTGCTTCGTTCCGACGCCGACTTGATCATTTCACATCTTTCTAAGAATAATTAAGCAACACTTTAACCGCATGACTACACTGATTCCTGATAGCTCCGTGTGTTGCTTAGCAACTAATATAGCAGCTAATATTCCTTCACAGTGGTATTGATTTCAGTATTGTTCTTGAGTTTCGGCACAAATTTGAGGCCGAATATCAAACAAAATACCTTAAAATTCCTCAAAGTGAAAGCAATTTCAGATAAATAAATGGCACCACAAACGCTCTGAACCTGAAACCTGAGCTGCAACATTTCAGTTCTTTTGTGCAGATTTTTCAAGCTCACTTAGTTTCAGATCTCAAAATAATTCACTCCAAATAATTTATTCCAATTTTAAATCTCATCTCTTCCTTTGTTTTTTTTTTTTTACTTCTTTAAAGTTTTATGCAGATGCTTTTATGACTGAAATTTTAGCTGTTTTTTTTTTTTTAAATAACAATCAAAACCTGCATAATAACAATGATCTAATTACCCTGTGTTAAATTTTCCCTCATGTTTCTTGTTAAATTCTTTTTTAAATGAATTTTAAAGCTTTATTTAAAAAAAAAAGGTGGAACTACTGTTCTGGCATCTCAGTATCTTTAAGTATGATTTATATATATATATATATATATATATATATATATATATATATATATATATATATATATATATATATATATATATATATATATATATATATATATATATATATA
>CM040999.1:17598860-17609187 GCA_022985145.1 Pangasius djambal | reverse complement strand
TCACTCCCACCGTCTCTTCACTCCCACCGTCTCTTCACTCCCACCGTCTCTTCACTCCCACCGTCTCTTCACTCCCACCGTCTCTTCACTCAGACCGTCTCTTCACTCACACTGTGCTCACTCCCACCGTCTCTACGCTCAGACTGTGCTCACTCACACCGTCTCTACACTCACACTGTGCTCACTCACACCGTCTCTACACTCCCACCGTCTCTACACTCCCACCGTCTCTACACTCCCACCGTCTCTACACTCACACTGTGCTCACTCACACCGTCTCTACGCTCACACCATGTCTGAAAGATGGAACCAGAACTTCGCTGTTCTCTTCTGGATTTCTGCTAGGAGGGGGAATCTGCCCAGTTCTGCCCTGCAGCCGAGACTAGGGGCGTTTCTGTCTCTCTTTGTCTCTCTCTCAGTTCAGTTCATCAGTGCTTTATTGGCAGGAATGTTATAAATCACATTGTTGCCAAAGCAAATAGTGCAGGCAGATCAAACCAACATTTATACAAAAAAAACTTATTTACACATATTTAAACATTACAAACATCATAAACAGGAACAGTAAAAAAAAAAATAAAATATATATATACATACATACATACATACATACATGTACATAAAGCAAACAATAAGAAAAGCCTGACAGGTGAGTGTGTGAATATGGGGTGTGTATTCAGGGTGTCTGTGTAAACAGCTCTATAAGTATTGGCGCTCTGTCTGTCATTCTTAAAACTGATAACTATTGTAAAGTTTCACTGACATCACTGTCGTAGCAACTGTTCTTGCGATTGGCTTTGCATTGATCTCTCTCTCTCTATCCCTCTCTCTCTCTCTCTTTATCCCTCTCTCTGTCTCTCTCTCTCTCTCTCTCCCTCTCTCTCTCTATCCCTCTCTCTGTCTCTCTCTCTGTCTCTCTCTCCCTCTCTGTCTCTCTGTCTCTATCCCTATCCCTCTCTGTCTCTCTCTCTCTATCCCTATCCCTCTCTGTCTCTCTCTCTCTATCCCTCTCTGTCTCTCTCTCTCTCTCTCTCTCTCTCTCAGCTATGACATGGTGCATTACGGTCACTCTAACCAGCTGCGGCAGGCGAAGGCGATGGGCGATTACCTCGTGGTTGGAGTTCACACAGATGGTAAGAGCGTCGCTCGTTTTTTCACCTTCACCACCAACAATACGCTTTTACAATTTTTACACTTTCTCTCTCTCCGTGTGTGTGTGTGTGTGTGTGTGTCAGGAGAGATAGCGAAGCACAAGGGCCCGCCCGTGTTCACTCAGGAGGAGCGCTATAAGATGGTGCGAGCCATAAAGTGGGTGGACGAGATCGTAGAGGGAGCGCCGTACGTCACCACGCTGGAGACGCTCGACAAGTACAACTGCGATTTCTGCGTGCACGGAGGTGAGAGGATGACACGAGCAGGAGAAAACGACAACATGTCCGACCGGAACCGTCAGATCAGCCGCTCGCAGGAACAGCCACAGTATAGCGACTAGAGAAATCGCTGATTTAAGCTCTAATGACATGTACACGAGGTCATGGGGTCAGTTCCTCTTTTACAGGTGGGTTTATTTCCGTCCAGATCGGCCGCGTCTGTGTTTTTTTTCCTCCGTCCTCCTCAGAGAGATTTACAGCTCTACTGTTTTTCACTAAACTCAGCGCTCGTCTGATCACTTTAGTCCGACGCACCCTGCGCTGTCAGCACTCGCTGCAGGAAAACAGGAAGCCGTTCGCTGACCTCCAGCGCAAACTGTGACGCAGACTCGGACTGCCGCCGCATTCGATCAGGAGCTTATAGTTCCTAAAGAGCTTAACGTTCTCACGTGTTCATTAACACACCTGTTGTTATTATTTATTTTTTTTGTTTACCCGATTACGTGTTTATGGATTTAATTTCGTAGGTGTTTACTCATCTGTTTACGTGATTATTTTGGTTTCGTGCTTTCACACACACACACACACACACACACACACACACACACACACACACACACACGCAGACCGCGAAATAATTCACATAATTACAATAATTACAAAAATATCTCACTGGGAAAAACAAGTTGGGTTTCTCAGAAATTAAGTGTGTGTGTGTGTGTGTGTGTGTGTGTGTTTTGCCAGATGACATCACGTTAACGGTGGACGGAAAGGACACGTATGAAGAGGTGAAACGTGCGGATCGGTACAGGTGAGGTGTCTCACGCACACACAGGTGTGTGAACAGGGTGATGGAGGTTGTACAATCTCATGACTGCTATAATGTGTGTGTGTGTGTGTGTGTGTGTGTGTGTGTGTGTGTGTGTGTGTGTGTTTCCACTCTGCAGGGAATGCAAACGCACCCAGGGTGTGTCCACGACAGACCTGGTGGGCCGCATGCTGCTGATGACTAAAGCTCATCACGCCAACATGGTGTGTGTGTGTGTGTGTGTGTGTGTGTGTGTGTGTGTGTGTGTGTGTGTTTTGCTTTCTGTTTTATTTTTCTCTTACTGATTACACACAGAGACATTACAGGTCTAATAAACTTTACACTGTCTCTCTCTCTCTCTCTCTCTCTCTGTTTTTCTCTCTCTCTCTGTCTCTCTTTCATTCTCTTACTGTCTCTTTATCTGTCTCGCACTCTCTCTCTCTCTCTCTCTCTCTCTCTTTCTTTCTCTGTCTCTCTCAGGATAACTCAGAATACAAGCAGCATGCAGATAACTTCGGAAAGGTGAGCCTAGCTCTCTCTCACTCTCACTCTCTCTCTCTCTCACACACACACACACACACACACACACACACACACACACACGTGTCTATATGCACTGTGGTCACTAGGGGGCACATGTGAGCTGCACTTGCTGATCCCACTCCATTTTCATCTTAATAGTGATCTGTTATTGAATGTTATAATTTTTGTCTGTAAAAAATTTTTATCCTTTTTATTTTTTTTGTAAAACAAACATCTGGAAATCTAAAATTCACTCTTTTGTACTTGTACAGTAATGCAGAAGATTAAAAATAAACATCTTAGAATAAATTAGTATTAAAAAGGGTGTGTGGAATTTTGCACAGTCTAAGTGTGTGTGTGTGTGTGTGTGTGTGTGTGTGTGTGTGTGTGTGTGTATCCTCCTCAGGGTCCTAAAGGCCACAGTCCCTGGACCGGCGTATCTCAGTTCCTCCAGACGTCTCAGAAGATCATCCAGTTTGCGTCGGGGAAAGAGCCGCAGCCTGGAGACACCATCATTTACGTAGCCGGAGCGTTCGACCTCTTCCGTATCCTTCTGACCGTTTACTGACCCCACGCTAAGCCTAGGTCAAAGGTCACGGCCATTTTAGCTAGAGCTGATGCCTAGTTAGCGTTCTCACTGTGGCCTTGTTCACTATAAAGGCCACAGAAACACCTTTACAAACATCTCACCATCAGTCCACTGAGGACGCGTCCCAAACCACACACCCTATTCACTACATAGGCCACTTAAACTCGCCATCATCAGTCCACTGAGGACGCGTCCCAAATCACACACCCTATTCACTACATAGGCCACTTAAACTCGCCATCATCAGTCCACTGAGGACGCGTCCCAAATCACACACCCTATTCACTACATAGGCCACTTAAACTCGCCATCATCAGTCCACTGAGGACGCGTCCCAAATCACAAAAACTGTTCACTATATAGGCCACTTAAACTCGCCATCATCAGTCCACTGAGGACGCGTCCCAAATCACAAAAACTGTTCACTATATAGGCTACTGAAACACAAAGATGCCTGGCAGCTGTTGGTCCTAAACTGCAGGGTGTGTATGTGACGTCATTAACACTGAATTATGAAGCAGAAGTGTGTGTGTGTGTGTGTGTGTGTGTGTATGTGTTTGAGCCTTAACCGTCTCCGGCTGATAGACATCGGTCACCTGGACTTCCTAGAGACGGTGTTCAAACAAGCCGAGAGACCCTACATCATCGTCGGACTGCACTTCGACCAGGTGTGTGTGAGGAGTCCTGTTCACCTGGGCGGCCTTGTCCCAAACGACACGTCCACGATCACGATATAGTGCATCTTGATCGCTCAACTATCGTCAGTCCACTGTGGACTCGTCCCAAACCACACACCTTAGTGACTATATAGGCCACATAAACACTGATACTAACCCATCACTGACTCCACTGAGGACCTGTCCCAAATCACACACCCTACATTCACAGGGTGCTCCACAAGGATTTCACCATCATGCTCACGCCCCAAATCACACGCCAAGATGTCTCAGCATCATCACTCCGCTGAGGACGTGTCCCAAATGCAAAAGATAGACTCTAAAGACAGCGTTCTTGGATTGTCTTAAAATGTCTCGCTTCCTAGTAAGAACACTAACTAGTCACAATTTGTAGTATTTGGGACAGAACCAAAGCGCTTCTTTACAACATAATAAAGTTCAATAGAAGGTATTTTGTTAAAAGGGGAAGTGACTGAAGTTTAAACTACAGAAGTCTGGACAAAGTGTCTCACACACACACACACACACACACACACACACACACACACACACACGGGTTCTGGACGTTCCTGTCACATCCATCAGATACATTTATAAAATATGTAGGTTTTGGGAGTGTGGGTTTGCAAACTGCCATGTTGTTGTTGTTATGTTGTTGTTGTTATAGTGGTTTATAGTTACATATTAGGTGATGTTTGTGTGTGTGTTACAGGAAGTGAACCGCTACAAAGGGAAGAACTACCCAATTATGAACATCCACGAGAGAACTCTGAGTGTGCTGGCTTGTCGGGTGAGTATACACACACACACACACACACACACACACACACACACACACAAAAACACATTTACAGTATGTACCAGAGGTGTTGGTCTCAATTCAGGTAACGGGCCACACCGGACCAAAAAAACAGAAAAATCAGTTTAGTATGAAACCTTCCCTGCAATTCATGACCAAAAATGCATAAGTATTCACCCCCCTTGAGCCTTTCTACATTCTGTAGTGGAACTAAAATGATCGCAAAATCACCCGTGATGTGTAAAATCAGCTTGGCTTCTTACACTACCTAGTCTTGATGTGTAGCATTTGGGACAGAACCTGATCACTTGATGAAGATGATTTTAATGTCTTTTTTTGAAGCCAGTTCAGAACCTTTATCGAGCCGGTCCCGGCCTGCGGCCCGATTCTAGACACCCCTGATATACTATAGAGTGTGTATATAAACACTGCCTCCTCCAATCGGCTTCCTGTACAGCCCGTATCTCGATAATCGGTCATTTGGGTGCATCTTACTGCCTCCGTAATCCTGGAGCTCCGTTAATCAGCTTGTACACACGTCTCAGCTCGTCCTCTCTCTCTGCCGTCACACACATTCCTCAGGACAATGGACCAGTGTTTCCATGGCGGAGGGGAGGAGAGAGGAGGGCAGGGGTACGTTGGTGTTCTGGGGCACGGGAGAATGAAGAGCAGTGGGATTGGAAAGAAGAATGGACAAAGATGATGTGTCTCAAATGACACACTGTGCACTCTGTAGGTGAAGAGATGTGAAGCCTGGAGGCATCCGGAAGCTTCCTTGAGAATTACACAGAAATTCTGCATTATAGTTAATAATAAAATTGTATCTAATGTCAGTATTTAGTTTAAATTATGCATCACATCACATTTTTGTTATCCATATTTATTTGCTTAACTTTAACACTACACTAATCTCACTATAACTGTAATGTTTCGTATATAATCAGTAATATTACAGGAATATTGGCTGTGTTTTGCGATAGTTGACTGAAACCAGCCATGAAAAGCTGACCTAGCCAAACCCGGGTTCACGGTACGGTTTTTCGACAAAAACGGTCACAAATCGCACAGCGTAAAAAAAGAATTCTTTGGTTGTGAGCTGAGATCTGCGCATACCGTGACGTCTTCGCGAACAAAGGTGGCTGACAACAAATTTCCAAGCAGTCTGAGACATTTTTGCTGAAAACTTTGATCCGATTTTTTTCAGTACGTGTCAGAAGTGGTGATCGGGGCACCGTACGCCGTAGGCAAAGACCTCCTGGACCACTTTAAGGTAAACTCTGTAAAATACAACAGCTTGACTAGTCACGCTCCATACTTTAATTATTAATACGTAATTATTCTAACATGATGAAGGATTTCTGACTTCGTGAGTTTCTGATTGGTTGTCTCTCCACAGATCGATCTGGTGTGTCACGGAAAAACAGAGGTTTTCCCAGATAAGGACGGATCCGACCCTTACGCTGTGAGTGCAAACGACCTCGTGTTTAAAATTATATTACAAAAAAATAGAAAGTGATTAAATGACACTTTAAATGACAAGCGTTTTTAAAATAAAGACCTGTGTGCTGTTTATTTTATCTCACGATGTTCATGTTTTGTTCGGTTGTAGTCATGTGACTCGTTTGTTGATTGACAGGAACCGAGGAAGCGAGGAATATTCCGGACCCTGGACAGCAAGAACGGCCTCACCACCGACGACATCGTGCAGAGGATCATCGCTAACAGGTGTGTGTGTGTGTATGTGTGTGTGCGCGAGTGAGAGTGTGTGTGAAATAGTGTAGCTCTGTATCAGTCACGTGGTATCACAAGGCCGTCGTATTTATGCCCTGAGTTGAAAATATAATCATTAAGAAGTAAAAAAAAAAAAAAAAAAAAAGGCTAATTCAATTTTGTTTGCTTGCTAGTAAATAAAACCGGTTGTCTTTGGAAACAGGTATCTCTTAACTCCGCCCATTTTCTGCTCTTCCACTCAGGCTGCAGTTTGAGGAGAGAAACCAGAAGAAGGAGGCGAAGGAGATGGCCGTGTTCGAGGCCCTGAAGCACAAAGACGACGGAGAGAAAAACCAAGCTGCTGCTCAGTAACTGAGAATAACGACAAAAAAAACCACACAAGACTCAACCAAAGGGCTAGAAAACGTTCTCCTTTCTCTTTCCCTGTTCCTTTCTCTGTCGTCTTCTCACTGTCTGTATGGTGGCGTTTAACGCGTCTCGGTGCCAGTGGTGTCCGTTAGGGGGCGCTCTAGTTTTTCATTTAAGCTCTGATAGCTAGAAAAAGCGCAAAGCTTTGATACTGATGACGTTCACACTAGCAAGTGACAAGTCGCCCGTGGGGCATGTGGGCGTGGCCCGTCCAGTGTTAACAATAGTAGCTATATACAGCTTCTAAAGCTA
Organism: Pangasius djambal; assembly: GCA_022985145.1. Lineage (NCBI taxonomy): Eukaryota > Metazoa > Chordata > Actinopteri > Siluriformes > Pangasiidae > Pangasius > Pangasius djambal. Next base: position 17,602,031 of record CM040999.1, on the reverse strand, counting down.
GCTAGCTTAAGTTTGATTTACATTTTAGGCTTCGTTACTAGCTTCGTTCTTAGATCTCTAGCAAAGAGAGCTAAATGTTCTAGCTACGTACACTCACCAGAGGCGCCAACGATCTCTGCGACTTCCTTCCTTTCATGTCTCGATACACATTTAATGAGTAGTCGTGAGCGGGGAACTGAAGAACCGTCGGACCGTGCGCGATGTAGGATTGGCCCGAGGAATCGTTCAGGACGATCGTTTGGATTTGTCGCTTTACAGTGTCATAGCTGATTTGCATATAATTGCGTAGAAAATGAACGGTCGCTTTGTGGCTCGCTAGTGTGAACGTAATGTTGTTCAGAGCACCCTGCTAACCCAAAATGCCTTAACAGTTGCTCTGCAAGTGTAGCGCAAATTTTTAATGTTAAAAAAAAAAAAACGTCTTTTGGTCTCTTTTGACGGCGTTGGCTCATCCTCCCGTAACGGACGGAGATTAAATTATTTAACGCTACCTGTTAAATGGGTACAAACTTTTAATATGATGTTTAACCTCTCTGTCTGAGAGCTTCGTAAAAACTCCTCATCATATTTTTTTTTTTTTTTTTCCGTTTGTCCACTGCAGCAGTCCAGAGCATTCACTCTCGTTTTATTTTAATCAGTGTCACTTTTCTGGTCGTGGGAGATGTGTGAACTGTGAACTAAACTGTTTATTGTGTGTGCACGTGCACATCAGCACTCAGAAACCCATTCATTGCAAATGGATTTCAATGGTAGTTTAATGGAATGTGGTGTTCCTAATGGTTCCTGAAGGTCCTACTGGGTTTTGGTGTCATTTAATAGCCATAAAATCTCTAATGGAACCCATTAAGCCAGTTCCTATTACATAATGGAAACCATTACAGATTTACTAATGGATTGTAATTCTGGCTAACAGAGAATGCTAATGAAGGCCAGTCACTGTTAGAGCATCAGGTTTTGTATTTTGTTTTGGTGAAATATTTCTGTGCTACTGTTTCTCCTCACTTGATTACTTTTAAACATCTTGACCTCTGATCTTAGATTTTTAACTGGTTAACTAAGTCACTGGTTAACTAAGTCACTGGGTAACGAATGCTGCGTTCAAGCAGGAAGTCGGACATTTCTGACCCTTTAGTAGGGAAAAGTTTTTTTGGACGCCACTCAAACTCGGAATTCCCCACGCAATAAATCAGAGTTTTTATCTTTTAGATTTTTGAGATGATCAAGGCTCCATTTTGTACTGTAAAGCAGGGGTCCTAAAGATTTAGCACCCAGGAACTACTTTAAATTGTTTTAAAAAATCGTTTAAAATGTTTAAAAAAAGAAAAAGCATTTACGAACATAATCCAGAATACACAAAATAATGATAATAACAATAATAATATATTAGTCTGATACCTAGGCTATCTTTCACAGAACCCACTCTGAGAACTTTGAGGTTTTTCGATTTCTCTATCTGGGGGAAAATGTTCTGGGTAGAACCTTAAGACACTTTCAGAAAGTTCTAGCATTTTTTTTTTTAATTGTTCTACTAGTGAACTTTCAGGAAAGGTCCTGAGTAGAACGCTAGAACTGTTCCTCACCTGAAGAACCCTTGAGGAACCCTTTTTCTAAGAGTGTAATAAAGAAAAAATAATCACTTTTTTTTAATACCTTTTTAAGCAAAGATTTCAATTTTAAAAAACGTATAACTAAATACATGACGATTCTTGTGTACTGACAAAACAAGCTCACTTTTTAAAAATAAAACTGCCTGATTTTAAGTTTTATTCAGTACCAATTTAACTAGTAAATTGTTCACAGAATTTAATCTTAAAACATTCTTGGCCATTTTTTAACTATTTAAAAAAAATAAAAATAAAAAAAAAACACAGAGAAAGTAAATAAGCACGGCTTTAAAGCGAGCGTCCATTTTGTTTCCTAACCTTAAAGAGGTTGAGATCACGCAAAGTAAAACGCAGTTTATTTCATATTATTTAATTTATATTAGCATTTAGAATTAAGAGAACTGCTTTACAACCAGCTTTTAATCTTCTCTACAGTTTTCCATATTATACAAAATAATAATAAATGAGATATATGAAATAAAAAATGTTTTAATTTAGATGATGACAGTTCTGGATTTAAAATGTGACGATGATTAAAAGCTTAGATGAAAGTTCCATCATGACTTATTTGTAATTTAAACCAATATAATTTTAGTTAAGAGCTTTGGTTTTGACTTTAACAGACTTTCACTCTTTAGCACTGAGCGGCGATGGTCGAGATTATCACGTGAAGAAACAAAGCTAATGAACGTTCAGCTCATGAATCTGCCATATTTATTATATCAGGTTGTGTGGTTTGTTTGTGTGTTTGTTTTTTAAATCTTGGTACCAGACATCATTGTTAGTATCAGCAACATAAAAACGCTAAGACATATTTTGTGTTTTGTGTTTTGTGTATTCACACTCAGTCATCCCACTTTTACCGCTTCTGTTTGGAGGGAAGGAGCAGACTTCCGAAGCACAGCTTTTGTGCTGCGATTCATTTTTGTTTCTCAGTGTGGAAATCAAACAGATCGAGAAAACCCTAAAGAAAATGTTTTTAAATGTATTCGTATCACGTGAATGAATGTAACATGCAGAGTGAACTCTTCTTCATATCTGTTGGAGATTAAATAAGTTCAGTTTGTTTGTATTGTGGAGATTATTTCCTTTTTATTTTCATTCATGTCCCACTGTCACTCCGTATTGATTCCTGATCTCATAAACTCCAATAAAACACGTACCAAGAACATTTCCGTGCTGTGCGACTGCTTTCTTACAGAATGCACACTATTCACATCATGATAAATGCTAATGAGCTCTGAAACAACTGTACAAGTTGATGGATTACATTTGTAGATACATACATACAATTACTTTTATTCTTCTTCTTTCGGCTTTTCCCTTCAGGGGTCGCCACAGCGAATCATCGCTCTCCACCTCTCCCTATCTTCTGCATCCTCAACACTTGCACCCACTAGCTTCATATCCTCATTTATTACCTCCATATACCTCCTCTTTGGCCTTCCTCTTTGCCTCCTGCCTGGCAGCTCCATGTCCAACATTCTCCTACCAATATACTCCCTCTCCCTCCTCTGAACATGTCCAAACCATCTTAATCTGGCCTCCCTAACTTTGTCCCCCAAAC
>CM040999.1:17579651-17591124 GCA_022985145.1 Pangasius djambal | reverse complement strand
GTGTGTGTGTGTTGTGGCGTGTGTGTGTGTGTGTGTGTGTGTGTGTTATGGCGTGTGTCCCCTCAGTGATGTCACTCCTCATTCTGTTACTGCAGTCACTGACACCTGAGGCTTTGTAATTGTACACTCCACACACACACACACACACACACACTGCTGTGTCTTGCTCCCCTGTTGTCTCTCTCTCTCTCTCTCTCTCTCTCTCTCTCTCTCTCTCTCTCTCTCTCTCATATGAATCAACCGGATTCCGCCCTGTTTAATTTCTAATAATTCATTAGATTTCGTATCACATGGAGCTCCTACACTAATCTCCCAGTCGTTACAGTTCTGGTGATTAAACGCTAATTTTATTTAAATGAAGCTCTAAAATTCGCCACTTATTCAGTTTTATCTGTCGAGTCTCATACCCGTCTATCTCGTGTGTTTCCACTGACGGTTGAGGAACTTCGATGGACGAGAACTACACAGTAATGTAAGGAACCGTGACTGTTCTGGACAAATAGCAAAACACACACACACACACACACACACACACACACACACACACACACACACACACCTGCAATGAGAGGTGTGTTTTATTTCTGTGAAGCTGCTTTGTGACAAAGTCCGTTGTTAAAGGTGCTATACAAATGAAACCGACTTGAATTGATTCCACCTAAATAAAAAACATCTATGATTATTAAACCTAGTTCTAGACATTTTTACTCATTTCGTGTTTGAAATAGTCTTGTTCTAGTGGCTTTTATTAAAATATTTAAAGCATTTATTTCTAAAAAGAAGCAAAAGCATCTGCAACAGAGCGAGAACACTTAAAGCTCGAAATGTCTAAGAGCATCTAAAAACAGGCTGGATGATCATCTGTTTGATTTATAATAATATAATAAGAAATATTAGATACATTTGCTAATTTTCAAGATATTTTTGCTTGCTTAGAAATAATTTTTCGCAGCGTACACACTGTAACCTTATCCTAACTAGCCTCGCCTGCTCGCCAGATCAGATCCTCAGTAATGCGGATGAGCTAAAGATCGGTGGAACTTGGTGGATGAGGAGGTTGTGTGTCTTCGGCAGAAAAAGAAAAGATTTTGAGCCGCTTGTGCGACTTGGCAGTTTAAGTCGGACGTCACGTTACGTACCGGTGAACATCCCAGCTGTTATTTTTTGTTATTCGGAATATTGGGAATAATCTCCTCATACTCGCTCTTGTTTTTCACCAGCGTTCCGTCCTCCATGTTTGTTCTCCTCACTTAACCCAACCTGCGACCTGATTGGTCAGGAGATGGAAAAAAAAAAAGTTTGTGATGTCATTTTTCTGAACTGTGTTAAAAAACCCTCAGAAGGCATCACTTTTTAAAAGCGGAAGCTTTCTGTAGGATTCCATGTAAGAGGTGTAAAGAACAGCAGCTCTGTGTGTGTTCACTTTTCCAGCAGAAACAAGTACTGAAAGCGCGACTGTCATACACACTTCCTTTTCGTCATGTTTCGGCCTCGTTATCAGATGAGCGCTCAACCTTGTCAGCCTTGTCCTGTGTGATTGATATCGTTTGCTGATATTTAGCTTGAATTTACATTTATGTGATCGTAAATTCCCATAAAATCCTGCCATCTTTGGGTTAATCCTAAACGCCTTTCTGTTAACTACTAACGCTCACTACATAGGGTATAGCGTAATGTACTGGCTACGTGGCCAGTAGAGCGGAGCGCCTTTTCAGCCACAGGTATCACATGAGCGCTTGTATTTCATGGTTATGACATTGACGTTCTTTCAGTTTTGACAAAGATAAAAGTATTGGCACCCTCCCCCCTTGTTTACGTCAATCGCCGCCATTAAACTAAAGCTCGCCGCGTTTTTTGCTCGACCTGTGAAGAAGACAAGCGACAGAACTGCGCGTATTTTAACGTAACATAAGATACACGTTTTGAGTTTTCAGAATGAGTACTGAATTGTTCACAGCACTCCTCCAACCTAGTTCCGTGATTCTCATTAGTACCCGTACTATTATCGTTAGCAAAGCGGCATCAGTTCCAGACTAGCGTTAATGTGTTTGGGAAACCGAGCCCCAGTCAGCTGTGCTTTGTTAGGAAAGCCGCTGTGGATGAACGCTCTGTCGTGTTTGGCTCCGTGCCACATGTGCGTTAATGATTAAGCTCGTTCCTCTGCATTCCTCATCCTCCGGAGGAATTTAACAATCGTCTGTTTTTTTCACATCTCGTGTTTTCATAATGACCGTTTACAGTCCTGGTGAACTTCAGATCGTTCATCACAGTGCAGCAAGACCAAGCCCTGACCTTAGAGAGGAAACCAAAATAAAACACCGAGCCGAAATGGAAAAAATAAATAAATAAATAAAGCATACACAAGTTTTCCGCATACATTACGTTTACGTAATGAAAGATCACAGCCTCGAGTCTGGAGTTGTGCGCAGTAGGTCGTTCAACTTTTCTGGCTCTGTGCCAAATCGCTGTTCTGTAGCGAGTTTATGTGAGTATGTGAGTGCACCCTCTCAGCAGGTGGTGATTTGGGTCACAGCCTATATCTCGTTAAACTTTCTTTGAGGTTCCGTCCCAATTCATTTATCCATCCCTATTTAGACTCCCTAATCCGCCCTCAGGTATGTTTTTGGACAGAACCCACACCAGAACGTGCGAAACTCCACGCAGCAACCCGAGCTCAGGATCGGACCGAGGAACCCTGGAGCCGTGAGGCAGTACCAGTGACCGATGTAACACCGTGCCGCCTGCGGAGTGTGATTTTGGACATTTGGCCTTCTCTGGCTCTGTCCCAGATTCTTGATAAATAGTGCATTCCCTTTAACTAGATGAATCCAATGCCTTATTAGACATTTAGCTCCATCACAAATGACGTTTTTTCCACAGAGAGTGATTTGAAACACAGCCGTTAGCTCACTAAGCTGGTTCCGTTCAAAACGGCTCTGCCGTACACAGCGTATGTACGATGCGACAGAGTGATTCTGGACACAGCTCTTGGCTTAAAACCTCCTCCGGCTCTGTCCTAAATGGGTTTCCCATAGTGCACTCCTAACCTCAAGGTCAAACCGAATGTCTTTTCTAGTCATAAAGCCACGGCTTTTCTGGGAAAAATCAACTGAATCGTTGTGTTGAATGTGTACCGAGTCTCCTTGAGGTTGATGATGTGTACCGCTCTGCATGAACCTGATCATCTTTGTTTGCTCTGTCTCTGACACACACACACACACACACACACACACACACACACACACACAGAGCGTAAGGGCTGTAATTATGGCTCGAGGCACAGGGTCATGGACTTTGAGTCAGTCTGTAATCAAAGCTTTGGCTTTCTGTAATTGCACAGTAAACTGGAACTGCACAACTACAGAAGGGTGTGGTTATGTGTGTGTGTGTGTGTGTGTGTGAGTGCGCGTGCGAGAGTTACATATGCATATCTGTGTGTGTGTGTGTGTGTGTTTGTGGCCTTTGTGTATGAGATCACCAGGGATCCGTTCTAACCTGTATATCTTGGGAGTGTTTCTTATCCCTCTTCCATTTTCTTAATCTCTTCTTTCTTCTTCTGTTTAATCGCTTCATCACCGTTGTTCACACAGACCATTTCACATCATGGTCTTCAGAGACGTGCACAGAGAGGCCACGCCTCCTTCAATGAGACTGAAACGCACAGAGGCCACGCCTCCTTCAGTGAGACTGAAACACACACACAGGCTGTTTAATTTGTAATTTGATGTATTTCCTTTCGAAAGAGGAACTCGGAGTGATTGCGTGTTGACGTGCATGACTGATTTACAGCCAATAGCATTCGAGATACACCATGCCACACCCATCATCCAATCTATACATACCTGACAACAGATTAGCGTGCTAGCTAAATATGGAGAACAGGAGGAATTCTCACCGCCCGCCTTCACCCCCACCTGTCCACTTTAACCAGGAAGATGTCCTATATGACGAGATGCCGCGTGTTTTTTTGGAGTTATGCTACACGTGTTTTACTCCTCCGAAAAAATCACATGATCACCAACTCACACAAACTCCGCCCTCTTCAACACGAATAAACCCCAAGCACGTGTTCTGGTCAGAAAAGCGAACCGTGAGCAGGAAGACGCAGAGACAAAAACCCACTGAAGAACATGTTTACTGTTAATGACCTGCTACTGCAGATCAAGACACGCCCCCGGGGGCGGGGCATATACCTTCTAGAGAGCAGCGCAGGACTGAAGAATGACGAGTCATCGATAGTACTATAATAGTGTACTGCTGTATTAGTGTCCAAAACACTTTACGCTTCAATAAGAGTGTGCTTTCTCTATTTCACTGTTGATCAGCGTATGAGGACGTGGTGATGAGGTGATGAGGACCCGTCAGCCGTCACCCCCCCGAGGGTTAGCGTGTACCGTGCGACGGGCGAAGCCGAGCTCTCGGGTGGGAATTGGATCTGAAATCTCTGAAGTAGGGATCGGTGTAGAATGTGCCGCAGGGAGAGAGAGAGAGAGAGAGAGGATCTATAAGAGCAGATAAAATGGCTGAGCAATAAAAGCATTCCTCGGCTGTGGAGCAACACAGAGAGGCTTTTTTTTTTTTTTTTTTTTAATAAGCGCTCCGTCTCCGAGCTCATCTCCCGTCCATCTGAACACAAACAGCACACGGGCCAGCTGCGTGTTTGTCTTGGACACACGGAGACACCGGGGTTCAGAAAAACAATCTCTCACCATCCAGAGTCCACACAGAGCCTAACATTTTATCCCTGTAAAAAAACAAAAACAAAAACAAAACGCACATTTATAATCGTGTATGTGCGTTTATATGTTTATGTATGTACATGTTCCCTAATTTGTTCCACAGGGTGTGTAAACTTACAGTGACGTGCACATCATGTCTGAATGAACAGTCGCTTTCTCCGTACGCAGGAAAAACATTCCGACATTCCCAAGAATTCCTAACACAAGTTGATATTTTAGTCAGGGGTCAAAGGTCAGAGCTGAGTGTGCAGTCTGGAGTTAATCTTTCCCTCATGTTGTGCCTGTTTTAACCCCAAACGATCTGGAGGGAGGAGGGAAACTGTAGTGCACTACGGGTCAACATGGAGTGATTTGGGACACAGTCCATCGCTTATTAGGCTTGGCAGCTTTTCAAAGAATCTCTCTCTCTCTCTCTCTCTCTTCTTATGTCTCTCTTTCTCCCTCTCTCTCTCTCTCTCTCTCTCTCTCTCTCTTCTTATGTCTCTCTTTCTCCCCCTCTCTCTCTCTCTCTCTCTCTCTCTCTCTTTCTTCTTATGTCTCTTTCTCCCTCTATCTCTGTCTGTCTCTTTCTGTCTCATTTTCTCTTTGTGTCTCTCTCTCTGTGTATCTGTCTTTCTTTCACTTTGTCTCTCTCTCTCTCTCTGTCTTCTTTCTCTTTCACTTTGTCTCTCTCCCTCTCTCTTTTCATCCCTCTTTGTCTCTGTCTTTGTCTCTCTCCCACTCTCCCTCTCTCTTTTCCTTCCTCCCTCTCTCTGTCTTTGTGTCTCTCTCTCTTTTCCTCCCTCTCTCTCTCTCTCTCTCTCTCTCTCTCTATGGGAGGTATAACACACTTCTGTATAAATAAGATGAGTGCGTGATACCCGTTTCACTGCGCGAGGTCTCAGCAGGGTGTAATTTGGGACGCAGCCCATATCCCCATCAGACTTTTACAGAGAGGTGAAAGGTGAACATGCAGATGTTGAGATTAAGCCTCTGATCACGTGAATAAGTGACGTCACAGGATCAGAGTTAATCTCCTGCATGCTGGCTGCGAAGATAAGAGCCCGAAAGGGTGCCATTACTTTCCCTTAAGACAGTGACTGGAGCTCGTCCTGAGGTTTTGACATCGTGATTAGTGTGTGATGAATCGACAGCCTCCACACACACACACACACACACACACGCACGGCAGCACCTTTCTGATGTGATAATCTTCCTCTCTCACTCTCTCTCTCACACACACACACACACACACACACACACACACACACCCTTAACAGCATCTGGGTAATATGAAGCATTTCTCTCTCTCTCTCTCTTTGTCTAAGTCTCTTTCTCTCTGTCTGTCTCTCTGTTTTTCTTTCTCCTTCTCTCTCTCTCATTACGTTTTCTCTGGCTTCAGTACCACATGCCTCGCCCCTTAACATATAGTCATCATGTAGTGCCCTTACTGTAGTGTGTGAGTTTTATGTACCGGTTCTGTTTTTCTATCTATTTATCTATTTATTTATTGAACCTGTTCCACATGGATCTTATTCTTAATGAAGAGTGATTTGTGACGCAGCCCATAGCGCTTGATTTTTCCCCCAAAACACACACAGTGCACACGTCGCACATCACTTACGAGGTTTCAGTGAACTTTGTTTAAAGGTTGAATGAATGTCTGAACAGGCAGTGATTTGGGACACGCCCAGGAAGTGAAAAGGCGAGCTCACGAGTGTTTACTCTTTTCCAGCCGGCCGTGTTGGACAACCTGCTGACGTCGATGAAGTTTGTGCTGCACGGGATGGGCGTGCTACGGATCAACCTGGCCAACAGCAAGAACAAGGTCTCACACACACACACACACACACACACACACACACACACACACACTCCATCATAATGTGCACTATTTCGGACAGTACAGTAAAAACGTTGTGTTCATGTTCTGATGTTGAGAAATGAGCAGAGCGTTTAACTCACTAAAAACGATGATCACTAATTTACTCTCGCCTGATTGGCTAAACAGTGCAGGCTCATTTGCATAAAGATGAACCGTGAAAGAACTTTCCATCGTCCATTTATGATCAGTGAGCGCTTTTTTCACGGTTGCCCCAGAGGAACTCACATGGACACGTGGAGGTGTGAACCTGGAGCCGTGAGGCACCAGCGCTGTCCACCGTGACATCATTCATTAATCTATCAGATTCATGATTCGCAGTTTTAACGCTAGGCATCACAGCATTATCGTGAATTAATTAAAGCTCTATCTCTCACGCACCTTCTTTGAGAATAACACACGCCACATCAGACTTGGACGATACAATGGAGGCACAGAAATGACTACAGCAAAGTGTCGGTGTAGAACATGACCAGTATTTATACGCGTTAAATAAATATGAAAATAGAGCTGTGGTTTCTAACAGGTACACTAGGTGGCAGCAGTCTCTCTCTCTCTCTCTCTCTCTCTCTCTCACTCACACACACACACACACACACACACACACACACACTCAACCTATTGATCCCTCTCTTCTGGAAAACACCAGCGGTGCGGGGAAACATTTCACTGTATTTCCTTTTAGACTTTCAGGAAGCACATGACGGGTTGCCAGGTTGTTCACAATACATACTTTTGTTGACAGACTGCAGAAACACAGTACTGTTCTATGGTTTATTTTTATATATAGTCAAAAAAATATCGTTTTTTTCTTTATTAAGAAATACAAAAATATGTAACACTGAAAAGAAGAAAAAAAAAAGCACCTGTAAAAATGAACAATGCTTGAAGATTAGGTGCAAAAGTTTAAGTCTGATCAATTCAGCATCACGATATCCGCAATACCTCCGAAAGCGTATCGTTTATCATGATATCGGTATTATTTCACATCAGCCAGCACTAGTTAAACCTGTGTTGGTTTAAGGCGGTTATGTCAGAGTTTGTTTATTTAAATATATCGGTTTAACAAGAAGAAAAAATATAAATCCTGTTCATATTAGCATTTTACAGTTTTAAAGGTGTACATGCCGATGCTGGCGACGTCTCAGAGAAAGTGTATTGCGTTAGAATTTATGATGATATGGATATTACATCATCACAGTGCGCAGCCCGACGCAGGGCCCTGAGCGAGTCTGATCCTGGATAAAGCCTCGTCTCGCACAGTGATGAGCAGAGATTAAACAGCACATTAGCACCCGACGCCACAAAGCGAAACATCAGACCCCTGAAACGCCAAGTCCAGCCTTTACATTAACAATAAGGAGCTTCACGACTCTCTCTCTCTTTCTGTCCCTCTCACTCTCTCTTTCTATCTCTCTCTCTCTCTTTCTGTCCCTCTCACTCTCTCTTTCTATCTATCTCTCTCTCTTTCTGTCCCTCTCACTCTCTCTTTCTATCTCTCTCTCTCTCTTTCTATCTCTCTCTCGCACTCTTTTTGTCCCTCTCTCTCTCTTTCTATCTCTCTCTCGCACTCTTTTTGTCCCTCTCACTCTCTCTTTCTATCTCTCTCTCGCACTCTTTTTGTCTCTCTCTCTCTCTTTCTGTCCCTCTCTTGCACTCTTTTTCTGTCTCTCTCTTTCTCTCTCTCTCTGTCTCACACTCTCTCTCTCTCTGTCTCGCACTCTCTCTTTCTATCTCTCTCTCTCGCTCTTTCTATCTCTCTCTCTCGCACTCTCTCGCTCTTTCTGTCTCTCTCTCTCTCTCTCTCTCTCTCTCTCTCTCTCTCAGACACGTGTGTTTTGCAGGTGCAGTTAAATGCTACATCACCGCTGTGTCATCTCGCTCCTTAAACACAAGTTGTGTAATTACCAGGCGGTTAGCATGCGCCGCGGTGGCTAATTACCGTGTGGTGGTGATAACGGTCATACAGATGGCTCTCTTTTTAAACAGATCCTCCCGCCTCCTCGCAGGCTTTGTCCTTTTAAAAGAAAAAAATCTTTCATTTTGTGTGTTTAGGAAGCTGAAAATCTGACACTGTGTTTCTGCGGGGGCTGATGAACAATTTTTGTCTTTTGTGCGCGTGTTGTGTGTGTGTGTGTGCATGTTGTGTGTGCGTGTTGTGTGTGCGTGTTGTGTGTGCGCGCGTGTGTGTGCGCGCGTGTGTATGCGTGTGTGTGTGTGTGTGTGTGTGTATGTGTGTGTGTGTATGTGTGTGTGTGTATGTGTGTGTGTGTATGCGTGTGTGTGTGTGTTGTGTGTGTGTGTGTGTGTGTGTATGTGTGTGTGTGTATGCGTGTGTGTGTGTGTGTGTGTTGTGCAGGTCCACGCCCACTCTGTTCTGTCGTGTGGGCGGTGCTTCGATGAAGAGCAGGTGCTCTTTCCATTCATAAGCCACGCCCTTTCCTGCCTGTGGGCGGATCAGGGGGTGCGGTCTGCGGCGGCGAGAGGCTACGAGTACGAACTCAACGACTCGGCGCTCTAGTGAGTAACACACACTTCAGCCCCACACACACACACACACACACAGACACGTCATACACAGTCCTATATACATAATGCTGTTTTCATACCACAGCGCTGTCAAATTCTGGAATCTGATTGGTCAGGAGGTGTTGATTCATTTCCTATAACAGCAGTTTATATGAATACCTTATCGTTTCTATAGCAACGGCTCATGACACAAATGCTGTTATAATAAAACTTGCTGGTGGAAACAGTAACGTCAGTGATTTACTATAACAGCGCCGTGTATAAGTATTCACCCCCTCTTTTACATTCTGCAGTGTTACACCAGAATTAAAACAGACTTAACTGAGATATTATGTCATGATTCTACACAAAATAACCCCTGAAGTGAGGTGAGTGAAAAATCAGTCTGCATAAATACACACTTGGCCAAAAGTATGTGCACCCCTGACCATCATGTCACCCATATGTGCTTGTTGAACGTCTCATTCCAGATTTATTCCCCTGTGTGTGCTGTTATAATGAGCTCCACTCTTCTGGGAAGCTTTCCACTGTTGGAGATGTTGGAGCGCGGCTGTGGAGATTTGTGTTCATTCAGCTACAAGAGCATTAGTGAGATCAGGCGCTGATGTTGGTGAGGAGGTCTGGGGTGCAGTCGGGGTTCCAGTTCATCCCAAAGGTGTTCAGTGGGGTTGAGGTCAGGGCTCTGTGCAGGACACTCGAGTTCTTCCACTCCAACCTTCACACACCATGTCTTCATGGAGCTCGCTTTGTGCACAGGGGCATCGTCATGCTGGAGCAGGTTTGAGCTTCTTAGTTCCAGTGAAGGGAAACTGTAACGCTACAGCACACAGAGACGCTCTGTACAGCTGTGTGCTTCGGTAACAGTTTGGTGTATGGGTGTGACGGTCAGGGGTGCACATACTTTTGGCCTTATGGTGTAATTATTTATACGGAGTCTGCCTGTGTGTAGTTAAAGTGTCACATGATCTCAGTATAAATACACCTCAAAGAGACTCCAGAGAGAGTTTATAAGAGAATAGACATTAAGAACAGACCAAGGAGCGAAACAAGCCACAAATAAAGAAAGAATAATAAATAACGCAGATCTGTCCAGAGGAGAACGTCCACCAAAAGTCCGTTTTTACAGACGATTCCTGACTGCAGAAGTTCCGTGTCTTTTAAATATCTCATGAATACGTTTAGCAGCCAGCAGACGGACCAGAAATGAGATGAAGATTTTTCACAAGGCTGTAATCAGGCAGTTGACCTCAGCAGCAGCCTGTGACCTTTTATTTTTTTTTTTTATTTCATGCATATTCAGTTACAGTCACTCTGGGACAAATTTCACACTTTTCCATCTTTTTGTTGTTCTGAATGTGACGCTTTTCTGATATTTATTAACTGACTGTAATTTCAACTCTTTGCTTTAATTACTTTTGCTTGTTACTACGTTTCTTTTTTTTTTTTTTTTTTTGACATTTTTTGTTTCTGAAACGCCGGCACACGTTTTAAACGTAATCACTTTTATTAAAACATTTTCAGAAAAGTTAAGTTAAATCCTCCTGACCAATCAGGTTGCAGCTCAGTGGTGAGTGGTGAGCTCAGGTGAGAAAAAAAACAAACATGGAGGAAGGATAGAGTGCCTAAAAAAAAAAAAAAAAAGTCAGTGACCCAAACGAGTGTGTGTGAGAGAATACGGGAAGATTTTCATTGAATACGGCCAGCATTCCAATGTCGCTGTAACTAAAACTAACAGCGCGTGTGTTTTTGGGACGTTCACCGATACGTGAATCGCGATGTCCCCCTTTAACGCAAATTTTTCCTCCAAAGCTACAACGAAGACACACAACCTCCTCGTCACCAGAGTTACACCCACCTTTATTTCATCCGAATTACCGATCGTAATTAATCTCAGCTAGAGAGTGAGCTAGGCTAGTTAGTTTTCCAGTACTAGCTAGAACCGAAGAGCGTCGTCATAGTTACAGTGTGAACATCGCGTGAGGTGTTTTTGTGGTTTTTTTGGTTTTTATTGTTTTTAAATATTGGTAAAAAAAAACATTTTTTAGCAAGTGATTTTTAAAGTATTGTTAAAATCATTACGTTATCTCCTGATACTGCTGCTTCAAACAATAGGGAGTGGGTTTTATCGCTAAAACTGTATTTATCATGATAGATTTAAAGATTTTGGACGATAAGATTAACTGTATGTTAAATCTGTAAATGCGGGTGTGTTTCTTGTAAAAAGATAACATCAGTTGGATTTTTAGCGATTTAACGGAAACCATCAGTGTGTGTGTGTGTGTGTGTGTATGTGTGTATGTGTGTATGTGTGTGTGTGTGTGTGTGTGTGTGTGTGTGTGTGTGT
>CM040999.1:17557846-17568236 GCA_022985145.1 Pangasius djambal | reverse complement strand
CTCTGCAGGTGCCGACTGTGATGTGGATTCTGCCGCTCGTTTCATCGCCTCCACGTTTGTCTCTCAGAACGCCACGCCCAGGAAGCTGATCTATCACCACTTCACCACGGCGACGGACACCTCCAACGTGCAGGTGGTGTTCCAGGTGGTAATGGACACCATCATGAAGGAGAACCTGGAGGCAGTTTCACTGCTCTGAGATCCGATTTACAGATTTAACCTCTACACAGTCATCTCATTTCTCCTCCACGTGAAACCTGCACAACTGCACCAGGATACACACACACACACACACACACTCACAGTCTCACTGTTCACAGCTCACCATGATGTTTTCCTGAGGCCCTGAGCTGTCCGAGGTGCTGAACCTCAACACACTCCTCAGCTCAGAAACAAACACTGCCGTGTGTGTGACGGGACGGAAAGAAACACCGAGGAAACCTGGTGAAAGAGAGAGAGAGAGAGAGAGAAGTAGTTACAGATGAGTAAAAAGGTTGAGATGTAGTGAGAGTTGGTGTGTGTGAGAGAGAGAGAGAGAGAGAGAGAAAGAGATATACAGAGACTGAGGTGATGGATGTAGAGAGTGAGACAGAGAGAGATAGTGAGAGAGATAGAGAAAGTACGAATGATAGATAAGGAGAGACAGACTGGGATTGAGATACAAAAAAGACAGAGAGACAGATTGAAGGAGAGAGAGAGAGAAAGACAGTGAGTGAGTGGCGAGAGCAAGGGATTGAGATATGCTGAGAGACGATGGAGAGAGAGCATGTGATGGAGACTGAGAGACTGAGAATGATGATCATGAAGAAAGAGAGATAGATAAATATGTTAAGATAACTAGAGAGAGGCTGAGAGATGGATATGGAGAGAGAGATGTGGTGAGACGGAGGGAGTGAGATAGAGGTATAGATATGAAGAGAGGGGGATAACGGTATCTCTCCATCTGCAGGAACCCTTTAAAAAAAAAAAAGGAAGCTAAAAGCATTAACTATTCAAGAGGACCTTAAAGGGTGAAGAAAGAAAGGGAAAGAAAAGAGAGGGAGAGGTAGAGAGAGTGATAGAGTGAGATATATATCATATAGACATACACACGGGTGACAAATTAAGGGAAAAGTGGCGTCTCTGTTATGCAGTAAGGGCAATTACTGAATTTTTAGCTCACGTGGTTCTTCTGGTGGGCGTGGCCTCTTCAGGATGACTCCGCCCCCATCTACAGGACAGGACTCACTGAGGGCTGTGCTGATGACGACGATGATGCAAACACTTTTGGGAGACACCAACCGAGGGAAGAGCTTTTAGAAGAACACTTCCACAGACGTGTAGAACCGATGACGAGTTGTTCTACCAGCTAAAAGTTTAGGCACCCCTAAGGCTGTTCTTCCCACCCCCATTTCATTTGTACTATTTTCAGATAATAATGAAGACATTTATACTGTGACGTAGAACATACGGAATCATGCAGTTCCTGTTTGGAAAAAAAATATATATATATATTTTAAAATTAAATATTACAAATTCTTAACAGTGTTCCTGAAGCTTCACACACCCTGGGCGTCTTCTCCACCAGCCTCATGACGGAGGTTTCAGCCCGGAGCTTTTCTTAAAGTTGCCGGATAATCCGAGCTCCTCGCCGCTAAGTCCTAGAGTCTTTCATTCTCGAATCAGAAGGTGTTGATTAATTTCCTATAACAACAGCTCCAGTAACATTCTAACATGTTACCGTTTCTATGGCAACAGCTGATTTACAGGGACTAGTACAGAGGACGTCCAGCATGAACAGATTTTAAAAATTAGCCTCATGGAACAGTTTCTTAAAATAAGGAGACATTTATTTAACATGAACATTTATGGAAGGAGTCTCCAGGGTCAGTTCTTTGTAACAGTCTTTTATGACCCTGGAAAATATATTGAATTGATTGTGTGTGTGTGTGTGTGTGTGTGTGTGTGTGTGTGTGTGTGTGTGTTTGTTTGTGTGTGCGTGTGTGTGTGTGTGTATCTATACACACGTACAGTGTGTCCTTTGCTGGTCCATTTGCTCATGCGTACGTACCGGAGTGTGTTTTCTCTTCCTGTTAATATTTACCAGAGAAAGAGCTCTGAGTTAATGATCGTCAGGAGGGAATGTGTGTTTTTACAACACACTTCAGTCCACACACACACACACACAGCGAGAGTGTGTGTGGGTCGTGCAGCAATAATCTGTTTAATTGTACTATTGTTATCAGGGGGCCAAGCACCAAAAGTGTGTAGGCACCCTGTTCGAATTCTCTTTTCTTTTTTTTCTTTTCTTTTCTTTTTGTTTACTTTGGACATCTCATGGTCACGTTTTTGTTGAGAGATGAAGCTGTGAAGTGCTCCTTGTTTTTTGCAAAAGTGTGTGCGCATGTGTTTGTGACACACTCCTTTCTGTGCCTTATATGATATTTTATGTAAATGGTTGTCTTTCTGAGATGTGAACGATCATCAGACGATGTAGGATTTATTTTTACATTTTTGTGTAATTTCTGACAAATTCTCTGTCCTGCACTTTCAAAGCAAAATAATCCAATATTTAAGTGTCCATGATAACAATAATGTCATGAATATCGTGATATATTTTATATAACCAATCATCGACATATCCGTGTCTCTTTCGTCTTTATTTCTTACGAACGTGAAAAAAAATAACTAAGCGACACACACGAATCAACCATCTGTCGAGTTTAATAAATAAAATAACATTCTTTAAACAGTTTATACACATTTACACACACATTTGGCTACAGAAGGGACAAACAGTGATATTGTTTCTGTCTCTCTCACTCTTTCTCTCACACACATATACATATAGAACATTTTTGGAGTTTAGTTGATTTTTTTTATGCTGTTTTCGTAGATAAAATGGTGGAAAACAAATAACATTCAGGGTCAGGAGTCCAAGTGGAAATGGAGATCTGAACAGGAGAGCGAGTGAGCGCGTCCTAAACAGACCGGAAGGTACTAAATAGAGCACCAGAACAGATTTCGGTGTCTAAATGATGCTGTTGTGTATCGGGTGGGTTTTTTTCTCTCGGATGTTTGGAATACGAGGAAAGGGGGTCTCTAGAAGACAGGTTCCCAACCCCGGTCCTGGAGAAGCCCCCAGTCCTGACGGTGTGTTAGAGCAGGGAAAACACTAAACCGTGCAGGACAGGGGGTTCTCCAGGACCGGGGTCGGGTTCCGTGCTCACGCGCCGCTCACGCCACCAAGCAGTCGAGCGAGTCGAGCGCGAGCAGAACTTCAGCCCTGCACCGGAACGTGTTCCAGCCGTCCTGCATCGGCTCACAGCTCTGCAGGTTCGGAGAAATGTCCTTGATGCAGATGGCCTGGAAATACAAACAGGAACCGGAAATGTAAATTAGATAAAAAAAATGTAAAAAAAAAAAACCTTCAGAGCTCATAAGAGCGACTTCATCTCCCATGTGTGCGCCACATTTCTCTCACTACTGAGAAGGTCTCAGCTCAGATTCTATCTCATTTTTCCTTTTCTTAACTGATAGGAAACAGATTATATTATGTAGCAACCGTAAAATAGTGAATTATTTATTTAATGGATTTGTTACTAAGTCATCAAGTTAATAGTCTTTATAACTCATCCAGCTGCGTTTTAACACGAATTTAAAGCGGATTAACGTTTTGATCACCTTTTTACGCACAGATTCATTATCGAGCAGATGCTGTTGTTGTTACTGTATAAATAAACAGCCTGCTTTTATCCGAGACAAGATGAGAAATGTGCAATCCTTTACAGGACTTCAGGGTAAAAGGGAAAAAAATCGCGTCATTGTCCAAAAATGCGCGCACACATCTTTATTTTATTTATTTATGTTTAGATTTTTTGCATTAGGTATATAGTACAGCATTAGATATGAATTGCAGACGTCATATTTAATCCGAGATCAAATTTTTCACCTCGTTTTAGACGTTAAACGAAGCGGAATTATTCATTTTACGCACGACGCGCAGAATCCCTCTCCATCCGCACAAAGGCTGTTTATCCGTGCTTCACTCTGCACAGGTGTCGAGCGGTATTTATGGCACAGCAGTACGGTGTTCATTCAGCTCTGTTTAATAAAAGTGAAGTTATCTGTCTGTATGCGCAGACAGCGCGCCGCGCTCTGAGAGGGACACGTAGCGACCTTGTGGCTCTAGTGGCACCACGGAGCCTGTACTTCTACCTGGGAAGGTGCGCGTGCTGTGTCTCTCATGAGCTTTAAAGGTGAGCGCAGGTGCATGAGCGCGAATCAAGTTCTTAAATATAATTTTTAAAGGTTTCCATGAGGAAGAGATACACACTCGCTTGAACTATTATGTTGATCAGCATCATCAGTGTAATGAAATGTTGAGTAAAGTGAACTGAGGATTATTCATCCAATCATATTTACCATGTTTTTCAGGACAGGTGTGTGTCGCGCGCTCAGCTCGGGCATCACGCTGTTTCCGGTGCGCTCTGCTGCGTCCAGCGCGGACTCCGTGTCGGACCTGCGGACGTACGGCGACCTGCGGATGCCGGACAGCAAACCCGAGGCTCTGCCCACGGAGTAGTAGCTCGGCCCGGTGGCCTGCTTGTACCACGCGTCTGCGGGACAGCACGAGAGCAGCACGGCGACGGCCGCGAGCATCACGGCGCACCTCACGGACCTCCCCGGCGCGCACCTCATCATCATCATCCTCATCATCACCATCGTCGTCGTCCTCACCTTCACCTGTTCAGCGGGTTGTTGGTGTTTTTTTCTCGCGTAGGAGCTGCTTAGGAGAGCCTTAACGGGACGCGTCTGTGCGGCTTTATATATAAACCCCGAGCGCGTAAAGGCGCGCGCGCGCTCCACGTGAAGGTGGGTCCTGGTTCCGGTAAAGGAGGAGGGGAAAAAACTCAACAACGTCCAATCAGCGTGGGCGTGTTTCAGCGTCAAGCTCTTCAGAGGTGCGTAAATTTATGTGACTTATGACGTGAGATTTATTTTTTATTTAGAAGCGAATAACAAGCCATGAAAGAAAACACACACACACACACACACACACACACACACACACACAGGGTCCTAAAGTACATCTGTATTAGAGTACTTTAAGGGTTCTTACTGAAATGAAGGTTCTTTTAAGAATCGTCTCAACAAGGTTCTTAGAGATCAGACCACCTGAGAAACCTTTACATCCTTTCATTCTCTTCTCTCTCGAGTGTGTGTGAAACACACTTCACATTTCACATCACCCGAACTTTATAAAACATTTCTTCTTCTTGTTATTATATCCATTATTAGTTTTGTACTCAGATTGGCTCAAAGTGTTAAAATTGTCACTTACACTGTTTTTTTTTTTCCCCTAAGAAAACAGGAAGCTGAACATCTTACTGACTATTAAACAGCTAACAGGAAAGTGTTATTATGTCATGAAATCTAAGAGCCAATCAGATTCCAGTATGCAAATACAAGCCAAGCTAGCCAAACATTGTGCCAGTGAAAGGGGGAGGGGTGGATATGTTTATAAGCATTTCTAATTTGCATATTAATAAAAATAAAGTGATAAAGGAGATTTTTTTTTAATTGTAAAACTGCAAAACAAGCAATTTATTATTTAATACAGAAAGAAAATAGTTTTCAAAGCAAACTTTTAGCAACTTTACGTTTCAGAGAAATTCATTGCGTTTAGCAATCTGAGCTGTTTCATAGAAATCTATAAGAGTTTATCCAAAGCGAGAAATTAGTGACAGCTACAGCAGTTTAGCTACAGAGTTGTCGTTAGCGACGTGCTGATTTATCGCCTCAGACTCTTAGCCATGACCCCGGGATTCCTGTATGTCTCACAGCTTCTAAAATAATCCAGATGACACCTTCTAGATCGAGCTGTGATTGGTTGAGGTGCGGATTTCAGTGTAATATCAACACAAATACATTTCCTGCAGTGAAACATGGAACTCTGCTAGTTTATTTCACCGTAAGACGGCTCGCTAGGACACCGCCCCCTACAGGACACGATCGTAAGCGCAAGCGCTCACGTACAGTACACACACTTACAGAAGGAGAATTCAGGCTTTTTAATAGAAACTAGTCTTCGATGTTTGTTTTTTTGCTTCTGCATTCGTATGATTACATGATTTTTACAGAATATCTGTACACGTGCCTTTTTCAAAGGGCTGTGCATCAAAAACATTTATTTTATAAAAGATTTCTCAATCAATACGTCAATGTCTTTTAATCCATGTGCATTTTTTTAAAAATAGCAAAAAAGGAAAGTGGAAATAAACAAAAACACCAAGCGAGCGATGGAAACTGATGTCTGGAGTAAATGACGATGTAGTGAGTGTGAACTGCGTCTCTATATAACGACGTCACATATTTTCTCTTCTTCACAACATTCAGTTCCCTGTGATTTCCGTTTAGTCTCGTGTAGAAATTTGCATAAAACTTCAAAGGCTGCGAGCTGAAACTCATCAAGGCGATGATCCTTCACAGCTCGTTGTACAGCGGCCTGCACTTGGGCTCCATCTTGTCCTCGAGCACGGCGTCCGGAGCGCAGACCCACGGATCCTCCGTCTCCCACTGCCACTTCACCAGCTGCTCCCTCAGGAGCTCCAGCACGGCTTTATGGTCGGGGTCCGAGGCCAGGTTGATCTGCTCGGCCGGGTCCGAGTGCGTGTCGAACAGCTCCCAGCGCTCCCTGTAGTAATACTGCCTCAGAGTCTTGAACCAGCGGGTGGGCGCGCCCGCCCGCGTCCTCTGCAGCAGGTCCTGGAAGGTGGGCGAGACGTACAGGTCCTGGTCGATGGGGAAGGGCGAGCGGTAGTTCAGGTTGTGCAGCAGGACGAAGCGGCCGCGCCTCACCGAGCGCATCGGGTAATACATGGTGGCCTCGTGCAGACTCTGACTGCCGTAGGCTGTGTCCCAAATCGGCTCCGAGGACAGCGCAGGGAGCAGGGAGCGACCCGTGAGGTGGACCAGAGACCCGCCGCTCAGGCTGTAGGGAGGATACGGCACCGAGAACCAGTCCAGCAGAGTGGGAGTGATGTCTGAGGGGAGATGAAGAGATTTTACTCCCAGTGCGCGAGTTAAAAAAAAATGTTCAAGTTTTCACAGCAATTCTGCTTTTTATTTCTGCCTTTTGAATTTTTCAGATTTTCCACTTGTTTTGACATTTTATCAAGTTATCATTAAGATTATTATTATCAGATTATCATCATCAGATTATTATTATTATTATCAGATTATCAT
Source organism: Pangasius djambal (assembly GCA_022985145.1). Lineage (NCBI taxonomy): Eukaryota > Metazoa > Chordata > Actinopteri > Siluriformes > Pangasiidae > Pangasius > Pangasius djambal. Next base: position 17,561,009 of record CM040999.1, on the reverse strand, counting down.
CATCAGATTATCAGGCTGCATGTAAATGTAGCTGAGGTGTAAAATGAGAATCAGCGTAAAGCATCACTGTAGAAGGATTACGAGCTGCCGAGTGTAAATGGCGCCATCTTGTGGTCATAAAACGTAACACAGGAACATGTCACAGTCAATCTGTTAGCTCTTTATAAAGGAGAAGTTCTTGAGGATCAGTACTGCATTCAGATGTCTGGACATAGTCATGACACTCTGTGTGTGTGTGTGTGTGTGTGTGTGTGTGTGTGTGTGTGTGTGTGTGTCACCCAGCAGGCTGACGTAGGCGTCACTCGTCTGTCCCCAGCGCTCTCGGTGTTCAGGTGAGGAGATGATCATGGGTTCGGCCACGCCCGAGTCGTACAGGTTGGTTCTTCCGTTAGGAAACGGGATTCCGTTATCAGAGCTGTACATCACCAGCGTGTCGTTCTCGAACCCAGTGTCCCTCAACTCCTGCAGGACCAAACCAATACCTGCAGGAAGAGGGGCAGAGAAATCGGATAAAACAAAAAAACACTATTGAACCAGAAAAGAGAAAACAAAAAATTGTAAAAAAAAAAAAAAAAAAACAGGTGGAAATAAAGAAGGAAATAAAGGAAGAATAATCAGATGAGGGAAACCAGCGACAGACACAAAGAACCAGATCCACATGAGTAACTGAACTCAAAATGGACCAAACCACATACAAAGCAAATATTAACAGCCTAAATATTATTATAAATATATAATACTGATAACTCTAAAGTCATGAGGAATGAGGAAGAGTCGGACACTCGCCCTGGTCCAGTCTGCTGACGGTGGTGTACTGAGCGGCGAGATCAGCTCGAGCGGCCGGAGTGTCCGGGATGAAATACGGCACCTGAGGGGCAAACAAACAAACAAACAAACAAACAAAAATACTGGGAATAAACAATTTAAAAAAATAAATCAGTGTAACCAAAAAAAAAATTTATTTTGAAAAAAAAAAAAAAAGAAAATCAGAATTTGTTTTTAATGTGAAAATTTAATAATACATTTTCACAATAAATAATAAGAAATAAAATAAACCAAAATAATATAATAAACAAACAAACAAATAAATAAATTAAATAACAACGAAAAACAGCAACACAAAACGCTAAGGAATAAAAACTGAACTAAAAGTCTGAGAATTGGTGAAAATTTGATTTAAAAAAATAAATAAATAAATACATTTTAATTAAAATTTTTAATATTAAAATGTAATTTAATATAAAATTTTTAATAAATAAACAATTAGCAACACAAAAAAACTAAGGAATCAAAACTGAACTAAAACTCTGAAGAGCAAACGTCCCGTCATCTCAACACACGCATCTGCCGCGTCACGATCCCGGAGCCGCTCGTCTCACCTTGACCTGCTCGGGTGTGTAGCGCTGCGGCTGCCAGTCGGGAATTCTCCCCATGCCGCTCTCTCCGTTCCCGAACTTCTCGCAGAACGAGCCGTACTGAGGCTGCGAGTGGCCGCAGCGGTGCGGGTCGTGAAACGCCACGTACAGGAAGAAGGGCCGAGCCTCTCCTCCGCTTCTCTCCTCCTCTCGGTGCTCCTGCAGAAACTTCCGGACCAGCAGTTTGATCCGGGTGATGTTGCGTCCCACCTGCAGGACCGAGCCGTTCTCCTCCGTGTAGGCGAAGTCGAAGGGGTAGACGGAGCTCGGACCCACGTGCTTCTTCCCAATGATGCCTGAACAACAAACAAAAACAGCCCAGTTATCCCTAAACCCGTTACTGTTATTAACAGGAAAAGTCAAAATCACAAACATAAACATAATATTTACTATCAAATTACTTTTAGATATTTATATATTAACTATAAAATTACAGTGACTCAAAAACAAAACAATTTTTGAAATTGGCTCCATGTTTTTAGTGACAGCTCGAGTTTTACATGTTAGAAATGTCAACTTTATCAAAAATGTGTTTCTTTTTTACTTTTTATAAATTTAAAAAATAAAAATGATTTTTGAAAATTAAAATCTAAACGCTGTGTTTTTAGAGACTGACTGTAATTGCTTCAAAAAATTAAAATGCATCTTATTTTTTAAGTTTATAAATACAATAATTTATATAATATGATATAATAATTTATCTTAAAATGAGTGATTTTTGTCTTTTTTTTTTTTGGATTAAAGCTCAGATACGATCACAAAATATTACAACTTTTTTTTCTAACATCTTCAAATTTATTTAGAAATTGAATAATTATTTTAATATAAATGTTGATAGGAATTTAATGTACATTATTGCTACATAATTGTCGCTCCACATTTTTTGCAACTGCTTTATGTTTCAACCATCAGAAATGTGTAACTGATTAATTAAAACTCATGTTTATGTCATGAAGTGACTTTTTAGAAGCGACGGATCCCTAGCGAGGAATCTCCTCCTGCTCTGATAATCAGCACTAAATGCTGAATTTTGATGCTCTTCAGTTTGTGAGTAATTCAGCTGTGGTGTGAGAAAGTCATGCCGCTGTAGCTGTAGGTGAAGTGACAGGTGTTGTGTTGTGTTGTTTTTCTCACCGGTGTGGACGTTGGACTGTTTCAGTAACAGCGGGAGGCTCTGCACGCCGTCGAACGAGTTAAAGTGGTGCACACCCTGATGGAGGCCGTACATCCCGTTCTGGTGCTGAGGAGAAGAATAAACGAGAGGATAAAAACGACTCGCATCACTCATCCGTCAGCGGAAAATGCAGTGTCATGATGAGGGACCTGAGACGACATGTCTGCATGTTCCCTTCAGGTGTAATGACGACGTGACCGCGTTCGCACCTGCGGTAATCCGGTCAGGATGGTGGAGCGACTGGGCGAGCAGCTGCTGACGGAGGTGAAGGCGTTTCGGAACACGACGCCGCGTCGAGCCAGAGCGTTCAGGTGAGGAGTTCGGACCACAGTGTTGTTGTAGACCTCCGTCTCGAACCCGGCGTCGTCGGCTGCAGGAGGAATAAACGCAACAACGACTCTCACAGAGCGGCTTCTAAAAGCTCAAGACGTTTAGTTACGATCCCATAAACTACATGCACCACTTTTAATCATGGATTCAGTGCAGCAGGTGGTTATGTTTGGGGAGGAAAAATGATCTATAAAATAAAGTTTTATATACGTATATATATATATATATATATATATATATATAT
>CM040999.1:17523509-17549485 GCA_022985145.1 Pangasius djambal | reverse complement strand
TCCCCACTATCCCCATCATCCCCGTCGTCCCCACTATCCCCAGCGTCCCCACACTTCCTGTCATCCCCATCATCCCCGTCGTCCCCACTATCCCCAGCGTCCCCACACTTCCTGTCATCCCCATCATCCCCGTCGTCCCCAGCAGACTCTGCGGCTGTAGCAGGTGTAATAAGACACATAGTGTTGTAGTGAATGTCGGTGAATATAGCTTAATTTTTAATATAATATAATATAGTATTAATAATATAATTTCATATATTTTTTATTAATATAATTCACTGAAACTTGGAGAATTCTGTTTAATTCTCTCTCTCTCTGTGCAGTACGGTCTGTACTCGTCCTTCATGGGCGGTTTTGTTTACTGTGTGTTCGGGACGTCGAAGGACATCACCCTGGGCCCCACAGCCATCATGTCTCTGCTGTGTTTCTTGTACGTCAGAGGAGATCCGGTGTACGCCGTGGTGCTAACGCTGCTGTGTGGAATCATCCAGCTCGCCATGGCTTTACTCAGACTCGGTGAATAAAAAAACACACTTAGATCAGATTTAGTTAAATAGAGAATTTATTAATCAGACTTTACCTTCGCAAACACACCACAGCTCAAACACATGCAAGAGCGAGCATCGTAAAGAAACGAAACAGCAGCAAGCATTTAAAAACTTATAACTTAAATTTAAATAAATACATTTTCTCGCCATACTAACTTTCTACTCCTCTAAGCATTATTATCAAAATGCACAAGCTGTTTATGTTTACTTATTCTACTGAATTTAATCATAATTAATTAAATAATGTATTGTCTTTACTTCTTGCTCTTTATCCTGAACATAACGTAACTTTTTAACATAAAAAATAATATGATAATAAAATTAATGGTGTTTTGATTGTTTAGTTTTTCTTTTCCAGGTTTTCTGTTGGACTTTATTTCCTATCCTGTTATAAAGGGCTTCACCTGTGCAGCGGCCGTGACCATCGGCTTCGGACAGGTCAAAGTGAGCGTCATTTAAAAGCACACACACACACACACACACACACACACACACCTCTGTTTATTAAAGTTAGCAAATCAAGGCCACTTGATGTGTTTAAAGATGTTTCTCCTCTCCAGTCTGTAGTTCTTCATCAGTTTCATTGCATTATGGGAAATTTCTTGGATACTAGTTGATGCAGTGTTTGTGTTAGGCTTAAATCGTGTGTGTGTGTGTGTGTGTGTGTGTGTGTGTGTGTGTGTGTGTGTGTGTGTAGAACATTCTGGGTGTGAAGGACATCCCTCACCAGTTCTTTCTGCAGGTCTACTACACTTTCCAGAAACTACCTGAGGCCAGGTGAGTGAGGAGGATGAAGGGGAACTAAATAATAATAATAATAATAATAATAATAATAATAATAATAATAATAAAGAATATGTAAATTCTGAAATAAAAATATAAAAATGGCAATTGCTGAACTAAATTGCAGACACAAAGCTCATTTGTTTCCATTTTCTTTTCCTTTTTTTCACTTATATTTGTATTTTGTTTTTTTCTCCAAATTTTCCTGTTATCTTTTTCTTCCCATTTTTGTCCAATTTTCTGTTTTTTTGTAAACCCACTTTAAATCCATTTTTTTTATTTTTTAAATCCCAATGTTCTCCCAATTTAAAAAAAAATTTTTTATTTAAAAAAAGAATTCTCCCAAAGTTTAAAAAATGTTTTTCAAGCCTAATTTTCCTCCAGTTTTTATCTGTTTTCTTTTTTTATCTTTTTTCAAACCCCATTTTCTCTACATTTTTTTTAAACCAAACATTTTCCTCACACATATTTTGTGTTTTTTTTGTAATTACATTTTTATTTATTTATATTTTTAAACCCCACTTTCCCTGGCGGCTGTAAGAGCAGTAACCCAGCGCCCGTGTGTCCGTCTCTCCCGCAGGGCTGGAGATGTGATTCTGGGTCTGTGCTGTCTGTTCTTCCTGGTGATGATGACGATGATGAAGAGTTCTCTGGACTCTGTTGAAGATAACCCGTCTCCTGTAGTGCAGGTGTCTCGGGGTTTGGTGTGGACGCTCGCAACTAGTGAGTCCACGATGAACAAACACTTTTTCAGTGTTTTAGCGCGTGAGTGGAACTGAGCAGGAACGTTTTGCTTCAGACTGGCCCTAAACGCCTCTTGTTTCAATTAATAACTTGTTTCTAATTTTATAAATCTGTGTTTGGACCAAATCTGTTAGCAAAAGTCTTTTTTTTGTGTGTTAAAATTTTTCAGAGAATGTCTTCTTATGTCGTGATTCAGGGGGGCGGAGCTATATATAAGTTCATTTGTGATGTCACTAAACAAACTCCACCGCTTTCGACCAATCACATTTGAAATTAGAAACTAATGTTGTACCTTGAAGCTTTTACACGCAGCGCTTATACGCTTAGCTAGCTAGCTAACTTGGCTAATCGAGAGATGGTAGTTGCTATGGTTACTATAGTAATGTTCTTCGTTGTTTTTAATGTTAAATCGATGTAAATCGAAACACATATCCACCTTGTGACTGATATTAGCTAATATTAGGAGAGGGACATGGGGCCGTTTGCTGATTTGCATGTTCTTGTATATTCATAGCTCTTCATTTTTAATGGAGAGAGATATTTTTGCTCGGTTATTTTTTAAATGTTTTGCTCTTTGACATGTTGAAAAACCGCTCGTTTGTGTGCACCCGCAGTCCGAAACGCTCTGGTCGTCATAGCAGCGACGTGTGTGGCGTACTCCGCTGAGGTCACAGGTCACAATTACTTCACTCTCACGGGGAAAACGGCTGCAGGACTGCCTCCTTTCTCAGCCCCGCCCCTCTCTGAGACGACAACCAATGGCACGCGCATATCATTCGGCGAGATCGCGCGGGTCAGTTCACACGAGCGACATTTAATTTACTGACAAATTATTTCTTTATAATGTGACCATTTACATTTTAACTATACAGCTGTGTAATTATTATAATTGTTGATCATGTGACGTCACTGACCAATCACGTGTCTCCTCAGGATCTGGGCGGTGGTTTAGCTGTTATACCTCTGATGGGCATGCTAGAGAGCATCGCTATTGCTAAAGCGTTCGGTACACAGCGTCCTTTTCTTTCCTTTTACACACTGTATATATATATGTGTGTGTGTGTGTGTGTGTGTGTATACATTTAATATATGGAGTTAATAAAGAACCTGTGTGTGTGTGTGTGTGTGTGTGGGTTTGTGTTTTACAGGAAGTAAGAATAATTACCGCATCAATGCCAACCAGGAACTCTTTGCCATTGGTGTGTATCCTATGGAATGTTATATGTGTGTGTGTGTGTGTGTGTGTGTGCGCGTGTTGTCAGTGTAAACAGTTAACACTGTGTGTAATGTGTTGCGTGTTTGCAGGACTCACCAACATCCTGGGTTCATTTGTCTCTGCGTATCCCGTCACAGGCAGCTTCGGGAGGTTTGTGTCTTGTTTCTGTGTGTGTGTGTGTTTCTGTGTGTGTGTGTGTGTGTGTCTTGTTTCTGTGTGTGTGTGTGTGTGTGTGTGTGTGTGTTCAGGTTAAATAATACATACAGTGAATATAACTGTTAGAGTATGAGTAAAATAAACGAATGAGTGTAAGTACAGGAAGTTTGGGGTTTGTTCCTTGCAGAACTGCTGTAAACTCTCAGACTGGAGTGTGTACACCTGCGGGAGGTATAGTCACAGGTAACACACACACACACTCACACACACACACACACACGCTTCAGTAACAAATATCTGAACCTTACCTGATCTCATGGCACATTTTATGCAACTTGAAAAATATTTTATTGCGACGTCATTCGTGGTAACTATCAGGGCATAAAATGAGATTTTTTTTGTATGTGGTTAATAATTTGTAGTTACTGTGTGTGTGTGTGTGTGTGTGTGTTTTAATTTCAGGTCTTGGTATGATTATAACATGTTAACAGTGTAACAGTATCACACTGCATTATCATGGTGTAGTGCAGCACTGATAGATCATCACCACTCCTTACTGTGCTATAAACACTTAATAAACTATTCTCTCTCTCTCTCTCTCTCTCTCTCTCTCTCTGAGTTTCTCTCTCTCTCTCTCTCTCTCTCTCTCTCTCTCTCTCTCAGGTGTGCTAGTGCTCCTGTCTCTGGACTTCCTCATGCCGCTGTTCTCCTTCATCCCCAAAGCTTCTCTGGCGGCCGTCATCATCTGCGCCGTTGGTCCGATGATAGAATTCAGCGTTCCTCCACACATCTGGAGAGTCAGAAGTGAGTCACCAAATACACCCAAATAATTTCATACTGATACATTCACACCACACACACACACACACACACACACACACACACACAGTTTATTTCATCACACACTCGTCTAAAAGTTACATTTTTAAACCCGCCATATGGGAACTAATTTGTTATGCGGACGATCCACAGCATTAACTATAAACGGATTTAAAAAGTATAATGCGCTGTTCTTTAATAAATAAAAGTTAACTTTGGTATCTTTGCGTCGCGTCAGGAATCTCAGAAATCAACTTTTAACTGTTAGAAAGGATCTTTTATGTGAATGTGTTCTGTATCTCTTTCAAATGGTCTCTGTTTATTTTTCTCTTTTAACACTTTCTCCGTCTGTTTCTGTCTCCGTCTCAGAGTTGGACCTGCTGCCGTTCTCTGTCACCTTCCTGCTCAGTTTCTGGGAGGTGCAGTATGGCATTGTGGGAGGTGCAGTCGTCTCAGGATTCATGCTGCTGTATCTAATGGCCAGACCTGAACTGAAGGTAAAGCTGTAACCTACAGCAGCATCACAATAACCTCAAAATGTTCTCTTACGCTAGCGCTTGAGACATTCGAGACGTTATCTACGCTAAAAAAACCCAGGTACTAGACAGTCAAGTACGTAGCGCACAGTATTTTAAAACATCATCAATCAGTGAGTAATAACGCTCCTTCTAAACCATCTATTGCAATAAATAACACACTAGCTGAACTGTGTGCTTTAAATAGAAGTGGTAATGTTGTGTGTAGGTGTCGTGCTGATAAACCGCATGCGCTTATGTTTAGTATTTCGTCTTTATGTTGCTTCGGATTAAACTTTAATTACGCTGTCAGGACCCATGTAACAGAATATAAAGCGGTGAACTGGTTAAACAGGTAACGGATCACGGCGTGCTGGTGATGAAGCTGGGAAGTGGACTCCATTTTCCTGCCGTGGAGCACTTCAGTGACGTCTTGCGCACACACGCGCTACACGGTGATACACACACATCGCACACTAACACACGCAAATACAGAATGGGCTGAGTTCTGGATATGGATATGTGGAACACTTCATGAAATGTAAATATCTCTCTCTCGTTCTCTCTCTCGTTCTCTCTCTCGTTCTCTCTGCCTCTCTGTGCAGTATCTGCTCCTCGGTGTGTTCTGTTGGACTGTCAGCATGTCAGTAGTATAGATTACACAGTGGCGAATGAATTGCGAGATCTCTTGAAGCAGTTTAAGCTGCACAGAGTCTCTCTGGTCTTCTCAGGACTGAAGGTAAACGTGACCTGATGTATAAAGTTCACACATCTAAGCTCTCAGTGCAGTTCCCTCTCCTCCATATACCACTTATAAACTAAAATTAATGATGTTCATTTTTTTTTTGGTTCTTAGAGTAATTACGGTAGCGCTGCTACTCCAGTAGTTAAGGTCGTTTACTTATATGTTAGTTTTGCAGGAATATTTACCCAACGTCTGTGTTACTGGTTAATCAGAATCCAGACTTCGGCAGCTCTGTAGTAAATATACGTGCTTTTCTTTCCCCAGTGCTCGGTGTTGGAGGTTTTATTAGCAGCCGATCTTCCAGGCTTCAGACACACAGACAGCGTGGAGGCGGGACTGCAGATCCTGATCACCAACCCCGACTATGACTGACACTCCTCTCCTCCAATCCGCAACAAGATCAGTGACTCATTGCATGGCTCCGAGCCAATCGCTGAATACCTCAAGTGAGCAAACCAATGCCTGAATACACAAGGTTCAGAAAGTCTCCAGTCTCAACATGAGATTGTTTTAAAGTTTGTAGAATCAGTGACACTGACATCGGGACCAAATACTTTTGCACACATGGATGTAAAAAGGCGCCTTTATTTTGAAGATGCACTACATATTTTCCTTTATGGAGACTTTAAAAGATTTATAATGATAGTCTGAAAACTAGCCGACTTGCTAGCTAGCTAGCTAGTTCTCAAAGAAAGTAAAAAGAAAAAACGCACAACGGTCATGTGTAGTGTTTTTAGAGAATAGTGTTTTCTTCAGAAAAAAAAATCCATTTCTCTTAACTGTTGAACAAATTAGCACTACAGCAACGTGTGCTCATTGCCTGGTGGCATGCTAGCATCGCGTCAGGCAGCTAGCATATAACGTTCTCGGGTAGCTAGCTGCCTATTTGCTGAAAATCCTGTCCAGATTTCTGTACTCACTTGTTGTTGTTGTTTTTTTTTTGGACGTTTGATATTGAGCACTAAATTTGCTTACATAATGTCCAAACGTGACGAAACAATTAACTTCTATTTTGTAAAGTGGAATCGTAGCAGGAAAAGTTACCGGAGTTGTCAGAAACCACGTGCCTTGTTTACGAAATGTCCGAGGCAGAGGCTTTTCTAGTTGTTTCGACCTTTTCTTAACTGACCAACTGCATATTTTTAAATAGAAAATGCAATTCGATGCTTTTAAAACACTGATAAAATATTTAACTGACCTGCTTTCTACATACGAGAAAAAATACCAGATTACTAACGGAAACGTTTTTACCTTAAAATCTGTTTTAATGCAAACTGACACGGACTCTTTTACTTTTACTGACTCTTTAGTATTTTAAATGAAGCTGATGTTGATTTCACTTGTTGCTTTAAATGTTTCTTTCGCCTTCGTGCGTTTGTGACTCGTTTGTACGAAACATTACTAGTGATTTGGTTTACAGAGTTGGGATTTAATGTGTTTATGTAACATGCTACTTCATGCTAATCAGTTGTCATAATCATCTATTAGGTCTTAGCTACATTACCATTGTAGCGCTAGAGCAAAATTATAGTTACTAAATGTGGAGGTAAGTTGGGAGAAATTTTCACATTAATTAGCACCGTAATTGAATTTCACTGTCATTCTATACATATGAAATATACTGTACATGTAGTTATGTAATAAAAACAGCAAAGTAAATAAGAATTTAATGCTTGCCTACAAATTACATTTTTATGTTGTTTTTTTTTTTTTTTAATATTTCACAGATAATGTATAAAATTGTAAACAACACCTGAAATCTGTTTGAAAGTGTTTATTAATCAGAAATAGAAATGACATGATCATTATTTAATCATAACGGATTAATATTTAAAATAGTCAGACTGAGAATATTCAAACATCTGTGAGCTTAATTTCAGCCAATCAGATCCTGTTTTGTGACTCATCTCTAGCTTTTACAACAGAACAGTATAACTAGCAATATTTAAATCAGTACTGGTTAATATTTGTTAATAATCTAATATATTGTTTATTTTTAAAGTGCTTAGACACACGTGCATCGCTCTTCTTCGGTAAGTACGTCATCGGTTGTTGTAAAGAACATCGTCATCATGTTCTCAGCCTCGAGAAGGTCAGGAGTAATGTTTCGTTGGTTCTTTGTGTATAAAATTACATCCGCGATGTTCTACCAAATCCTGTTAATCAGAGAAAAGAACAGAAAGAACAACATCTGTCAATCAGTCGCTATCACAATATCATCAGCATTTAACAGGTAACTAATGTAAGTATAAACAGATAAAAAAAATAAAAAAAAAAGTATTACGTGTTCTTTTTTGTTAACAATTAAAAATTTGAATCATTGGTAAATTGCTGTGGTATAAAGGAATAAACCACTCGGGGATTTTAAGCTGAATATAAAACTGTTACACTTTTAAGGATTATTATTTATATAGAAGGATCATCTGTTAAACTCGCAACGTTTAACACAAACTTACTGTAGTTTCTCCAGTTTACGCTGCAGATCCTCCACCAGTGCATTAAGTAGTTTCATCCCCGAGTCTCCTGGTTCCTTATTGCTCAGGTCCAGAGCTGAAGCCAGAACAGCTCAGCCTTCTTCTGTCACATTACTGCAGCAAAACAGCCGGCAGGTAGCCGGAGAAAATCTCACGTTATTCATCATTCTTACCGTACGCAACCTCAAGCCGCTTCTTTACTTCTTCTTTAGTTCTTCTTTGTGGAAACAAAACCAATCGATGCGAATAAGCATCTGTACAAGTGGATTTCTTACCGCTTTCCCTCAAAGCCACCCCAGTATCTTTTCAGCATGAGGCGACGAACATTCTAGTCAGATGACGTGAATAAAACTTGGTGGAACTTTGACTGATTGATAAAAACTTCTTTGAAGCTAAAGAAATGTGTGAAGAGTCACTACATCTGTGGGTATCATGTAATTAAAAAGTGCAACATGGTGGGTTTATGCCTTCTTGATCTGACACTAAGGAAATAGACTTATACCACTTATTACAGCAGCGTTATTCAACCTTTCAACTTAGACCTGGAAAGGTCCAGTTACATAAAACTCCTCACTTCTAGACTAACATGACTGAACGGTGGAAACATACCTTTAATGCTTAACTATTAGTGATTAGTTTACGGCTATGAATAAGACGATTTGAACTTCTCCAGAGACACTCCTATAGCTTTCAGCATGATGTTGTAGATATATCAATGACTCCATCTTGAATGGCCAACCTTATAGGAGTTACATTACAATCTAAATATCACTCGGTGAACTAGGGCTGTAGTCAAGACCACCACTGTCAAGTCGAAGACGAGGACCGAGTCAATATCGAGTCCATATCAAATCCATTTTGAGGCCAATCCTTTACTCCAAGTAGTTGGCTTCATTCATGCACTGTGCCAATGATTAACTTATGTTTTCTAGAAGAGGGAATTACTTTTTGTCAAACTCTTGGTCAAGACTGTATTTAGTGAGACCAGTGCCCAAGAGTGACACCAGTACAAATGCCAATAAGGCTGAGACAAGTCCATACAAGAAAAGGTCTCGAGCCCTGCTGTGAACCTTTTAACTCTCTAAAGCTCTCTAAAACTACAGGGGCTAGGGAATAATACGTCAAGAACCAGTATACCAGTACCACTCACTGTAGTTTCTCAAGTTTACAGTTTGGATCCTCCAGTAGAGTCGAGAGCAGCTTCCCACCCAAGTCTTTTATTTTATCTTATTCCAGCCCAGAACCAGATCTTTCAGATGTGTAGGGTTTGTTTTCAGAGCTGCAACCAGAGAAGCACAGCCTTCCTCTGAAATACAGCAGCCTGCAGAGACAAGGACAGAAAGTCATATCACTTGTTTCTTTATGGTGCAAAAGCAAAACAAGATTTTATCTGTGACAGAGTGATGAGCTCACTTCGAGTGCCTCGAGTGTACACTGAGGATTCTGCAATCCAGAGCAGAGCAGTTTCAATCCTGCGTCCCGCGGACGATTGCAGCCCAGATCGATTTCTCTCAGATTGCAAGATGTGGTGCGGAGAGTGGAGGCCAGAAGAGCACAGCCCTTCTCGGTGAGATTGCAGCCGCTCAGACTGGAGGAGAATCGATCAGAACATCAACCAGAACCAACAAAGGACAGGGCTTACATTTCAAATACAAACAGCAAAGTAGCCCATAGCTCTTCTAGATGATTCGAGCACTTGGAGAAGCCTGATCAGGTGGAACTCGTCCAGGTTTTCTTCTGAGTTTAGAAGCACAAACACCAGAGCTGACCACTGAGCAGGAGAGAAGTCGACTCCAGAGAGACCGTTGTCCCTTTTTCTGTACTAAAGGTACATTTAGACTTCCTGCGCAATGGAAAAGTCTTGACGTTTGTTGAGACAACAGAACAGAGTGAAGGACTTCTGTAGACAGAGGTTCTCCCTGATCTTCCTCTGAATGTATGCGATTGTTTCCTGTTTGCTGTCAGAGCTGCTTTTCCTTTGTGGCAGCGCACCTTGTAAGAGACCGGACTCTGGTGAAACGACCAGCAGGAATGAATTACATGTAGAAAAGTATCTGTTCCTGGTTTCATTTTTTCAAGTAATAATCAGTACAATTCTGTACTACACTCAAAAGTTACACATCATGGTTAAACTTGGTGAAATGAGTCTGTAACTCATAACTATCAACTGTAATTTAATAATAATAGACCAAACATGTTATACATAGTTTAATCCACATATGACTGTAAATATAGTAAATATAACACTGTACACTTTTCCTTCTTCACAAATTATCACTAGAAAGATCACTACAAAGTTTACAGTTCAGTAAAAGTAGCACTTATGTCAAGTAGTTATTTTTGCCTCTAGAGGGCGCTCTGAGCACACTGACACGAGCTGTGTAACATAATAATAATAATAATAATAATAATAATAATAATAATAATAACCTTGGGGGTTTAAATTGAAACACAATGTAACTCACAGTATAAAAATCTAAGGATGAAATTGTGATATCTTTATGATAACTTGTAAGCAATATGATACAAGTTTGTTGAATTATAATCGTTCAGTATATTCCAAATTTAACGAGCAAACAAAACAAAAATAACCCCAGTAATTTTTCTAAATAATGTTTAGTGAAATACATTAGTGTTGTTTTTGTTATTGTTGTTTTGTTTTTTTCCTTTGCATGACATTGACTGATTTTCAGAAAGACTTACACGTGGAATGTGGTGTGGTTTCTATTTTTTATTCCATAATATTTTGCTCTAAATATGTGAATTTAATTGATTTAAAGTAAGGCCCAGTTGCTAGTAAAGAGCTAGCTAGTTGCTCTAAGGTTTTAGCAGTAGCATATTTTGCTAAACAGCATATCCTAATCTTTATGTCTTGGTGTAAAACAAAAAATAGATCATTGCCACCTGAATTAATGTTTAAAAGTGGATTTGAATCTGTAGCTATAAGTAGCATATTAGCTAGGAAGCTAGTTTGCTAGCTAGCCATTTTGGCGCTGCATTACATAAACAATAATGTGATGTCGTTTCCTGTCATCTGGGGTACGTGTCGTCTCACACAGGGTATTTTTTTCTCCTAAAGTCATGTAATGGATTGTGACGAAAGTAAGTATGAGGTTAATCATTAATTAAATAAGAAAATGCTACACAAATGGTGTCAGTAAAATAAAGAAGGGACGCATGGAAACCCATCGTTATGATTCATTTCACCCGAACACACAAATAAAGTCTGGACATTTAAAACAGAAATCTGTTTCTTTAAAGTGTAATTCAGAATTGTACTCACTTGCCCAGCCCAGTTTTATTATCCTTGTTTATGACCGTGTCACATTGGACTTTGACACTTGTTCACTACAGTTTGTGAAGTGCGTGATGATGATGGGTTTCAGCTCGCAAGGAACTCCATAAGAACCTCCATAACAAACTCCGTAAGAACCTAAATCTGTGAGTATCCGAGTATGTGCCCAGTTTCCTGCATGAGCTTTAAAGGCACTAAGCGATGAGTGAATGTTATCAGTGAGATGATCTTTAGTGTAATAATGGTTTGGAAGTCAGGTCTGTAACCGGCCAGGACAATCTCCTGATCTCATTTTTTTTTTTTTTAAATTGGCTTTCTTTTAATTAATTGCAGAAAACGTATGAGTGATAACTCTGTTCTTAACCATCTGTACATTTTCATGAGTGAACCTGTGTGAAGTTTTACCACTTTGAAATCGTGAGATGATGTCGTTTAATCAGACACTACTTCAGTTTCCGTGTGTTTTGTTCACAGCTTCGTGACCTCGAGGTTCAGACGCTGGTTCCAAACATGAACTTACCTCCATCCTCATACGATGATAAAAGGTGAAGCCAGGATTAACAGGAGCACCATAAATTACGACGTCATATTAAGTGTCCTTTCTGGCACAATTTCACAAACAGGTCCTCAGTACTCAGTACTTCTGATAAAACATATTCACTCAGTACAGCGGTTATAGTGGTGCAAAGTGAGAAAGAAATGACTAGAACTTGACAACTAAACCACAAACTGACAAACACCTCGCTATTGGGTGCAATAATGTACTGAAAGAAAAGCTAAAAGTTAAAATTCTTCACTCAAGTGAAAAGTAGAATAGTTTAAAATTGACTTTACAGTTATGTGATTATTGAGGTATGTGCTGATGTGAGGGACCAGTTTGGAGGAAAAAATGCCTGATGGAAATTGTACCATTGGCTCCTTTTGGAATCCAACAAAAGATTTTGGTTATTCTAACAATGTATGACCATTTAAAAAAAATTCATTTAATAATTTAAAAATTAAAATAAAAAAAATGACTTTTTAGGCTAAAGAGTGTGGCTGTACGCAGACGTGCGTTCATGACGCATGACTGGTCGAAAGAGCAACCTTTTGACCTCGCAAAGGAAGATTCTTCTACTCGCTCACAGTAAGAACAATATTATAATAGAAATTATGATTCACCAAAATTGTCACTTCTTACAATATTTTATTTGTGTCGATTCTATAATACCAGCTAAGCAATAAAACTGTTTTGATTGATAAGATAAAACCTGGATTGATAAGAACATGATTGAACGTCTGACACTATTTGAAGAAAACAAGCTTGTAAGAAAGCCAGATTGATGGAGAATAAAGTGAATCCTGAATCTATTATGGATCAGATAAAGATGATTTACTTATTTAGTGTTGTGTTTTAGATCACCAGAACCCAGCTATCTGTCCATGAAGAGCAATATATCTCCTGAGCGACCAGTTTCTTTCCAAAAGGGAGAACCTTTTACTTGGTCACGGTAGGAATGACTCAGTGTGACTCATATGACTGTTAAATAAAGAAGTTTATTCAGCTAGTGTTGTGTTTTAGAGCACCAGAAGACAACTTTATGTCCTTGAAGAGCGATGTATCCATCGAGCAACCAATTTCTTTCCAAAAGGGAGAACCTTTAAGGTAGGAATGACCCATGGTGACTAATATGACTGTTAAAGTATAAAATAAAGAAGTTTATTCAGCTAGTGTTGTGTTTTAGAGCACCAGAACCCAGCTGTCTGTCCATGAAGAGCGATGTATCCATCGAGCAACCAATTTCTTTCCAAAAGGGAGAACCTTTTACTTGGTCAAGGTAGGAATGACTCAGTGTGATTAATATTATCTGTGTGTCCGGCCAGTTAGTTTCACAAAGGAACCTGTATTTTCTTGCCCAAGGTACAGTTTATTTGGTGGAAGTTTTATGTAACTGAATAATGATATAAATGGTGAGAGCTCTTGTTTCCTCTGTGATTTACAGTGAGAGTCTGGATGTACCTGAATCCTGTTTATCTGAAGGGAATTCATTTCAGTAAATGCCATTTGGCCACTAGTTATAATATAATCATCTTTTGAGGCCATGAAGTATCTTAAGGCCATGTATTATTATGTTGTGGCCATGAGATATCAAGGGGGTGAATTGTGTAATTTGACCCATTAATATGTGGCTTCCACATAAGTGTTTCGGCAGGAATGGCAGAAAAAGTCTATTCACTTAGAGAATTTGCTTAAGCTGACATGGGCTGATGGTATATCCATGTCTCAACTACAAAATACACCGGTAACCTAACATCACAAACTTAACTAGTGGCCTCAATATTTTACTAAGTGGCCATGCCTTTAAAAATAATCCCCACGTCCCCTTAGTGGTTCTGTAGGATACTTTATGATAATGTGGAGGGTTTAATGACTCCAAAGCAATGCTAATTTTCACTCTGGCACTAGAAGGTTTTAATATGTGGAGTTTTTGTCTTACAGTTGATAACAGAAGGTGTTAGTATCACCTGTAACACAAATATATGTTCATGCGCTACGAGTGCCTCATTAGCATGACTCAGATAGGCCTTTACAGTTACAGCTAGGTTTTTCTTATAAACTCGTTTTTTAAGAGTTAACTTTTTGCTTGGACACATTTCTTGAAGTTTGACCATAAATATTAATACGAGGGTTGACTGGCAGGGTATATTGTGTAGGTAGGTGACAGTGTGTTACTTAAATCCATGTTTTATTGTGTGTTTTACCGCAGTGGCAAAGGTGGACGAGACATTTTCAAGGTGCGTAAACGATTATGGGGAGAATTCCAACAATGACCGGCAACAATTACGACTTCCATTCACCTGGCTAATTGCCTTTTTATTTTAAAGGCTGAAAACTGCATAAAATGGGAAAACATTTGGATGGAAACATATCCTGTGTTTTAATATTGTAGATGTTGCCTTAACTAGTTGTGTATCTACTGAACATGCTGCCATACAGAGAGTTTTGGTTGAGTTTGGTTCCAGCTCATATCTAAGACCTGAAATGGAGAGATTGGATTTGAATCTAAACAGACGTCTTTTGACCTGGAAACATCTTTTCCTTTGAAGTTCACCATCAGCACTGTAACTAAGATTAAGATAACGTATCAGAAATTATCAGGCTTTATAATTTTCCATTTAGACTTAGATGTGGCACTATAAAGGATGTTCTGTTCCCATGGTTACATAGATAAAAAACAAAAAACTATCGATCTTCTTCTCTGGTACTGAAAGGAACGTAAATAACCTTAACATCCTCTTTCAGGAGGTGGAGCACAAGGTTGTTGCTCTGATGAAGGAAGAGTTGACGAGGTTCTGGAAGCTGTTGAGTCCATCTTACCCAGCATGCTCTGAGAGGGAGGTGAAGGATGAGGAGCAGAACAGTGTCAAGGAGGCAGTACTGAAAATCACACTGCATGTCCTCAGGAACATGAAGCTTAATGACCTTGCTAACACACTACAGAGCAGTAAGAGTTCTTTTGCCTGCTTGTTGATTAATCAGTACAAGTCAATATCAGCTTTTATAGAAACAATAAGCCCTGAAGTTCAATTAACCCAAAAATTGTGATAAATATTAAAATATTAATTATTGTCCTTTGTGCTTATTAGAAATGATATCCATGAGCCAGAAGAAATTAAAATGTACTCTGAAGAGAAAATTTCAGTGCATCAGTGAAGGACTTTCAAAACACGGAAACTCAAAACTTCTCACCGAGATCTTCACAGAGCTTTACATCACAGAAGGCGATAGCGGAGAGATCAACAACGAACATGAAGTGAGACAGATTGAGGCAAAAGCTGTGAGACCAGCAAGTGAAGACACACCAATCAAATGCAATGATCTCTTTAAACCCTTACCTGGACCACATAAATCCGTCAGGACCGTGCTAACCAAAGGAGTTGCTGGAATTGGAAAGACCGTCTCGGTGCAGAAGTTCATCATGGACTGGGCGGAAGGAAAAGCGAACGAAGACATCCACTTCATATTTCCACTTCCTTTTAGGGAACTGAATTTGATGAAGGAGAAAAAGCTCAGTCTGATGCACCTTCTTTATCACTTTTTTCCAGAAACATCAGGCTTACATGATTACGAAGCGTACAAAGTTCTGTTTATCTTTGATGGTCTGGATGAAAATCGTCTTAATTTGGATTTTCAGAACAATGCGATGTTGTGGGAAAGAACAGAACCCGCCTCGGTGGATGTGCTGTTGACAAATCTGATCAAGGGGAATCTACTTCCTTCTGCTCTTCTCTGGATAACATCTCGACCTGCAGCAGCCCATCAGATCCCTCCTGACTGTGTTGACCGGGTTACAGAAGTACGAGGGTTCAGTGACCCTCAGAAAGAGGAGTACTTCAGGAAGAGGATCCGTGACGACGGACTGGCCAACAGAATCGTCACACACCTGAGGTCAACAAGGAGCCTGTACATCATGTGCCACATCCCAGTCTTCTGCTGGATTACAGCAACTGTTCTAGAGAGAATGCTGACTGAAGCAGAGAGCAAAGAGATCCCGAAGACTCTGACGCAAATGTTCATATACTTCCTGATCTTTCAGACCAAACACCGGGATCAAAAGTACAATGAAAATTGTGAAATGCGTTTCCACCAAACCAGAGACAGAATTGTTGCTTTAGGACAGCTTGCTTTCCAGCAACTGAAAAAAGGCAACCTGATCTTCTATGAGGAAGACCTGAGGGATTGTGGCATAGACGTCAAAGAAGTGTCCGTGTACTCGGGAGTGTGCACCGAAATCTTCAGGGAGGAGTTTGGACTCTATCTGGGGAAGATGTACTGCTTTGTGCATCTCAGCGTCCAGGAGTTTCTTGCCGCTTTATTCGTATTCATCACCTTGAGCTCCAGCAAAGCTGATCACTCAGATGTTGTCAAGAGCATAGCCATGACTGACCTACTCAAAAAAACAGTGGACAAGGCCTTACATAGTGAGAATGGCCATCTGGACCTTTTCCTTCGCTTTCTGCTTGGGATCTCACTGAATTCCAATCAGGCTCTCCTACGTGGGTTGATAACCCCATCAGAAAGCTCTCATAGCAAAGAGGAAACAGTCATGTACATCAAAGAGAAGATCAGGGAGAATCCCTCTCCAGAGAAATCCATCAATCTGTTCCACTGTCTGAATGAACTGAATGACCAGTCTCTAGTCCAAGAAGTCCAAATGTACTTGAACAGAAAACGTCTCAAACGTCTGTCTGGAGTCAGGTTCTCTCCTGCTCACTGGTCAGCTCTGGTGTTTGTGTTGTTGAACTCAGAAGAAAAGCTGGACGAGTTTAACCTTAGTAAATATGACAGATCGGAGGAATGTTTCCTCAGGCTGCTGCCAGTCATCCAAGCATCCAGAAAAGCTATGTGAGTTATTTTAATTATTATTTTAATGTAATATTACATAAAGTCTAAACTATTCCAGGTTAGAAATATGCCCTCTCTGGGAGGTAGTGTGGTGTTTTACAATAATAAATGCAGAGATATGCAGAGACCTAAAGTCGTTGGCAAGCTCATGTATGTGGAAGAGGGCAGTTAGCAGTGTCTTCCAAGTGTTTAGCTGCCCTGTGAGAAGAAACATATTTGAGCATATGTTTCTGGCTGGCTTCACGTGTCTTGCAGGAAGCACGTGTTTGCCCTCACCCTCCCTGTCCTGTAATAGGGAAGAGATAGCTAGTGGGTGGGCATTGGCAAATGACCAAATTAGTAGAAAATGTGGTAAAAATTAAAAAACAGTCCTGAGACTCAGACCACAGAAGGAAATGTGCCCCTTCTCCGAGAGGGGACACTGCAACGAAGTCTTATGTCATCCAATTAGTTTCTATTCTCTGTGTTACGGTGAGGTCCATGACTTCTCCTCTTATGGAAGTGCCTTACTAATTCTAGTGCATAGTTTCCAAAGCTGCTTCTGTTCTTCTGAATCCACGCCAATGCTTGACTATGTCCATGTTGTGTATGCCAAGGTACTCCAGACCTACAGAAGCTTGCTGTGATAGCAACTGCTATATTGCTTGGACAAGTTCCTACATCAAATGCCTCAGTTTGGGTTTCTGGTTGAGGTCTTTGTTCCCTGCAGGAACTGATAGAAACCAGACCATGCAAAATGAGTTCCTCTAGTGACCTTTAGTAACCACTTTCTGCCCTAATCGTAATTTACCACAAAACCATTGGTCTTCCATCATTCATTCTTGCTGCGTAGTCACTGGTCCCGCTTTAGCCTGTGGCCCTGTTCCTGCACAAGGTTTTGTTGTGAGTCATGTTGTCGCCTAGACTGACACTGATCCTCAAACTGTTGTTGTACCAAAATAATGTGTCTTGATGGTTTGAGGTTGTTGTACCACTCACAACAACCATTATTGCCTCCCTTACCCTTGATTGCCACAATTTCTGCCTGCTTCCCTGTTTGTCATGTTTGAGGAGAAATGTATTAATGAGGGCTCTTGATAACTGAGCTAAAGATGGTTGAAGCCATGTGAGTCTTTTTCCACTGGCTACGGTTTTTTTTTTGTTTTGTTTTGTGTTTTGATGCAACGAAACATTTCAGCCAGAATTCTTAGACTAAAGTGCAAATTTAAGTGGCCAGTCTCACAGAAAGAAGCACATATGGACTATTTTATGAGGCATAAATATTTAAATTTGCTTTCATTTATTCTCTAGTCTGTGTTCGTGCCAACTGACATTGACAAGCTGTAAAGAACTAGCCTCTGCTCTAAGCTCGAGCTCCTCAAATCTGAGAGAGCTTGACCTGAGCAGCAACGACCTTTACGATGCAGGAGTGAAGCTGCTCTCTAAAGCTCTAAAGAATCCACACTGTAAACTGGAGAGTGTAAGGTGATTAATTTTTTATATTATACTGTGTGTGTGTGTATGTGTGTGTTCATGGTCAGAGAGAGGTTTATAGTAATTGCACTCTTTTATATTCCAGCCTGTGTGGTTGTAACATCACAGAGAAAAGCTGTGGACTTCTGGCTTCAACTTTCATCTCCAGCGAATCAGGTTTGCGACAACTGAACCTGAGCAACAATACACTGAAGGATTCAGGAATGAAGATGCTCTGTGGTGCACTGGACAATCCAAACTGTAAACTGGAGAGCTTAAGGTAATTCATTTTTCACGTTATATCGTGTGTATGTGTATGTGTGTATATATGGGTGCGATTTAGCGTAGGTCTGCGGGAGTTTGGGGACAAGCCTGAGGGCCACGGAGATGAAGTTCAAGTCTTCTAAGTGTGCCGTATGTAATAAGGATACAGGAAGCTGTAATTCATCTGCTATGTCTTTCTGCCTGTTTTTTTTTTTTTTTTTTTTTTTGCCCTGTTGTGATGGAACTTGGTGAGACATCAAAGAGTCGTTCTTTCCGCTGCCACAATTTTTTTTTTTTTTACATCCAGCATGTGTCGATTGCTGTTTTTTTGGCTGTCTCTTGAGTTTGCTGTCCTCGTATCGGTGATGAGCGTTGTAGCAATGGTCCCGTTAAATTTATGACACTGCCGGAATTTCGTTCTCGGCTGTCTTTGGTCTCAAAAGTGCTCAATCAGCAGCCGGTGAACACATCACACTATGCAATCTAAGACCGTCGATCTCGACTGATGACCACATAAGTATTTTCCGAGATGAGGTTTTTTCATCTGTCACAGCAAAATCGGGCTGAAAATTGTACAACGTAAAGCCGACTTTGCTCCAATTTGCTCTCCTCTCAAGGTCGAGTGCTGCTGATTTGGTTACAGCTTTGGTAACAATGATTATACTCGTTTGCTTTCCCAGGATGAGCTGTTGTCGTCTCACAGAGCAAAGCTGTGCATTCCTAGCTTCAGCCTTCAGCTCAAACTACTCAAGTCTCCGAGAACTGGACCTGAGCTACAATAAGCTAGAGGATTCAGGAATGAAGATGCTGTCTGCTGTATACAGGATGGATATGGATTTTAAACTCGAGGTGCTGAAGTAAGTATCTTACCAGCAGTATGTGAAGTGTTCGCTTTGTGTGTTTCTGCTTGTGCGTTTTCTATGGATGCAATTAATTCGAATCACATTTACATTCAGACTCCGGGCTTGCCATCTCACAGAGAAAAGCTGTTCAGCCCTGGCCTTAATTCTTAACTCAGATTCCTCCCGAATACAACAGCTGGACCTGAGTAACAACAGTCTGCAGGATTCAGTGGTAGAGATGCTCTCGGCTGCAGGGAAGAATCCTCACTGCAAACTGGAGACCCTGAGGTGCGACACACACAGATTTGACATGTGTACGCAAGTCAGGAGTGAAAATGCAGTCTGCTGTGTTTTGTTTGCGGATGATGACTTGTTTGTTTGGGGACAATTCATTCGAATCATGTTTTGCTCACAGGCTACAGGGTTGCAGTCTGACGGAGAAAAGCAGTTCAGCCCTGGCCTTTCTGATCAGCTCCAAACTGACAGAACTCGATCTGGGTAACAACGATCTGCGTGATTCAGGGGCGGAGCTGCTCTCTAAGGAACTGAAGAATAAACACTGCAAACTAGAGACGCTGAAGTGAGACACAGACGCTGCTTTTATGTCCACATGTGATGTATTCTTGTGCACAATAGGACGTATTCAGCGATGGCGCCTTAAGTCTAAAAGTCACATCAATATTTGCTTGGGTAAAGTTACGTGTATTCAGAGTCGGGTTACGCAGCTGCGTCAGTCAGGTTTCTGGGGTCTGCCCACGGCTTGAAGGATAAGCTGACTATACCTGCTATGCTTACAGCTCTGTTCATGATTTAAATTTATAAAATTTCGGAGATAAGCAGTGTCTCTGATGAAGTCGCGTCTCCTTCCACGTCCTTCATGTGAAAAAAAATCTTTTCTTAGCCTTTGAATGGGACAATACTATAAATTAATAAATAGTGTACAATAATATTACAAGTGTGTAATAAATTAAAATTTACATATTTAATATCGGCCTCACATGGCATGCTGTAGTTTTTTTTTAGTGTATTTACATTTCAGCATGACATATTCTGATTACATCACACCCAGAATTGCACGTAACTGAGACTCGCCTCTGTTTTGGACAAACTCCGCCCTTCTCTCACACAACTTCGGAATAGTTGTAGTTGTAGTTACACAGCGATGTGCACAATTTTCGGTATTAAATCCTCACTACGCACACTACGTGTCATCTGTTCCTGCATTTCTGTTTAATAATACTGTTCAAATTATTTTATATAAATAACTGATTAAATGAGAACATATGAACCAGTTGAGTGGTGGGCAGGGGAATTGTGTTTTTTAAAATTTTTTAATTACTATTTTTATTTTTATTTTTTGGCAACTTTCCCTGCCGTAGGTTTTAGAAGATGATGTGTCTGTTGGTCATCTGGATTGCGGAGTGAGACCGAAGCGTAAAATTGAACGTTTACTCTATCGTACATACAAGCACTCGAAATTAGTGAAAATAAAATGTGAGATATTTCAGAGGTATATTTTAATAACACGATTATGTACTTACTATAGCATATGTCTAATGTCCAGGCTGGTCTCAGCAGAATGCCCCTTCTTGGCTCATATTATGTAGCCATGTTAGCTTAAGCGCCACCGTTTGTTGAGTTGATTTAGCTGAGTTTCAGGCGACTCATCACTCAGGTTCCAGTGAACCAACAGACACTAACAGGCAGCCCAGGATAAGAAGCTCGTTCTCTTTCTCTTGCAGGTTATGCAATTGCAGGATCACAGAGGTAGGCTGTGCTGCTCTGTCTTCAGCTCTGAGCTCAAACCCACCACACTTAAGAGAGTTGGATCTGAGCAGTAATAAAATAAGAAACCCGGGAGTAAAGCTGCTTTCTGAGCCACTGGGGGATCAGCAATGTACATTAAAGAAACTTGGGTGAGTTTTATCAATGATATATAGATAGCAGTTAGCAGAAGGATGCTAAACATCAGTGATAAAAAAGATTTAATCAACATTTTCACCTGTGCAGAATTCCAACATTTTGTAAAGTATAGGAATTTGCAAAGTAACTGAAATGTAGTAAATATGAAATAATACACACGTACAAAATATCAATGAGCTACATACTGTACATATTTAGCTACTTTGTAGTAGCCCACTTCACCAATAAAAGCTATTGTACCCTGAAAGCTGCGAATTAATTCTTTCACAAAGAGTTTATATCTTTTATTCAGTGCGAAATCCTTTGTTGCCGTGTCCAGAACTACTGGAATCGCAAGTTTAGCCTCAGCAGCGTTGACAGTGACAAGGTGAAAAAGCTTTACATTGTGAGTGAAGATGATGATAACTCCACTGTTTCGGTGCTAAACCTTTGGGAAATCCTTTTACCCTGCATCTACGCACACTTTTTGTGTGAACAGAGCCATTCTAGAGTTATTTAGGATAGTATACTTCTTCAGATGGCTCAAAGAGTGCCCTTTGCTTTTGTTGTCTTCGTACAGACTGTTTAACTGCGGGATTACGGATGAAGGCTGTCCTGCTCTGGTTGCAGCGCTGATGTCGAACCCATCACATCTCAGAGAGCTGAACCTGGCTGGCAACGATGTGACAGAGTCAGGACTGAATGTGCTGTTTGATTTAGTGCAAAGTCCCGTCTGTGCCCTGGAGAAATTCGAGTATGTACACCTGTATTTAAACAAACAACCAAAAAAAAAGGATTGGTGTGTTTTGGTAAACTAGATAGCTAATAACAACTAATTAGTTAGCCAAGTTTAAAGGGAAGAATAAATAGCATGTGTATTGCAAAGCCATTTACAATCAAATCATGTTTAAAATCTCAACGACTGGTATTGTGCTGCATGATCTCAGCCACTGGCTTTCATTCTGTAATAAAATAGCTAGCTAGGGTGGCACACTATTAACGCTAAACAGTTTCCGAGAAAAAAAAAAGGAGAAATCCTAGAGATAGTGTCTCATGATAGCGGTTGGGATTAACTGGAAAAAGGTGACCCATGATCTTCTTTTAGGATGTTTGTGTTGTGCTATTAGAGGTCACCGCCATTAACCTCTGAAACTCAACTGAACCAAAAGGCACGTTTTACATAAAACTCTGTACTTTAGTGTTAAATGAGTTCAGTTTGTGTTGAACCTGATTCGTGTATCTTGTCTTCTGTCTTGTAGCTCTGGGATACCGCTTGTGTGATCTGCTGAGATTGTACCACCGAACAGATGATGAAATGTTCATCCTGATTCCAGCAACAGAGCATATAAACGCAGACCTACACGCACACACACACACACACACACGCACACACACACTCACACACACACACACACACACACTACCTGTATTTAACTGATAGTCGAACTAACCAATGAGCTCATTTTGTGAATTTAAAGGATTTGCTCTGTCATGTTTTTTTATTTATTTCTTTTTTTTTTTTGCATAGAAAATATACTGTACTTCTATTTACAGCATTAATTGCAAGTAATTCAAGAATTAATTCCTTTATCGTCCACTAGAGGCCACTAAATAGATTAAATAAAAATACAAAATTTAAAATAAAATAAAAAAAGCAGGAGAGAGAAAGAAGGTAACTGATGCTGTCTTTGCAATGATGCCAGTGTGTTTTCACCACAGCACAAAAATGGCAGAGATCTTTTTCAGACAAAGATACAGAGGAAGTCTTTTTTTACGTGTAAGAAAATTCAATAAACCTTACTTTATTTATTTAGCACGTTAGCCAGCTCACCAGAATTCTGAGCAGCTTGTTTGATTTGCCCCACGAACACTCGCTTGCTGCTCTGATGACGGAGCGATTGGTCCTGACAGTAGTTTACGATTTGCTTTTTTTCCCTATGCGTCATATTTTCTTATACCAGAGACTGTCTTCCTAATTTATGTACTGAATTTTTTTTTATTATTTTTTGTTCTGCTCTCTGTACATATGTTCTATTCAGCGAGGCTGATGCAGTCTGTAAATAAATGTAAATGAATAAAACCGGTTTTCTGGGTCAGTCACTAATTTTATTAACACTGAACGCCAGCTGCTGGTGGTAGCGCAGTAAGTAATACACACTATAGGCCGTGCTGGAGTTGAGTTAAGCGCGCAGTGAGGATTTATCACTGAAATCAGTATTCAGAACTCAGATTTTACGTTTTGGTTGTAAATACACTATAAAATGTGGTGTGCCTTTCGAGGGCCATATTAAATACGTAATTATGACAATTAATAATTTCATTCCTTTAAAATGCATTCGGAGGAGACACATCTTACTCAGAGACAGCGCTTATAGAAATTATCCGCATTTTTCTGGATAAAATAATGAATTAATTTAAAGTGAGCTGATTATTATATGTATGTATATATATATATATATATATATATATATATATATATATATATATATATATATATATATATATATATATATATATATATATATAAGTGCTTGGTCAGCTTATCCTTCAAACCCTGAGCATGTTTTCTTTACAGGAGGGCTTCTTATGGGAGGAAAAGCAGGAGGACCAGGCTGTACTGGGAGTAGGTGAGTAGGTGATGTCACTATCAGATAACTTCTGTAACCCTGTGTACGTTTTGTTTTTGAAAGCCTGTAAAAGTATATAATCACAGCATACGTTTCGTTTAGGTGTAATTAAAGAGTCGTCCACTAGAGGGCACGATGGTAACAAACTATTCTATATAAAGAAACGAGAGAACGTCTCTGCAGGGCCACTTTTTCCATCTTGGTTCTTAAGCTTTTCTTTTACACATGTAAGTGTCGAGAGTCGCACTAAAACATGAGGTCATGTGAAATATACGTAGAAATTTGTTTTGCACCATCCCGTGAAGCTACACTGTCCTACAACATCACAAGAGCCAAAGGCCCGATAAGGATTAGATCACCTCTGATCAACATGTAGTGGGGAAACTTTATCTTAAAGGGTTTTTTAAAAGTATTTTAAAATTTATTTTAAAGTCACGACATTTTCTGTACTGTGTCCTGACATTAACATTATCAGTGTTTTAGATTTCTTTAAAATGGTGTACCAAGATATTGTGTGTTAGCTTGTCTGTAATGACACTAGTTTGTGGTTAGTTTATAGTTTACTCTAATGCTAGTTTGTGATTGGTTTATAGTTCACTATAATGTTAGTTTGTGATTAAAGTTTACTATAATGCTAGTTTGTGATTAGTTTATAGTTTACTATAGTGCTAGGTTGTGGATTAGCCTGTTTACTCTAATGCTAGTTTGTGATTAGTTTATAGTTTACTATAGTGCTAGGTTGTGGATTAGCCTGTTTACTCTAATGCTAGTTTGTGGATTAGCCTGTTTACTCTAATGCTAAAACTAATGTTTGTGATTAGTTTATAATTTACTATAATGGGTTAGTATGTTTTCTAACATTTTAGCTTGTGTGCTAGTCAGTTTACCACACACACACTGAAATCCATGATAACGATTTATCATTTTGTAAATCATCCTTACTGCTCCTGCACTATTTTCCATCCACATTTGGTTATACAACAGTTTTAGTTGTGACTTTGTCTAAGTTTGTGAAAGAAAATATGTGACACACATCAATTTACCAGCTGACCCTTAGCATATTCACTGAAGCTAATAAAGAGCTTTAGTGGTCTATTAGCTCTGGTTTTGGTTAGCATTAGCAGAACCAGCTGCGTTCGCAATAGGTTGTGAATTTGGGGCGGCTGATAGTGCACACCAGCGTGCTAATTCTTAAACAGAAGTGTGAACTTATTTCACACTGTGCTGTTGATCATATGAGCACAGTGAAGAAGAGACAATTTACTTTCCTTCTGTTGTCACGTTTGTTTTATCCTGTTAACTAAAATGCTAGTTTGTGTGTTAATAATGTTATAATGATAATTATTGGGTTAGTCTGTTAGTCAATCACACATTTCTGGATGATTGAAATGCTAGTGTGTGGGTTAACTTGTTTTAGTGTAATATTTTATGTTAGCATGTTTACTACAATGCTGGGAACTTATTCGGCGTTGGCGACTTAAGTCCTAAATTTCTGTCAATATTTACATGGGTAAAGTTCCTCATATTCAGAACCGGGTTACGCAGTCGATTTTCTGCACTCCCTGTTGAGATGAAAATTAGAAAATCTTTCTTTAGCCATGCATATACACTACTATAATGTGCTGTATCTACTATCACCTAATTTATTATATTTCATAGAAAAAATAACATCTTTTTTTATTTGAAGAGCAATAATCTCCATGCTAATATGGCTAACTGTGACTGGAAACTAGCAGCCATCGATTAGCCTGAACTCGTTTTCATTATGCTGTTTCCTTTTTGTTAGCATTAGCAAGTACCTGTTTCTTTTTTTAAAACAACTAATAAACAAATAAGAGCATAAAATGACAATCTCTTAAAACAGGGAATTTGCTGGTCCTTTAATGAAAAGATGGTCTGTGCCTACGTTCAAAATTGCACACTAGCATACAAAACAGTGTTTAAGTATATATTTGTAGGTAAACAGGAGAATTGTTTCGCATACTAGCGTATTGAACAGTATGGCTAAGTTCCTCTGCCGGTTGCCGTGGCAACGCCGCAGCACGTCAAAGGGTTCGTCTTAAATTGTACACAAATCTATTTTTCTGTTGTGACGCACTTTTTATTGAGGTAGTACAGTGAGAATAATGAGAAATAAAACAGGACTGTTTTACAAATGTATGCTGTTTAGTATAGTAGTATGCGTTTTTTTTTTTTTTTTTTTTTTTT
>CM040999.1:17496430-17515746 GCA_022985145.1 Pangasius djambal | reverse complement strand
TCTATCTATCTATCTATCTATCTATCTATCTATCTTTCTATTCTTCTGTCTCCTTATGACTATCTTTTATACATCTATCCATCTATACATATTCTGACTATCTGTCTGTCTCCCCATCATGTTTTTCTCTCCCCCTGTTTTTATTTCTATTTGCATCTCTCTATCAGTTAATCTCTCTGTCTCTCTGTACGTCTCTATGCATTAGACTGTATATCCGTCTGCACGTTGCTCAGTCCATCCCTCATTCTAACATAATGACAGCAATGATCATTTAGATCATTTATTATAGATTTAATATTAATATAATAATATTTATGTTCTCAGCTTGGCCATGAAAGCAGCGCAGGACGTTTGCGGTGACCTTCACCTTCAGCGCGTATCAGTCAGTAACCACGCCGTGTAATTAAACGCGTACGATGATCCCTCATGACCTGTAACACTGGTGTTGAATATTATTCCATAAACTGACATGTGCTGGGCAGCAGTAATGCATAAAACTGTGTGTGTGTGTGTGTGTGTGTGTGTGCGCTGTTCCTCTTCTTCCTGCAATCTGATCTGCTGTGTTAGGAATTTAGTGGCTGTGTGATACATAGAGCACGACAGCTGATTTTAGACGCCTCAAATGTCCAGACACGGTGTGTGAGAGCTGAGATCTCTGTCGTCCATGCTCCTTATGTTCCTCATGCTCCTTATGTTCCTCATGCTCCTCATGTTCCTTATGTTCCTCATGCTCCTCATGTTCCTTATGTTCCTCATGCTCCTCATGCTCCTTATGTTCCTTGTGTTCCTTATGTTCCTCATGCCCCTTATGTTCCTCATGCTCCTCGTGCTCCTTATGTTCCTTATGCTCCTCATGTTCCTCGAGCCTTCATGGAACTCTCATGTGCCATTTATCCTGACCCCGTGTTCCATGTTTTGGGCAGCGTTTGTAGTTTTCTGTCCCTGAAATAAAGTCTGTCCCACTTGGATGGATCTCTTAGTTGAAGTGAAGGTCATCATACGTATATTTATAAAGTATATGCTGCTTTATTTTGATGAACATAATGATGTGACGTGAAGATTCCTTGAAATATGTCCAAAATAGAAAATGTTGCCAAGTTTCCTACTTTATTACAATAAACGCTGACTAACTAGGCAGCCTTGCGCTGAACGGACTGGGTACAATATGACTGTTGCTATGGTTACATCTCATAGGTTGTTGTTTTGTTTTTTTCTCGTCACGTTTGATTAAAATGTTTGCGTGTTTTATGATTTACCAGTGTGAAAGTGAAATGTTGACAACAGCCAAGTCTACACCATATTATTATTTATGGTGGTTGTCATGGTTACATTCCAACACATTTGCATAGCATCGTAAGTATTGATTCAGAACTGTGAGTAAACACACAGCCAATCAGAAACAAGCATTTTTCAGAGACTGTATAGCAGCTAATAAAAGCACATCTTTAGACATCCGTTTGCAAGGATATTTTTGGCATCTGTCGGAAAAAAAAACCGCTCCGTGTGGTTTGTGGGCGGGAACAATATCTTTTCTCTCGTGTAACAGGAAGTCTTTCAGACTCATGGATGCTCGACGCCAGGCTGAGTGACACGTTTACATAAGAGTATTTTTCGTTAAAATTCAGCTCTAGTGAGCTTTACACATTGCTGTCCATCAACGCGTCGACACCAGAACGTCTCTGTGAACGCAGCTTAGTGGTTCTTTCAGCATAGAAAAGTCTCACACTAATGCATGACCCCCTCCCTCTCTAATCCTGACCCCTGATGCATCTCTCCCATGTCTGCTGACCCAGATTCTGTTCTCCAGCACTGTGTAATCATTTTTGCTGTATAATATATAATAACGCTCTACCTCCAGGCCACATGGGAGCTTAATAGTATGTGACTTATTACTAAAACTAGAACATTGCTAAGAAAATTTTCTTGAAACGATGTGCGGAGTTTGACTTCGCTAATAAATCGTCGGTATTTACGTATGGCAGAGATGATCTCCAGAATGAAAATGTGTTTGTCAGCGTGAAAAACAGAAATATGATTTTAGTCTCTTTGTCTCCCTCATTAAAACATCTGGGTCAATGGGACGGAACGATGCTAATGACACATTGCGAGGCAGGACCTTTTGGCTTTATGGAGCGCTCCCTGGCTCTCGGAGTGTGTCTGTACGACGATAATTGTGTTTGCTTTGCTTTGCCGTAATGTTCCCCAGCAGGCACGGCCAGCACACAGAGCGGCTTTATCTGCACTGCCCGAGAGAGAGAGAGAGAGAGAGAGAGAGAGCGCGTTACCCTCGCAGGCACACTGTCTCTATCTCTCCAGTTCCAGCCCCAGGCTCGATGAGAAAATGACACGATTGATTGGTTCAGCTTGCAACTGCCTCCGTTTTCTCCTCCCCACCCCACACACGCTCTCTTCCTCAGCAGACAATAGACAGAGTGATGGGGGAACATCAGGGCAAGCAGCAAAGGAAATGCAGTTTTACCTTGTGGTTTGGCTCCTGTTTCCCTCAGCCTCACATCACGGACCATGCCCCTCTCATTATATATGCAAAAAATATGAAGCATGAATAAATCTTTAATCTTGCAACTTCACAGAATATATTTCACATTTTCTTGAGGTCCAGTACCACAGTTTGTAGATCCTTTTAGAAACACAATACAATTCTGTGATTGGTTATGGCGGCAGAATGGTGGTCTGATTGGTAGGGGTGTAACGATGCAATCTCTAAATGGGATAACGTGCATCATGGCAATGTGCGATTCACATCGTGGAAGTCAGCATTCTATTAATTATGCATCTAATGCAGTTGCACTGTGTGAACACCAGAGGTCCAAGTCTGTTCAACCCATATAGTTAAAAATATATAGAGTCTTCAGTAGCTTTCAAGTGACACCTCCCTGTAATGTGATCTTCAGTGCCTGAGAAAGAGGTTGTGGAAGTTGGTCATTTTAGCTGACTTTGGAGCTCTGTTTCCATTTAAAATGATGACTCAGGCAGGAATTGTTGTCCAACTGGTTGCAGTTGTATTGGAAGAACTGTGGTCTGATTGGTTACAATGGCATTGTGGGCGGGAACTGTGGTCTGATTGGTTACATTGGCATTGTAGGTGGGAACTGTAGTCTGATTGGTTACAATGGCATTGTAGGTGGGAACTGTGGTCTGATTGGTTACAATGGCATTGTAGGTGGGAACTGTAGTCTGTTTGGTTACAATGGCATCGTAGGTGGGAACTGTAGTCTGATTGGTTACATTGGCATTGTAGGTGGGAACTGTAGTCTGATTGGTTACATTGGTATTGTAGGTGGGAACTGTAGTCTGATTGGTTACATTGGTATTGTAGGTGGGAACTGTAGTCTGATTGGTTACATTGGTATTGTATCTATGGTCTAATTGGTTAAATAATCGCACACATTACTGAATGTTCCATAAATTATGCACACTAGGCCTACATTACACTCGACATACAAAAGCAAAAGTGAAGCATGTGGCATGTCATCTTCTGACATAAAGTGAGTACTTCGATCCGTTATGTGACATTATTTTGCCATATTTGTATAAAAAATATTGAAGTTATGAGAAAAGGCCTGAAGACTGGTGTTAATCTGTTCATGCAGTTGTTTTGATTTAGAAATGAGGATGAGGATTAAAAATAATTTTGTCAGCACCCGCATTCATAACATTGCGCTGTGACAGTCACGTAGAACCCCCAAGTGTGAAAAGTGACTACTTTTCTAATTGAGGATTCAGTTCAAATGAAGCTGTAAGAAACGCTGTGACAGCTACACACACTGAGTGTCTTCTCAATGAGTGAAAGATTCCTGTGAGGTGTTTACAAGGCAGGCTGAATATCCCCATGTGGAAGGTGTTGTCTTACGTAAGCAGATTTACTAATATCAGTTGACATGTAATCTGATCCCAGGGACTGAGCTGGCGTCCTGGTGTTAATTTAGACCGGAGACTTCGCTGCTCCGGGTCACGTATGGACAGGAGGATGAAACAGCTGAGACCTGCAATTACACATGCAAGGTTTCACAACAACAACGGACAAACAACAAACATACAGTTATTACGCTATTCATGGTACAACCCATTTTTCTCAGATACCTAATATGGCGGTTTTCATTACATTATCATATTTCTATGTAGATAACTGACCTGTATTTATTAAAATAGATGAGTCAATTAAACCCAAACAAAAAACAAACAGTTAAAAAAAACAAACAACAAAGCTAACTAGAAAATCCTGGAGGTTTTTCTGTTTTTCACAAACAGACTATCAATAATCAGGAAGTTAGCTAAGATGCTAGAAGCTACGAAAACTACGATAGGCAAAGTAACAAATACTGCGAATTCTTAAGAATTTGCTGTTGTGCTGGCTTCTTCCGCTTTTTATTAAAAATTGCATTGGATTGGAACACAGCCCTACTTGGCCTCTTCCTCATTCAGCTCTGCAGTATCGCCACTCCAGAAGCACGGCTTGTTCATTAAACATGGGCTGATCAAAGTCCCGCACCCAATAATGGTGCTATAATAAAAGCGAAGAGGGAGGCAAGGCGGTGGTTTTTTAATATGTTTGTGTGTTTAGCGAAAGCACTTTGTTGATGCTCATTAAGCTTGTTAAGCGCTAGCTCATATCTTTGTGTGCGTGTTCCACTTCAGACGCTGCAGCCATTAAATAGCCATCAAACGACAAACGGATGCAGCCTGAAAGCTTTGAAGAGAAGCATCAGGTTACGCTAGCACTTATTATTATCGTGTGTTTGTGTGTGTGTGTGTGTGTGTGTGTGTTATGCTGGACAGATTTAGCCTTAATTCAAGTTTCAGCATTCTCAGACGATCGTAAGTGAAAAATCGATGTCATGGCAACTATCAGAGCTGATGAAGTACACAGACGAGTGGAGAATTGTCGTCAAGATTATAGGACAGGTTCAGTCGCCTTGACTGAGTACCTCTAGACATCGGTCTAAATGTTTACTGGAGCACAGCCACTTAAAGGGGAGGGGCTACCTAGCTAAGATGAGCTAGTCTTAGTGCTTAAGGTTCTTGAACACCTTTAACAAGACTCCTAATCATCAACTACTCAACTGGATTCTGGGAACCCAAGCCTTTCTTGGCCTGCTTAGAAAATGGCGCTGCCCATGTTTACCTCAGTCATGGTTTTAGCGTTTTAGCAGGTAGTGTTTGCAGCAACATTCTGTCATGACAAAGCAGAAAAGCACGCAGCACAGTGCGTCATAGTGTTTAAAGTTTTACAAAGCTTGAGGCTGGCTGAGTTTATAAAATACATCAACTGTGAGCGGAGAATCTGAAACAGTCGACCAAAACCCCTAACTTTAGCCTATGATGTCATACCAACATGGCTGCTCACACTGTAAAATATTGCTGTTGTACATTTAAATGAGATTATAAGCCTAGTAATTGCTTTAGCTCAATAAACAGTTCCTGTATTGAGAAAGTTATACATCACGGACGTTACAGTTAGCACTCACATCACGCCATAGTGTTAGCTGGCTAGTTTCTTGTTAAGAAAAGACGAGCTTGAATTTGACAAGATCAGAAATGACGTAATTCCAAACTCCGACTTCGCAATTCCGAGTTAAGTCTAATGCCGCGTAGATTCCCAAAACCGATCTCTCATCACTTGTGATAGTTGACTTTTCTCAGTGATTCCAGCCAACATTTTTCAGAGACCTGACCTAGCAACTGTATCTAAGCGTGGGCGGATATTACTGTAGATCCTTTGGATAAAATCATCAGCCAAATGAATTAGCGTATCCAGTTTGCAAAAAAAAAAAAAAAAAAAAGATTTGGAAATGTGTGTTTATAAGCTGATGATTAGCTTGTAATAAAATTAGATGGACGTTTTTATTAATAGAGCGATATTTTAATTCAGTTTCTGGCTGCATGCCACGTTCAGCATTCAGCAAGGACACTTGAGGACTTATGAGTGCATTTCAAAATGGCCGCCTTAGAGACAGCAGGAAAGTGTCTCATTAGAATTCCTGTTCCACTTTCTCAGAGTGAAAAGGTCAGAGAAATCCTGAGGTGACGTTCCTGACCTCGTAATTAGCCTGTGATTGTGGAATTTGAAGATGACTGGAATTCCCATCTGTCTCCGTTGGAAGACGAGAGCCGCTACGCTATCAGTAATGCTAAAGCTAGGGCTGTGACTAGTTTTACGTGTGACTGCTAATGAAAGACAGGTTATTATTAGCCTTTAGCTCACACTGAGGTGCTAAATGCTCATGTACAACTTGTCATGGCTTTGAGTTTTAATGTGAAACGTGGTTCTGGAGCTTTTGCATCTTTATATTCCTGTTGGAAAACAGCACACCACAGCTGTTTATCCCTCACTCCTTCACTGTGTGACTGTTTTAGCAAGTGCTAATAATCTCAAATGTAAGGTGTATTTTAATATGTTCCACCCATCTCTGCATCATTTATTCATTCATGCATCCATCCAGCCATCCATTCATCCATCTAATCGTTATCTATCCATCCAATCATCTAACCATTAGCCATCTGTTCATCCATCCATCTGTGCATCATCCATCTATTTATCCTTTAATCCACCATCCATCTAACCATTGTTCATCCATCCATCCATCCATCTAAAACCATTATCCGTCCATCCATGCATCATTCGTCTAACTATTACTCCTCCATCCATTCATCTAACCATTATCTGTCCATCCATGTATTAATCCATCCATCTAAGCATTATCTATTCTTCCCTTTTGTCATCCACCTATCTATTTGTCCGTCAATCCATCTAACCATTATCACATCCAACCAGTCTTCCATTAATCCACCCATCCTTTAATATATCCATTCATCCATCTAAAACCATTATTTATGCATCCATCTATACATTCGTCCATCTCTCCATCTATCCTTGCTTCTATCTGTCCATTACCTCTCAGCCAGTTTTATTTCCACTGTTGGACGCTCTGAGTTTCAGGCTGTCTCTCTCGTCTCTTTTCGTCGGTACGTGTTCTATTTCTCAGCCTGTTGACTTGTTGAATAATGAGACAGAGCCCTGCTTTCCCCCTTCATTGGCTTTCCACTGCTGCCGTGTGATAAAGACTGATGTTTCCTCCAGCGTGGCTCAGCTCAGAGAGCAGGAACAGGAGCAGCTGCTCTCACACTCCACATCTTTTTCTGTCTCTATCACTCGGTCTCTACATCCCTCTTCTTTCTGCTTGTTTGACGTTTTTCTTGTCACTTTTTCTCCAGGAGCTCCTCATACTCACAATGCATCATCTCTCTTTCTGCCACTTATTTTTATACTGTGGTTTCCCTCTTTTCCTTTTTTCCCCCCTCTATATCTTCTTTTCTCGTTCCTGTTCTTCTCTCTTTTTCCCTATTTCATCATTTGATCTCTCTTATTCTCTCCCTTCTTTCGGATCTCGCGTTTAATCTCTCTTTCCCTTGGGAGACTCCAACATTTTCTTTTTCTCTGTCATGTGAGAAAGTCTGGACATTAGAGTCACGGGGACGTCTGACAGGTGCAGAGAGCCATTAAGTACGAGGTCGAATAAGTGCACTGGACAAATTGCATTTTCTCCACGAAGCCGCACTTGAGTTCAGTCTTCAGCAGAGATGTTAAAAGCCTTAGCGTATGGGGGGGAAATATTCACTCGGCCAAGAAATGGAGGCTAATTACTTGCTGTCCATCTGTCCACAGTTTCAGAAGAGGAGTGTGTGATGTAGGCTTACTGCAATACAGAAAATATGAAGTATAATGTTGGCTTAATTCTGTGGGCCGTATTCAGTCCAAAAGTTACATCAGCATTGGTTTACATTAACAAAATGGCTTCCGCACACCTTATTCAGCAGCTTATAAAATAGCACTTGATCCAGCACATCTTGTCATTTTGCACACTGCTTAAAGAAGCCATGAGATTCTCCAGATACTCAGGGCTGAGCTCAACATCAAGAACTTGTAGTGTGTGTGCATGCATATAATTTATTTTATCACACTTCTAATTCCTTATTTTACATTGTCATTAATAAATAGTGCCTTTTTTTGTTAATTCGTTGTGCTCTGCTGTAAAGAAAACCTGCCCACAGTTTGAAGGATAAGCTGACCGAGTACACTAAAATTGTTGTGACTGTGCCAAATGTAATGTAAAAAAACGTATGAAGTGTTCTGTGGGTTGCTGTAGACTCCCATGTGGAAGTATAATAATAAAAATAAGAAGAAAACACAATTACAGTAGAGTGGGTACAAACCTTTGGTGCTTGGCCTCTAATTATTTCTAAGATGTTTCTGCGACTCCCTTGGTGCCTCCTTCTGACCTCCAGTTTGAGGAACATTGATCGAAAAGACATTCTGTCCAATTTCTACTCCTGCTTCTCTCTGTAAGCTTCACCAGCTGAAATAGAGTGACTTCTGTATGTTGAACTTGGGCGAGCAGTAATTACAATTAAAATGTGATGAAACAGTCACTACAATGAGTATCACTACTGTCCAATCACTGCACACCAGTTGTACACAGTCAGGACGCTGGTGTTGATTATGAGTGGAAAAATTTTTAGGCGGAATCGGTGTGAATTGAATACAGGTACAATGCTAGCGTAATTGTTCCATGAGTTGCTCTTGGTGTGAATTGGCGTTTAGGTACCGTTTTAATAGTGCACGATCTTCAGAAAAGGTGTTATATACCCTCAGCATGGATTTGCACACTCACAGATGACGCTGACGTGTTAACAGAGCTGTTATGAGTAATACAGAAATTGGCTTTTTTTGATGAAGCGTGAGTCAGAAACTAACAGAGTCATCAAGTCGTAAATAGTGGCATGATGAGTGACTGAGGTTCAGGGGTCAGAAACACAAACACACAACAGCTGGTTATGATATTTATGAGAACTAAAGGTGTGATGTTGTAATCGTTTACCGTCATGTAAAATGGTGCTGTCATACAAATGATTATTGGTGCAGCAAGATGCTAAAATTCTTATAAATTCTGTAAATTCCTATAGTCTGTAGATTCTTAGTGAGGTAGAGGAGCTGGCTGGATCCAGTCCTCATGCAGTGTGTGTGTGTGTGTGTGTGTGTGTGTGTGTGTGTGTGTGTTTATATTCCGGGCCCCTGTAGAGTGAATACTGCTGTGTGTTGTGTTCAGCTCAGCCTGCCGGAGGACAGAAAATGCAAAAGCAGCAAGACGATCGGTCACATGAGAGAAAGAGAGAAGGTGATTAATGTTCCTCTTTCACTCCTTCCTTCTCTATTCGCCATTACGAGTGGGCAATATTATACAAAATATCATTTCACTATACTTAAAAACATTCCTGCCATGTGTAATTGTTGATATGGTGACGTTCTCTGTACGGTAGGCTTGTGAGATCATGTGCTAAATGCCGTCATCCTATCATGCCTCGTAACTATTGCAGATTGACGATATTGTCTCCCATGGCTTGGGAAAGCTGTAGGCTGGAGAAGGGGGCGTGGC
This sequence comes from Pangasius djambal, assembly GCA_022985145.1. Lineage (NCBI taxonomy): Eukaryota > Metazoa > Chordata > Actinopteri > Siluriformes > Pangasiidae > Pangasius > Pangasius djambal. Next base: position 17,506,294 of record CM040999.1, on the reverse strand, counting down.
CAAACATGGATAATGCGTGTCATATACACGTAAAATCATCAAAAAAAAATACCAGAAATTGGTTACAATTCAGCTGTAGATGCTAGTCGCTAGCATTAGCATTTAGTCATTTTTTTTTCCACCAGATGTGTTAACAGTAACTCTGCTTCATCACAACACCTCGTCGGTTATTTTCTTGTAACAACATGAAGAGTCCCTTCATGTTTTATTCTTTACATCTCTCTTTATCCCCAAAACTCATCAGGTCCCATGAGATCCCAGTCCCAGTGTTCACCTCTACAACATACCAAGATATTGAGCACAGACACACACACACACACACACACACACACACACACAGACACACACACACACACACACACACACGGTATTGTCATCAGGCACACTTTGGTTTATCGTCCCTCCCTTGGTAGGCAGCTTTCATGTGAAGTGTTTCCCATTCAGTAGGATAGCTGTCTTAAAGTATCCTTATTCTGGACAAATTTGAAGACAGATCACGTGTGTGTGTGTGTGTGTGTGTGTTTTTTTTAAATGTCCGTCATAATTTTGTTCACTAGATGAGAAATTAGAGATGTTTGAAAAGCATGGCATAAGGGTATAAGTTTCCTTTCTGCAAGTAGTAAGGTGTTTATCAGAATTCATAAATGTGACAGTATAATAACCCATGAAGAAAGCAATTAGCATCATGTGAATTTGGCTCATGACAACATGTATTCGTAGCTTTGGTGTACTCCGTGTTTTGGCTTTGATTTAGCTAAATACGAACATCAATCCGCTAAAGAGTGAGACAGAAACAGAGAGATGTGAAGAGAACAATTCTCTAAAATGAGAGGAAGTGTTAGATCCTCACTTTGATGTGTGTACATGTGATGTGTGGTGGTTTGCTTTTTCTTACATGTGGTGCGTGTGTGTGTGTGTGTGTGTGTGTGTGTGTGTGTGAGAGAAGGTGATTTGAGGTGTGTGTTCCCTGTAAATGGCAAACCACTAAAACACCAAGTCATGTATCAGTCATACAGAGAGAGTGAGAGAGAGAGAGAGAGAGATAGGAGAAAATGACAAGAGATTCTGAGTTAGAGAGAAAGACAGAGGAATGTGGACAGACGGCGTAATAATGACTCACTACGACTCGAGCCAGAGGATCAGGAATCATCTCCAGAATATTCTGTCCAGCTAGGGGGGGGGATGAGTGTCGTTTTGCAGGATGTTGTTTACCTGATTACCAGGACAGACAGAGAGAGACAGACAGAGAGAGACAGACATTGAGGGAGGGAGATGTTCAGGCTGCAAAGAGATATGGGCGTGTGTGTGTGTGTGTGTGTGTGTGTGTGTGTGTGTGTGTGTGTGTGTGTGTGCAGCCATGTAATGTGCTTGTTACCGGATGGAGGTTATACCAGGGTTTGGGGGGGGGGATTACTGTTGCCATGGTTACTGGCTTGCCTTATGACAGGGTGATGTGTTTTGCCTCAGTATTCCAGCACATTGTATTTTAAAACGAAGCAATGTCAAGGTTATTTATATCCATATTGAGTGAACCATATATGAAACATGACCTTCTTTCCTGGCATGTGCCGGTAATTGGTTATATAATATATCTTGTATCTTGATATTCAACAAGCATACGCTTGCTCCTATCAGCACTTCAAAGTACCGTCAGTCTTCTTATATTGCAATTGTGCTCCATGGGAAAGTGAAGTGTGAGGATCTTCTGTCCAGTTCGGAGAACATCAAGAGTCTTATGTCCCATTTAGGAGGCATCTAGGATCTTTTGTTCTTTTTGGACACCAAGTGTCTTCTGTCCAAGTTTGAGAGCATTAAAGATCTCCTGTCCCATTCAGAAGGCATCAGTGGTCTTCTGTCCCACCTGGAAGACATCAAGTTGTTCAGTCCTATTTAGAAGGCATCAAGGATCTTTTGTCCTATTCAGCAGGCATCAAGTGTCTTTAGTCCCATTCAGATGGCATCAAGGTCTTCAGTCCCATTCGGTCCCTTGTCGCAATCGGACAGGATCATGGGTCCCCCGTCCCATTTGGAATGCATCAAGGGTCTTTGGTCCCATTTGGAAGGCATCTTTGTTCTTCAGTCCTGTTTGGATAACGTCAAGGGTCTTCAGTGCCATTCAGACAGGTCCTTGGTCTTATTCGGAGGGAATCAGGGTTTTTTGATCACATTTGAATGGCATCAAGATGTCAGTCTGTTGTCTCTCACCATGAGAACCAGTGACCGATGTCCATCATGCTGTTAAAAAATAAACATGAAGTTTTACCTAAGTGATCAAAAGAAGAGTGGAAAACAAAAAAGATCATGCTCATGATCGAAATCACACTACCTCATTTGTAATACATGGTGGTGGTAGTGTCATGACTTTGGCCTGCATGACTGTCGGTGTAAATGGAGCACTCATCTTTACAAATTGCAGGCTAAATTATGAACAGAACCATCTTACCTGGTTAGATTTAGCCAAGGAAACAGTTTACAGAGAAATTATGGAGCTCTTTGGCTTTCATTGTTTTGAATATGTAAAGCATGTGGTCGTATTGACCATGACTTTGGCCTGACATATGCGGAATGTTTCCTCTTTGTGGAACACACATCGTGCCATCACAGCTGTGCATACTAAACAGGAATGTTCACATGCTGGCACAACCTGTAAAAACATGACAGAATCTCACAGTGGTGAACGTTCTTTCAGATCACTGTACATCCTGCACACACGTCTCCAAAGTTCTGTCTATCAGTAAGTGCTGTGTAACACAGTGTGACTGCTGCTCGCAGTGTCACTCACAGCGTAAGTGCTTGCTATAAGATCTCGCCATAGATCATTACCTTTGTTTAATGATCTTATGATCATGGAGAGCCTCTAAATGCAGAATCTCTAAATGTTTAATAGGCCTGTGGCCTTTGATAAAGGCATGCAGAGATAAAAGCTGCACTTCTATATCCATAGTGTCATGTGAAAATGCTGGGTAATTCTTGGAATAGGATGGCTTAACCTGAATATGCATTATGTAGATCACACAGGAGATTGATATTGTTTAAAGTTGTGGTTCCAGTGCCCTATGTTGCTCAGTGCCTGGCTGCTTGACCTTGTTCCTTGAGATCTAACACACTGCAGAGTTTGGTAATCTGATGTAGCTAATTAAGGTCGGATTAAAAAAAAACAAGGGAGATGAACTCTTCAGGATGGTAACTCTCTAGGAATGGAGTGGGACCAGTGTTGTGTTTTACGCCTCAACTGATTAGCTGTGTTTATCCCTTATCAGGGCAATTGTTTTCCTCCAGCTGGAGCACTTGAGGATGAAAAGCCATGTTCAAATTGCTAGAAGGCATCAAGGGTCTTAGGTCCCATTTGGACAGTATCAGTGGTCCCCTTTCCAATTCAACTGTTGCTCTAATCTGGTCTTGTAGTACCCCTGTCTTGCATATTTGGTTGTGTTCCTGGTTCTAATACACCAACTAAATTAGGGCTTTCTTGAGTCGACATGGGTGTTAGATCAGGGAGAACACTGGAGCCCACAGGGACTCTCAATCCACGGCTGAGGAGCAACTGCCCTAACACATGGTTCAGGTAAGTTACCAGGTCTCTGGTAAGGTGCATCAGGCATTTAAGATAAAGGAAATGGCTAAAACATTGTAGGTACTGCAGTGGCTTTGCAAAATGGCCATTAAGATCAACTGTCATTGTACCATGTACCTAATAATTAGTAAAAAATACTAAATACTAAATGTAAAGTGAGGCTGCTCTCCCACCTCAGGGCCCTGTGACACGCAATACTTCTCAAAAAAAATTGCCAATGTTGAACCGCCATTTCACCTTCGAACAAAAAGTTCTTGCCAACTGCTGAGTTACCATGACTCCCATGCATGCTGCTATAATCTACGGTCGTCCCCGCCAACGGGTGCCATAATTGATTTTTTTTCTTTTTTCCTTAACTAAAGCTCCAAATTGCATAACACTGGAGGCGTAGCTGACTTGTCAAAGATGAATGTGGTGGTTTCTTCCGAGTGAAATTGCTATTTGTTTGAGAAGTAAATGATTGATGCCAGCATGCACACAGCAGCTCATGAGGATGCTAGAGAAAAATGAGAGGGAGGAAATGAAAGAGATTTAGCGAGAGATACCCAGTTGACGTCAAAGGTTATGCCAGTGGTCATGTAGAGTCCATTAGCGGTCAACTGTATTGACTGTGGATCTTTCATCTCCTGTCTGCTGCGATGAGTTAGAGTTGTAGCAACACATTTTTTTTGGTTTTTTGCTTATATAAAAATGCACTCAACTTGTATGAAAACTTAGTTTAACATGATTTAACAGAATTGTAGACATTTGCACAAACCAGTGTGTATAGATCCATACCTTTCAGGGTGAGCTATAATGCTTTAGGAGATCAGCAACATATGCTGATGTTAAACCATTCATAGTGTCCTACACATAGGAACTTAACAGGCAGCCAATAAGACCAGGGTAATGTGCTCTGACTTTTTTCCTGGTGAGGAAGCAGAGTGCTGCATTCCTTAAAAATGTAACACGGTAGTAACATGTTACAGGAGTTCAATCTAGAGGGTGTAAAAGTGTTCATTTTAGGGTTAGCATAATTCTTATTTTGGTTATGTTTCTCAGATGGTGATAAGCAGATTCAGAGATGTTAGCTACGTTCAAATTATCAAATGATAAACCAGCATCTAGGGTTACACTAAGAATAGCCGTCAAACTCTAGGGTGAAATCAGTGACCTTATTGTAGGCAGACAGTAAGATTATAGAAGACAGTCTTCGTTTTGCACAATTGTGCTGCTGAATTTGCTCAAACAAGTATGATTGTGTCATCAGCACAGAAATAAAAGTGAATATTATGTTTATAAATTACATTCTGAACTCAAGTCCAAGAGAAGCAAAACTGAAACATATCCACAATCTGAGGCAAGCACTAGGTCATTTACTACTTTAGCCAGTGCTGATTCTGTACTATGATGTTTCCAGAAACCAAATGAAATTCATTCTTCAAGCTGCAGAAACCACAATGTCAGACAGACATTTAAATTCAACTTGATACCTTGTTAAATGACTAACTTGGTAGTTTGATACTATAAATCGTCTCAAGCCTCAGGTTTAGTCAAGGCTCCCCAATCACGGATAATAACTGAAGTACCTTAATCAAGTAACGGTACCGAGTCAAGGACACAGGTGATTGGTCGAGAGGACAGCATCAAGGTTGAGATGTTTTTGAATTAGAACACCTACTGGATTACAACCGTTAGAGTACGGCGTAGCACGTAATGGATTTAGCTCCTGCTACAGCGCTTAACACAGTCCACAATGATACATACGAGAGGGCTGATTTTCCCCCGCTGCTTCCGCCGCATTTCTGCCAATTATGGGACTCCATTTCAGAAGACTCCCTGTTGAGAACCACAAAAGCAGAGGAGCACGGAGACGGGGCGTAGAACAGACGAGGCGCTGAATGATTTATGTCTGATCAATAATGCATGTTCATTATAGCGGACCATGAAACGCTCCACAAACACACACACACACACACACACACACACACACACACACACACACACTCTCTCTCTCGCAGAGACCCATTCATCTGTTTAAATATGTTTTGTGAACTTCATGATCTTTCGTCTTCTCTCTTCTGTGATCTGAATGCAATATTTAGAGTAATGTAGGTGTGTAAACCGAGCTTTATTTAGACATTATCCATTAATATCCATAATTTCATAATTCCGAACCCTCTCAGGCTTGTTCCTGGAAGTCTGAGTCATGATGCTCTTTCTCTCTCGTTTTCTCTGTACTCCAGTACGCACATACACACGCCTTCTTTCACACCTTAATTAGCACTTTCACGGTGAAGGCAAGACTCTCGGTGAGTGTGTAATAGACAGCACACCACCACAAAGAGAGAGAGGGGTTAAATACACATCGTTACCCCTGAACCACAGATAATGCTTTCATGGTAAACGGAGAAGGAAGGAAGGATGGAAAGAAGGATGGAAAGGAGGGCGATGTGTGTGTGTGTGTGTGTGTGTGTGTGTGTGTGTGTGTGTGTGTGTGTGTGTGTGTGTTTTGGTGTGAGGTGCTGAATCATTACCCTGAGTGGGGTGTTGATTCAGAGCTCATGCTGATCCGGCTGTATTTATGGACATGAGCAGGACTGATGTGTTTGTGCAGTCACACACACACACACACACACACACACACACACACACGCACACACATCCACAGGGTTTGTAGCTACAGCCTCACAGACTCATGATGCGAAGCTCCTAGTCAGATGAAACCCCTGATTATTTTTTCGGAGGGCCGGAAAGGTAGATGGAGCAGAACAGAGCACTTCAAAAAGGCACAAACTGACCTCCCATCTGTTCTGTGATTGGCCGCTGCACTCTCCGCCCCCTCGTTTGATGGGCAGCTAACATCCTCATACTCTTCTGAAAGACTGTAAAAGCGCTGAAGGGGTTTTATTTTAATTTCAGATGGCTCTCAATAGCAGATTTGATGAAGTATAAACCAGACCTAATGTTCTGTTCCACTGTAATTCAGGAAAGTCGGAATTCCCGGTTTGAAACTTAGACGAATTCCCACCGGACTCAACACTGGAACCATCCGTTCAACCCACAGCACACGTTTGGACACAGCATGCAAACTAACAGTCAAACTGTTGTAGATTAATTATTTTAAATAAAGTTAAACAAAATAATAAATAAAACCTAAATCAGTAAGGATCAGTGTGGCATTAAGAGGTGTAAAGAACGAATCTTCTTTTTCACTATCTCTCTGTCTGTCTCTCTCTCTCTCTCTCTCTCTCTCTCTCTCTCTCTCTCTCTCTCTTTTCTTCTCTTTTTCTCTGTCTGTCTCTCTCTCTCTCTGTATCAGTCTATCAATCACTATTTCTCTCTTTCTGTCTTTCTCCCCCTTTCTCTCTCTCTCTCTCTCTCTCTCTCTCTCTGTTGCTCACTTCTGTCTCTTTTTCACTTTTTTTTCTCTGTCTCTCATCTTTTCTGTCTGTCTGTCTATCTTTTTAAGTGGGCCTCTCTCTCTCCCTCCCAGTCTGACTGTCTCTCTCTCCCTCTTGCTTTATTTTCTCTCTCTCTTTCTTTGTCTCATTCACTGGGCTGATAGGGTGGTGCAGGTTTTTCACTTAGCATGCGTACCACAGTGTCTGTGTTTAGTGTGTGTGTGTGTGTGTGAGAGAGAGAGAGGGAGGGAGGGAGCGAGAGAGCGAGAGAGAGAGAGAGAGAGAGCGAGAGAGAGAGAGAGATCTTTGAGCTTCCTCTGCTGCTCAATCACCAGAACTACAACTAACAAAAGTGGACTTCTATCAGACCACATCAGAGTCAGCCACAGTGTGTGACCTGATGGTTTATTAAATATTTCATATTATTTCACAGCCATATATGGTGCATACACACACACACACACACACACACACACACACACACGTGCATATATATATACGTATGCATGTATATATAAAAAATGGCAGAATGGAATGGACTGTATATCCTCCTAATCGGATCAGCTGGACTGTCTGGGAGTGTTTTGAAACCTTTAAGCCCTTTTCTAATGAGGTTAGTGTTGATTTAGTGAACACAGTAGTCTGAATACTTGTCTATATGAACTTCACTTTCCAGTCGAAAGTGGGCGGGGCTAATCTTGGCTAAATCTTGCGTAAGATCCTCTCTTACCAATCACAAGCCTCTCTCGTCCCCCGTACAATTGTCTGATGTATAGTTAAATCCCTAGTATATCTTTTTTCTTTAATTTCCGATGGAAGCTCATGCTCAGGGATCCTCTGGTTCAGATTTATATTTATAAACGCTCGTGTTTGTGTGCAGATCACGGGGGCCATCCTCCTCGCTGTGGGACTATGGGGGAAGTTCATGCTCGGGCCGTACATCTCCCTGATCGCTGAGAACTCCACCAACGCACCATACGTCCTCATCGGCACCGGGACCACCATCATCGTCTTCGGGCTGTTCGGCTGCTTCGCTACCTGCAGGGGGAGCCCATGGATGCTCAAACTGGTGAGAATATCACGCGCCTACTGAAAACTCAGCCCCCAGCGCTGATCCCTGTTGATGACTTGAGACATTTTTGCGACATTGCTGTGTTGAAACAGCGCTTTGAGGCACAAATGAAGTGGCCAAGTGACGTCATTACAGCAGACAAAGCTGCGCTGAGTCGCTGGTTTGGAAAAGTGATTCACTGTAACCCACGGCAACCGTACTTTCCCAAAAGCATTGTAAAGTTGACGAGATCTTAAAGAGAGTTCAGTGTGACGCTCGCTCTACCATTTAATGATTATCTTTTAATTAATTATTACATACACAAATTAATTTTTTTAAACATGAATATGAGTGTAAAATAAAAACAAATGATTTATTATAATTCTACAATATGTTTTTAATATATTATAAATTTTGCGTGTCTTCTCTGTTTTGTGTTTGTCTTCATGAATATGCAATTTGGGGGCGGAGTCAATGCAGATCGGTTCATTTATCACATTACGTTTCACTTAGGAAGAGACACACACTCATTTCTGAATGCTTTTATTGTTTATCAGTTCGTCTCACTGCCTTTAACGGAGGTGCTAATGTTTACTGTTTAGCCACAGCATTTACAATTTATGACTCGTTGCTATGGGAGACACCTGAAAACTACACTTTTCTGCTTTTTAGGTTAAAGCAGCTGTCAAACTGAACGCAGATAAAATTAACCTGGCGGAAAAATTGATTCACTGAAGGGGAAAGGACGAGGGACGTGATTTGCTTCTGGTAGCGTTTACTTTCGCTTTGCGTCGACTTTATCTACGTGAATTTACGAACCTCGTTCTTGTTTTCGTAGAAAGCAAGTGGGCGGAACTACAGACTCTTTGGTCTGTAACATAAATGAAGAATTTGCTTATTATTAAGTAGCTTCACACCAAACTGTTACCGTTACTGTTTCTTAACGCAGATCGGAATAAAATAGCTTCATCCACTGACATTTTGGTGGTAAAACCTTAGCATATGTTGCTAAGATGTTCTTGTTAGCGATGTTAGCACCTCTGCTGTAATTGCTGTTAGATTCGAAACATAATTACACAAGTGACGAGTTTTAGTTTCAGTTTCACTTTTCAAGAGGTCGCTGAAATATTTACAGCCATCAAGAACAAAAACTGTGTTTAAATCTTGTTTTCTACACCTCATCTGTAAAGTGATTCTTTGTAAATAACCTGCACACCTCTCTCACTCTCTTACACTCCTATCTATCTATCTATCTATCTATCTATCTATCTATCCCTTTGTCTTTATCTGTCTTTTTTTTATGTAATTTTTTTCTCTCTTCAGTATGCGATGTTCCTCTCGCTAGTGTTCTTGGCTGAGCTGGTGGCTGGCATCTCTGGGTTTGTTTTCCGTCACGAGGTGAGAAACACACACACACACACACACACACACATATACACAGTCATATAAAGTCACCACTCAGGGTGCATCAGTTGGAGACTCCATCTGTTGGGCCATGGAAGAGCTGAATCACATGTGTGTGTGTCTGTGTGTGTGTGTTCAGATTAAAGGCACATTCTTGAGGACCTATAACGAGGCCGTGCTGAACTACAATGCGCAGGATGAGAGGAGTCTGGCTGTGGATAACGTGCAGAGGAGTGTAAGTTCACACACACACACACACACACACACACACGTCCAGTAGAAACAGTCATTACAGTGTGTAACATTTGGGATTTCATAGTTTCTTAGTTTTGGCTTCGATGCCATTCCATCATTTTTAAGCACATTTACAGCCAAAACATCAGATTTTCCAGCTTGACATATTGACATGTATACATCAGACTGTCAGACACCGGCGCTGGACTTAATACTGT
>CM040999.1:17491430-17493930 GCA_022985145.1 Pangasius djambal | reverse complement strand
TCGTTGCTGTACGTACGCTGTAGTGACGTCTTCGGAGGAGAAAGGTTACGTTTCGTTCGGTTCGCTTTTTCTCGATCTTGCCGCCATTTTCCGAGTGCCATTTTTTAAAATCCCGCCGGAGCTGTACAGAGTTTTTGTGCTCGTCCTGTCTATCCGAAGCGGCTGTAGCTAGTTTATACTAGCGGGATGATGACATACGAAGGTATAACGTGATAAGGAAATACGAAATGGTTATAGCGCTAACGTTACGCTGTAACGATATAGATGACGAAGCTTGTTCTTTCAGTCCGAGATCACTGCAGAAAATAACGGGAGGAAATACTGAAACTGCTGAAAGCGGAAATAAAGAATTCTGATAAATATTAGATGCAAAAACATTTCCTTTAAAATATTGAAAGTTTTGCACCAACGTACGAGAGGAAAATCGGACATAACGTCTACACAGATCTTATAATGTTGTGTTATAATGTGATATTCTGTGATGTTGGATTGTACGATTAAGATACAGTGAATTTCGCCCCCAGCTTTAGCCCTAAATGTGTAATATTTTGTATGACATTGATCTTATTTGTATTAAATCTGACAACGTTTTTGTCATTCTAATGCCAAACCCATATTTTTATGCAAAAGAATTTATTTTAGTAACTAAGCTAGCATGCGAAGATAGCTAGTTTTAGTAACTAAGCTAGCATGCGAAGATAGCTAGTTTTAGTAACTAAGCTAGCATGCGAAGATAGCTAGCTTTAGTAATTAAGCTAGCATGCAGAGATAGCTAGATTAGCGACTGACATAGCCTAGTTTGCCTAGTTAGCTAGAGAGCTCAACGACCGCCCACGTTTTCCGTTCCGAAGTGTATAAAGTGTCCAAACTGAAAATAAAAAAAAAAACAGCTGCAAGATGAATCACAACCTCATGAAAATGATTCCTAAGCAAAGGAAATTTAAAAAAAAAAAAAAAGGCAAGGCTGTATGCATATTGTCTTTAATGAGAAGAAAGTTCCCATAATGCATTGCGAATTATGTCACCGAATTGTTTTTTTCGTTTACTTTTCACAAAAAGAGAGCTTTTTAACAAAAATGGCATTCCAGTCCCGCAATCCAAGTTAGCGTGATGTTGGTTCATACTCCACATCTCCATGGATACGGTAACATCTCCGAGTGGTGGAATTCTGGGTAATGTGGTACAGACACAATACTTCGGCAATTAAACGCTATTTTGTTAAATGAAATGAAATTGTCGTTTTAACAATGTTATAGCTTGCGGTAAGTCGATCTTATCAGGTTTAAAAAGGATCGCAAATTGCTGTATGGGGAAAATGTTCATTTATACTTCAGTTGAGTTTGAAGGAGTTCATGCTAGCTAGCTGACTAGCTGATGAAGCTTTATCCAAGTGGAAATGTATCGATTAAACAGAACAATTCCATATAGTAACGTTACTCAAAATTTCTGTTATTAGGATGTGATTTTTTTTTTTAAAGCTATATATCCATTAAAATGCGCTGATAGACTTCGGAGAGAAGTGTACCAGAATCAAAATTTCACTCTTAAAGCGAGCAAATCAAAGACGAACATTGTGAGAATTTCATTTCGAGCGTACGTTAATCGAGTTTAGTCCACGTGTTGCGTACAGCGTGTGGTATATAACGTTTATATCGTACTGTAGAGCTCCAGTGAATTTTCTCGGACAGACGACATCAGAACTGTTGAGGTTTTTTTTCTGTTAGGGAAGTCTTACTCTGACAAAAACTAGAAATTAGTCGCTTTCTAGTACACAAATATGCTATTTAGCTACTGAGCGATTAACAAACTAGTTAACAAGTTAGCAAAGCTAGCTAGCCTGCTAGGTCAGATTGGGATTTTCATTCTGACAAAAACTAGAAACTAATTTTTAGTCACATTTTAGAGCACAAATACGCTAGTGAGCAATTGTGGCTAGTTAAAAGGTTAGCTAAGCTAGCTTGGCTAATGGTTGTGTTTTTAGAAACTTACTCAAAATGTTTTCCTTTAAGAAACAAAATTTAGAGGTGTTTTTTACAGGAACGGAGAGCGGCTGTGATCTCGGACTGAGCTCGGCTGTGGCGCGTGATGAAGTTCAGGCTGCTAGCTCCATATTTAAATCTGTGTTTGTGACATTTTGGGTTTTGTTTTGATATTCTTTATCGTTTTATTAAGATTAATATGACTATGTAATGACTTGTGTTCTATAATGAATTATGCTTTTACAGCTTCCCCTAGTTTCAGTGACTCATTCAGTATTAATTAGTGGATAAAAGCGATAGTCTGTGAATACGCAAAAAAACGGATCAAACCGCGTGATCCAAAACCGGACGAGTGTACGGATATTGACACTTTGTATAATAAAAATGTAACTTTTTAAAAACGCATCACCAGCTAGCATGTGAGCAAAAATGTCTGTTGGTATTGTAAACAACTGTGATATCTGTTAATAAAAATGGTTATTTCATCGTTAACAGTTACTCCTTGTCGTGGGTTTTATTTT
>CM040999.1:17474254-17485264 GCA_022985145.1 Pangasius djambal | reverse complement strand
GATCAAACCGCGTGATCCAAAACCGGACGAGTGTACGGATATTGACACTTTGTATAATAAAAATGTAACTTTTTAAAAACGCATCACCAGCTAGCATGTGAGCAAAAATGTCTGTTGGTATTGTAAACAACTGTGATATCTGTTAATAAAAATGGTTATTTCATCGTTAACAGTTACTCCTTGTCGTGGGTTTTATTTTATCGTTTTATTTTAAGTTCCACTTGTACAGTTTTCAGAACCTGCTCAAGGTTAGTACCAACAGGAACCAAGAGTACTTAGGGGTGGAGCTTGAAGCGCCAGTTTCTATCATGGTGCGAATATCTTGCTTATCATTGTATTTAACGCGATGAAGCAGAGTTACTGTTAGCACTAATAATTCCGTTATTTTCTTATAATATAACGTCCCAAATTGTTTTATTCCTCTTATACCACAGCAGTTTGCCAGCTATGACTTTTTTTTACTGATTAAAGAACGACACATTATACTTTTTTATGTTTATAGTTGCATTTATTGTTCCTGAAACAAGTTAGTTCCTGTTCTCACTTACATTATAGCAGCTATAAACAGTCGTTCCCTCACCAGCCGCTCTTTATTTCTCTCTCTCGAAGTTAATAAGAGAAAAAAAAACTCAGATTGTCACTGACGTCACCAAATTATTCAGACAAACAGCCACACATTCAGCTTCCTCGAGGACACTCGAGCTATAACATGGACTTTTGTTTATTACATTTAAGATATTGTGTGTGTTTTATTAATGTAATCCAAATTGGGTCCACTTTATTAGGAACACCTGTACACCTGCCATGCAGTTATCTAATCAGGCAATCATGTAGCAGCAGCACGATGCATAAAATCATGCAGATGCAGGTCGAGGGCTTCAGTTAAAGTTCACGTCAAACATCAGAATGAGGAACAGTGTGATCTCTGTGACTTTAACCGTGGCATGGCTGTTGGTGCAGATGGGCTGGTTTGAGTATTTCAGAACTCCTGGATTTTCAAACACAACAGTCTCTAGAGGTCACACAGAATGGTGCGAAAAACAAAAACCACTGAGTGAGCGACAGGTCTGTGGGTGGAAACGTCTCGTTGATCAGAGAGGTCAGAGGAGAACGGACAGATTGGTTCAAACTGCCAGGAAGGATATAATAACTCAAGTAATCACTCTTTTCTCACCGAAACTGGACAGTTGAAGATTAGGGAGAAAAAAATCTCCTGGTCTCTTTCCAGTCTCCAGCTGTCCAGTTTCAGTGAGTCTGTGCTCATGATGGCCTCAGATTCCTGTTCTTGTCTGACAGGAGAGGAACCTGATGTGGCCTTCTGCTGCTGGAGCTCATCCACCCCAAGGTTTGATGTGTTGTGTGTTCTGAGATGCTTTTCTGCTCACCACAGATGTAGAGAGTGATTATTTGAGTTACTATAGACTTCCTGTCAGCTCAGACCGGTCTGCTCATTCTCCTCTGATCTCTCATCAACAAGGTGTTTCAGCCTGCAGATCCTCCGCTCACAGGATGGTTTTTGTTTTTCGTACCATTCTGTGTAAACTCTAGAGGCTGTTGTGTGTGAAAATCCAGGAGTTCTGAAATACTCAAACCAGCCCATCTGGCACCAACATCCATGCCACGGCTAAAGTCACAGAGATCACACTGTTCCTCATTCTGATGTTTGACGTGAACATTAACTGAAGCTCTTGACCTGCATCTGCATGATTTTTTGCGTTGCCCTGCTGCCACATGATTGTCTGATTAGCTGCATGGCATGAATGCGCAGGTGTATAGGTGTTCCTAATAAAGTGGACGGTGACTGTATATATAATATGAATAAATGTATTTCGTTATAGTTTCAATTTAAATCGATGGTCATGAGATTAGAGTTACATTCTTAAAGAAAAGGTTTAGCACACTACTGAAGGGATTACTTTCACTGTTTTGTTGTTTTGTTTTATTTCATATTTATTCAGCTGGAAAAATCTATGAACTGAGGCAACTCTAGTATGAACTGTAGTTATTACCCCATCTATCTCCTCACAGCGTGAACCTGGTTTTTTACTTGACCCACAAGACACGAGACGGGAAGAAGACGCAGGAGGCCAGGAGTGGAATGGGGTTATCTCAGGAAATACAGAGACCATTTTACTTTCAGATTCAGCCAAGGTCACAACAGTAGCATGCACGCTGTGTTAGCCATCAACCCAACCGCTCTCCGCTTCACAAGACTCGACTTCTGACCTGAAGTATCACCTTGAGATAAGTTCCTTCTTCAATGTTGGAGCCAAAGTTGGTTGTTAGACAGCAGTTTTACGCTACTCCTGTAAGACCATCACACAGTTAAGCTAATTATCTCTCACACACAAAGTAGCTAGCAAGTGACCTAGCTGTGTTTATCTCATTTGTAATTGACTGTTTACAATTTATCTCGTTTGTAAGCGACCATTTACAATTTATCTCGTTTTCAAGTGTCTGTTTACGATTTATCTCATTTGTAAGCGACCATTTGCGATTTATCTCGTTTGTAAGTGACCATTTGTTTGACACGCTAACATTAGCTAGCTAGCTGTCCCACTACCCATACGCTACATGTCAGAAAGCGTTGTTTAAATGCTGAAACTCAGTTTTAAGGCTACATACACATATCTAAAGGTTTGAATATTTGTATCAAGATCTGAGTGATACCATTTTTCGGAGGTTTCAGATACACACACATTTTCAGATTCAAAAGTGTTAGTGTTTAGATGGAATATGTTACACACAACATTTTTAGAGTGTGTGTATTGTGTAATCTGTAGTGGAATTGATTTTAAAAGTAGCCCTGAAGCTGTGTGGGAGATTTAGTGCCGTGGTGCTGTTCTGATTTTAACCACCAGGGGGCGATACAATGCTGCTGGAAAACGGAACTCGCTGAGAAGCTCTTTCATGGAGTAATTAAGCTGAATTTTAAAAATAATTAAAAATAAATAGAAAAAAAATATATGAAATGGATCATTACCTTCGTAAATAAATAAATAAATATTATACTAATTAAATTAAGAAATGGACAAAAATAAATAAAAGAAATACAGAAATACAGAAATAAAAACCAAATGAAATAATACACACATCATTTTGTGCTTTTTATATTAAAAAATTAATTTATTACATGAATTATTGAGTCAATTAGCACTTTAATGATAACGCTGCCTACTCGGTGCTGTAGATAGTTCAGAAGTTCAGAGTCAGAGTAGTTCAGGAAGCGGGGCTTGGAATGATGTCTCTCCCAACATATTATCAACCCGTCAGATAATGAACAACCCGTCAGAAAATAGATGAAATGGGTGCGGTAAAGTGTGTGTTGAGAAACAGGGTGTTGGTGTGTGTTATGGTAATATTACTCAATCGTGCTTGAGCTGTTGCCCTGCAATGAAAATCGCTGATGTCAGTGTTGATGAATGATTTAAAGTTTGGTTTATTTATGTGTGAACGTTACCCAAACTGGCGCTGGGCCTCGCTATACCACGCCGTGCCAGCGTAGATCTCAGTGCCGTTGTTGGCCCAACGCTGGGCGCCAGACTTTCAGCCACCTTTAAGCCAAACCTTCACTAACTTTGCGTCAACGGAATTAAACTAGAGAGGTAGTTTAATTAACCACATTTGACTAGTTAGATAATACTCTGAACACTTTTTTTTCCAAATTATTTTGCCCCATTTTTTCCCCATTTTCCCCCAATTTGGTAATTTTCCAATTCCCACCCACTAGCTGGCTCTTCACTTTCGCACAGCAGCTACCAGCCGGCAGCGTGAAGGCTAACACCTTTCCTCCGAAGCACGTGATCCCGGCCACCTGCATCTATTCACACTGCATCACAGAGAAAAGTGCTATCTACCCTCTTCCGCATACATGCACTCACAAACAATCACGATTAGCTAGTGTCTCTGTGATTGACAGGTCGAGACAGAGTATGCTCCTCCCACCTCTTGGCGCCACTCGGAAGGCCGTTGCACCGACACTTTAATACTTTAACAGGTTTAATTTACTCGGTCTCTGTGTGTTTTTCAGATGACATAAGATAAACGACTGAAGGGAGCTACAGCTAATTGTTTCTGAGAACAACTTTTTACGTTTTTCTTGTTGAAGAAGCGACATCCATCATGAATGTAGCTACAGCGTAGTTAAGCTAGAGTTACTAATTTAAAATAACAACTATGCATTATGTATTATTTCAGTGATGGATCTCAAAACTGTAAACACTTTGTACATAATTCAGCACAGAGCACATCATGAGCATGTCAGAGTTTTATCTGAGGTTAGTTTTATGCACGCGCAAATGCTTGCGTCCAATCCGTCAACTGTGGGCGTGTCTTTGAGTCCGTATATGGAAATGAGAGAGACTGTGAGTGGAGCTGAAGGCAGTAGCTGGGAAGATGGTGATGGATTTGTCATCTGGCTAGACTTGACTTGAAAGAAAAAAAGAAAATCTACTTTTTAGTAAAATTTGAAAAGTTTTTAAACACAAAGCCTCTTTAGATAAACTCCAGAAAACTCACATGTAAATAATGTCACATGTAATGCACGTGTTTTAATTATATATTTTTACACATGATTTATTTATTTTCACACGTTACTGTTTTTACATGTAGTGTGATTTTTTTTGTCCACGTGATTTTATTTACACATAATTCATTTTTCTCACATTATTATTATTATTTTTTTGCACATGTAGTGCATGTGTTTATTTTTCACGTGATTTTTTTTCCCCACACGAGTCTTTCATTCCCACGTGTTTTCATTCTCAGATGTCATTTTCTCACACACTAAAAACAGTCCCTTTTTCACATGATGTCCCACAACACGTCTGTCTTCTCACGTTATCACGTTCACATGATGTGGAAAATGTTTGGTCACGTGTGTGATAACGCGTAGACACTTGTGCACACGCTAACACTAACACGAACGGACGCACGAGCCGGTTGTCTTCTTCATACCGGGTGTGTTGAGCTGTGCTGAGCTGATGTGTGTGTGTGTGTGTGTGTCACACACCGGGATGTGCTGCGGCGGATGATCCGGAAGCGCCGGTGTAGGAAACCCCGCTGTCGGCTTGTGGCCGCGTAACTGCACGCGAGGCGGCGCCGCGGACGCGCTCTAATCTCGTTGAAAAGCAAATTAACCGAGGCGCTCGCGCGAGACGGATTCGGGACGCTCGCGCTCTTTAATACGCGGCGACAAATTACATCTGCGATCATTCGTGACGCCGAAACCGGAGAGGCTTTTAGCGGCGCGCGAGAGGAGGAAAGCGCGGGGCTGCTTTTTTTTTCTGTCTTTCTTTCTTTCTTTTTTTTTTTTTTTTTGTCTCCGCGGCGAGCGCGCATTCATCATCCCACCTCCCCTGATTATTTGCAAATATTTGCAATTTTAATAAGGCTCATTTGCATAATTCCTAGGATCAACATAACTCTTCGGAGCTGGCACGCGCTGCACCCTCAACATTTGCCTTTTGTATGTAAAGAAGCCGATATTTTGTTTTAAGCGTTTTTTTTTTTTTTTTTACAGCTTGCAATTATGGAGTAGAGCCTTCAGCCTTCAGGCACAGTGGAATAACAAACACATAAACACACACACACACACACACACACACACACACACACACACACTGATGTAAGGCCGGTTCTTGCAGTGGCTGATGAAATCCTGTTTATAGAAATCTGCAAAGCTGTTTTGGTCTCTGAACCCCATCACAGATGCCTGAAGATGTGATAAAACGTCTAAAAACTACAGGCATCATCTAAGTCGCTTTACGGTGTGTGATTTATTTGCTGCCCCAGACAAAGATCACTAAATAGTTTGGTCGTAAGTTGAGCTCGGTGGTCTTTGAACGTATGACGTGACATTTCTGCGGCCGATGTGGTGCCACTGTGACCAAACACAACCGAAGACAAAGTTCTGGCGGTGTCAGATTGTGTCAGGTGTCAGAAAGGTCTGATTAAAGTCTCAGAGAAACTCTCCTCATTACTTTATTACAAACTCACTTTGAGGAACCGTGTTTCCACGAACCTGATTTCTGGATCACGCTGACGGATGACGTAAGCAGAGCGTAGGGATTTTCTTTTAATCACAGCTCTATCGTTAGAAGATCCTCACTGTATAGTCTGACACGGAGAACACACATTATAACGGTTATGGAATTTGAGATCTCGTACAGTTTGATGAATAATAATCTTACAAAGATCACAGAAATCACACGACATAAAAACCAGCTTAAAAGCCCAACAAGTGACGTGACAAGAAATTGGTGTCAGGATGATGGTCAAGTACAGTTTGATGATTTTCTTGCTCTATCATTAGTTCCTGACCAGGTTAAGTATGTGTGTGTGTGTGTGTGTGTGAGCAGGGAAGTCACAACACCGTGACAGACTCTGGATATATGTGACAGTGAGTAATTGTTAGCCTTTACCAGGGGTGGCAGGGAGGTGGAGATGATTCCAAGATCCCTGATTAGACCGTAGAGAACAAATATTGTCCAGGAGAATGAAATATGCCTGGAGTAGAAGGACATCACCCTGTCTGGGAGTCCTAAATATATAATGGCACCCCTGATGTTCACTTTCCAGGGTTGGTGTGACCAGGAAGATGTAATCAAGTAGCAAACTGACATTGGAGCAACGTGGCCAAGGTGGATTTATAAAGGTGGCTGGAATTCTTTTGACCCTGGCACCTAACGTTGGGTCGTAGTGTTGGCTCGTTGTATTTTGGTCCATTGGGCCACCTTCACGCTCAGCTCGCCAACACTGGGCCAACAATTTGATTACAGGGCCAGCAGACTTTCAGCAAAATTCACTATCCAGGTGTTGGGCCAAAATCAGCCAGACACAGTGTAGATAGCAAACTAATGCTGACCCCGTGTTGGCACAGCACTGTATAAGGAGAGCAAACACAGACATTCAAAGTAAGACTTCTGGCCAAAGTTAGTTTGCTACATCGGTCGCTAGTCGGTGCCCAGGTATCTGATGTTGGCCCAATGTCTGTTTTGAGCGACTCTATATTGGCCCTCCCCATACGACACTGTGCCAGCATAGGGCCAAGATGGATTTAAAGGTGTCTGAAAGTGGTGGCCATTATAATTGGTGGCCTGATGGACAAAACTGACCCAATGGTGGCCATCAACTTTGGGTCATGTTGGCACAAGGGACAGAATTATGATGGACCTCCACATGGTCCAGTGTCCGTTCACGACCTGGGTGGGAACGGGATATTGTACATTTAGAGGATAAAAAGAAAAGAAAGAAAAATGGATGAAATGGACACATTTGTAAATACTCATCACTCATCAGCATTGATCAGAAATCATTTAGAGCTTGAGAACGATGCTACTAATCGGAAATCGCTTCCCAGGATCACCTAATGTTCCCATTACTAGGCGTTTCACCTGAGTTGCGCCGTATCTGCGCAGAATCTGCGCAGAACAAAGTACGTATACAAAAAGGAAAAGCAGAAATTAACTACGTTAAACTTCTAAATATGTAATTCAGAACAGATACGGATACGTGTCCGATGTTTGACGTGAAACAGATCTATGAATAAAGCAACCTGAGAGTTGAAATTTAGCGCATTTGCGCAGAAATGTTTACAGTCTGCGCATCTTGAACGCATCCTTGACGTCCACGCAGGCGTCTGTACAGATTGGAGCTGGTTATCAGTTTTGGCGCTAGCACACAGGGTAGATTAGCAAGCTTTATTGTTCGGTTTTGGTGCTACCGGTATATCCAGAATTTAACACATTTACCACAAATCAAAACCCAGAATCTGAAGCCGAGGTTTTAAAGCTGAAGGTAAGTTTATGTTAAGAGAATCCCGGAAGTAAACAGACATGAGTTATTAAGCGCTACTTAGCTAGCTAGCTAGGTAGCAAAGCTAGCTTGCAGTTTGTGTATGAATGTCCAGTGTAATTATATTACCTCAGGAAAATATAATATAATTAATGTCTCGTGGATTTTTTTACACTGAAGACACTATACATGAACCATTATTGTTATTTTTTCCCCTTCAAGAGCTCTACGTTATCCAAGATGGCTGAGTTATTTGTGTTTTTATGTTTGTTTCTCCAGAACATCTGATTCAGATGAATCAAGGTCTAGGTGATAAGCTGCTGAACCAGGTGTTTAACAGACAGGAGGATCATTCACCTTTGACCTTCCATGATAAGAATAATGAACAGTGAAATGTAGACTGTGCAGTTTTATAACAGCTTGGTGTCATGAAGCCTGAGATATATTGAGTTATATTGGATTTATGGGTGCAGGAATGATCTGTTTACAGTCATTCAGTGTTTTTATCACATCGCCCATCTGTCTGGACTTCTAGACTGTAGACCACATTACATAAGCATTATATCAGCCTTAATATGAGCGCAGTGTCACTGTATAGGACCTCAGAACTAAACAGTCAGAACTAAGACTCCTTTCTAGTCACAAAACCTTTCGTCTAGAATTTCCGCCATTTTGTCAGCTTATTTTTAACAAACATGATCAAAGTTTACGAGGGGAAAAAGTATAAATGTCACCCGTAAACATGACTTTCATATGTCTTGCTTATCTTCATGCAAAGCTTGACTCTGATTGGTTCCTCGGTAGTCACCAACGTCCAATCAGTGGCCTTCTCTTAAATCTATGCATTTAAATGGAGTATATGATGACTGTTACTATTAATAGGAGACAAAAAGGTCAAAAGTCTCATAAATAGACTCAGGTAATGGTGGTTAGCTCCTAAAAACAAATGAGCAGGAGCTTCTTTTTTCACTCACATCATATTAGTGAAAAATCAGTTGCTGGACTCAAAAGTCCCAGGATGCAACTCGGCCCGGTCAGTTAGAGATCTACAAGATGCGACGGAGTTGACGGCGGTGTTAGTGTGAAAGTTGAATCTGTTTGAGCAGATTGAAGAGGTGAGAGAACTGGAAAGACTAAAGGACTAAAGCGCCGCTGCATCGCTCTCTAGGTAGAGATGACGCAGTGGCTAAATCCCACTGCACCACTATGATATTCAAATCTTTCACGGTCGATTTTTTTTTCTCCTTTAAATTCTGAAATAAGGCTGTAGGCAGTGAGTTACTAATAATTTTGTAATTAAATAAAGCAGATAATATGAAACTAGTGATGATATTTGCAGAATGTGACTAAAAGGGGGGAAAAAATGCAAAAAAAAGATGTTAATAAAAAAAATAGTTGGTATTAAGACAAAGTACTCAAACAGTACTTGTTCCCCTAATTTATTTGGTTGTATATTTAATTAATTATTGGACACTCAGTTTCCTGTTTCGATTATGACAGAAAGATCTGGACCAGTTGTTCATCAGCAGATATTACTGGAAATTGTAGCTAGCTACTAATGTAGTTACGTAACCACTGTTGACTAAAGAGGATTCGCTTGTGTTTTTGAGGCTAATGCTTTGTTTCTGGATGCTGCACATTAGCGATATATCCAGCAGTCATACGTTGGTGTTGTCCCAAGTTTCAACTCAACTAAGTTTCCTTTTTTGTTTTGTTTTTGTTTTTGTTTTTCAGGACGGTACTGTCCGATTAAAAGCCACGAAGGCAGTTGATTGACAGTTGGAGGGAACGCCCTCGTTCTGTATTCCCTCACACTCAGGACATGATCCAGCTTGAGTGAGCAGCTCATGGCTGTTCCAAAAGGTCGATTCTGCCTCCTCAGTGTCTGAAGAGTCGCTGGTTGCTGTAAAAAGTAGCCGGATTGTCTGCTTTATCTACACGGTAAAGATCAAGAGGTGGAATTTTATTGGTCTGGTTTGGACTGTCTGAGGAAGTCCGGAAACGTATCGCGTCGAAACGCAATGCCACGCTCCAAAGAAATTTCCGAAGACATCCGCAGAAAAGTGGTCGAAGCTCATGAGTCCGGAAAAGGCTACAAACTGATTTCCAAAGCCATAGGACTCCCCAAGACAACCATCAGAGCCATCCTGCGGAAATGGAAAAGGTTCGGGACGGTCGTGACACTACCCAGGAGCGGCCGGCCTTCCAAAATCTCTCCGAGAGCGAGGCGGGAAATAATCCGCGAGGTCATGAAGAACCCCTGCACGACTTCGAAGGACCTTCAGGCCACGCTCGCCTCGTCGAACATCTGCGTCCACCAGTCCACCATTAGGAGGATACTGGGAATACATGGAAGACCAACTCTGAGCTCCTTTGAAGGTAGCATGGCGTTGCAGACTTCCAGTCGGGAGGAGGAAGGCATGCTCGATGCTTCAGGTGGGTCGAGCCGGGACGTAAAGAACGACGAGGAGCGGCAGGTGTTAAAAAACTCGAACACTAATTCCGATAACGGTAGCAAGGATAACGCTAAATGCCCTGATAATAACAAGGAAAGTGCTGGACATGACAAGAATCACGGTGATGGGGAGAAAACGTTGACAAACGTTAACAGAGATGACGAGAATGAGAGCCGTGGTGACGAAATGCCATCAGCGGTTGCTAATGGTGCTGGTGGCGGGGACGTGGAGACGATCTCGACCAACCATAACGGTGGCGAACATGGAGACGGCGGTGGTGAGGGTGAGAAGTGCGACGATGGAGGCGGCGGCGCCGAGACAGCATCGACAAGCCCTACCAGCGCTGGTGGAGCTGACGAGAATAAGAAGCGTGATGTCGAGACAGCAGTTGTCGATATCGGTCGAAGCGACGACGCCGGTGACGTGAATCGACATGACGCCGGTTACGCCACCGGCCGTGACGTCAACAGTGCCTACAGTAATAATAACAATAATGGTGGAAATTGGAGTGAGGAAATGGATTACATTAGTACGTTAACGTTTTCTTGAACAAGCACCTAGGCTAGCTGGCAGGCCTAATTCAAAGTGCATGTAACCCTCATGGTGAGGACGATCACCAAAAATTAGAAATGCCCAAGAGACAGGAGGAGAGGGGTCACCTGTAGTAGGGTCCAAAATCCAAAATGTATACGTTGTAGAAAATTTTACTCAGTTGATACTTATTATTATTATTATTATTATTATTATTATTATTATTATT
>CM040999.1:17454306-17464635 GCA_022985145.1 Pangasius djambal | reverse complement strand
AGCCTGCGTCCATAGAGCGAAGTAGGCGTGACGGAACGTAAGGTACTAACATGTCGGTTAAATACTGCGGCGCGAAACCATTTAAAGCTTTATAAGTCAGGAGTAATATTTTAAAATCAATGCGGAATCTCACTGGGAGCCAATGTAGTGTAGCTAACACTGGAGTTATATGCTCGTATTTCCTGGTTCTAGTTAAGACTCTAGTTAAGACACTACACACTATGAGCAGCTCGTTGCGTAGTAGCGTGAATGTAGGGTTAGTTTTAAAGACCTGATGTCTTACGTACAATACAAGAAACTACAGGTTACAGTGTGTTTGTACTTTTTAGTTTTTTTTTTACATTTATTACATTTTACAAAGAAATTATTTAAAGGAAATTCAGTTATCTGCAGAAAATCAAACAACATCTCGATTCTGTTAAATAGTTTAAAGAAAAAAAAAACTCTAAAATGTGGTGTAAATCATTGTCTGTGGAAGACTTTTTTAGGAGGTGGTCTGGAGCTGGGATCTCAGTAATGCCGCACTCTGATGTGTACATCTACGGTTCCTCCCTTAGCGATTTCTATTTGCTGTTAAGTAAACACCCCCGTCCTCGCCTCTGACTAAGTGCGCTATAAATAGACGTCTTACAGTAAGGTATGAGTAACAGCTTAGGTTCCTACTAGGGCCAAGATGCTACAATAAGTTCAGAGTATAATAACTATTTGAATTAATATCGTATTTTATTTTCAGTATCTGATCGAAACCTCTCATTATGGGATGACGATCCTGCTGAAAGAGCTAACTGGGTCTGACCAGCTACCAAAACACAGGTCGAGCTGGTGTAACTGCTGGAATATCTTTGTAGACTATGATTCATTCATTCATTCATTCTCATCTTCACTAAGCACTTTCACCAATCCTGGTCAGTGTGGCGGTGGTGAGAAGACACCCTGGATGGGATGCCGGTCCATTTCAGAGCACCGTTCACACACTCATTCACACCTACAGGAAATGTCAAGTCTCCTTCTGACATGTTTTTGGAAGATGGGAGGAAACTGGAGAACCGGGAGGTTGGCCACTCAAAAATGGGAAGAACACGACAGTAACCCGAGCTCAGGATCAAACCCTGGAAGCCTGTAACTGTGAGACCAAACAGACTGAGAATAAATTTCCAGGAACCTCCAGTGGAATGTCCATCAATTCTCTGTACTGCTAATCTTACCCAGGGTCCCAGGGAGCCTGGAGCAAGTGCCAACTCATTATAGCGTATACAATGGACAATGTAGAGATGCCAATCAGCCTACAACACTGACTGGGGCGGAAGCTGGAGTACCCAGAGGAAACCCCCAAAGCACAGGGAGAACATGCAAGCTCCGTGCACATGCAGGTGGGAATTGAACCCTCCACCCTGCAGGTGTGAGGTGAATGTGCGAACCACTAAGCCACCATGCCCCTTGACACCGGAACGTGAAACACCAATTCACATTTGGCCGTAGGTAATTTGGCTTTTTGTCACCGAGTTAATCTAGGTGAACTTTAACCATGGGAGGAACCTCGTTCTGTAAAGTGCTGAAGACGATTAAAAAGGAACGATTAAAAAGTCTCCCGTGATCTGAAGCTTTCTCAGTCGTCTGCATCAAAAGCATATCGCGGAAAAGACACATCATCGTTTAAATCCACACCAGCTTTTTAAACGCTCATGATAATCCATGAAAGATGGATGCTGGAGAAGCCTTTCAGAATCTAGTTGCTCTGGTTTACATCATCTGCACCATGTCTTGGAAGGAAAACTAAAAACCCAAGTTCAGATGAGAGAAAAATCTGCCACAGCTGATATGAGCTTCAAAATAATATCAGAACATGCTACGAGATAATGAATGTAGTCTTCTATAAAAAATAAACACGTTCAAGATCTAATAATGTGACCATGTAACAAAGTGTGACGCAAACATCCGGGTTCCCAGGAAAGTGTGTGTGTGTGTGTGTGTGTGTGTGTTGTGTCCTTCAGAAACGAGTCGACTCTTTGATTCGCTCTTTTCAGTGAACTTTGAGAGCCGACTCTCATATATGAGCCGTTTTTTAAATAATTTTGTAAAGAAATTAATTCTATTTTCAGTATAAATGGAAAATCAACATTTTATACATTAAAATATTAAAATGCATTTTATATAATGCAATGCAAAGTGATGTATTTTCATCCTTAGACTGTGTTCATGGGATAATTTCAGCCACACAAGCGCAGAGTTACTATCTTGGTTAAAATGTGGGAAAATGTTAGAAATAAATGGTAAAGGAATCGAAATGGGGAGTCAAAAGAGTCGAATCTTGTCGGTGAGCCGAGCCAAATGAGTCGACTCAGTGAAAGTTAATTGCTACCAGGTGTGGCTCATTACTGACTCGGAAGTGTGCTAGCATGTGTTAGCATGATGAACAGCAATATGAAAATAAAACACGAAAAAACTCTGTTTCATGATTGCAATTTACTTTTCTATCAAACTGATCATAAACTATTTCAACTTTACATGCAACTGACACGTTTACCTTATGAACTATTTCTTTATTTTGTGTTAAAGCTGTGGAATTTATATTTCAATATGGCGTTCCTGACTCTGTACTGAGCTGAGAGACGCACATTCTAGCCAATCGGATACGTCTAATTAGGTCACGTGATCAGGCGAAGTCAATAATGAGGTCTAATGACGTCACGTGGCTCAGTTGGAGTTGTTTGTTTGTAACAGCGCGGCAGACGGAAATATCAGCATGAGTTTCGTGAAACTGGAGCAGAAGTGTGAAGAGAGACGAAAGAGAAAGAAGTGGAAAGTGGAAAGCTGTCAGGGTTTGGATTATTTGGTGCTTCTGGTACCTGGTCGCGCTCTCTGTCCTCCTGGTAAGTGCTAAACTCTCACAACTCTGGTAGCAAAGGCTAATTAACAGTTTGGTGCTTTTAATGCATCTGCTAATGAGCTAGCGAACAGTGCAGGTTATGATTTATTGATGTTTTTGTTGTTGCTGTAACTCATTTAAATGCCACCATTTGCTGAAAGGAAAGTCAAGGCCTGGGAATGGCTGAGTCACGTGACTGGCTGCGTTGTTTGTTGTTGTTGTTGTTGTTTGCTCATTTGCCAGTGTTTTTCTCCAGAGCTGGGCTTTTAAAGCTCTGAACCTCATGGTGCAGTAGTGTGTGTCTGTGGGATGGTGCTGAATGTTATGCAGGTGCAAAGAGCACCACTGACCTGAACAGAGCCACCAGCTCACTGTTAATGAAATATGAAGGGTGTGTGTGTGTGCACGTGCACAGAGAGATAGGGCCTTCACTTTGTATCTGCTGCAGTGTAATGTGTGCAGACTAACACCAGCACCAAACCCTGTGAGGATCAACCTGGAGACCCAAGTCCCTGTCCTGGAGATGGGCTTTAGATCTGAGCCTGTAGTGCACTTGTTGATTCATCGTATCCAGGAAGAGAATCTGTTCAGGCTAAACTAAAGGACATCACGACTTGCCTCTTTCTAAAGTACTTCAATTCGCTCTGGATAAGTGTGTCTGCCAAATGCCGTAAATTTTAACGTAAATAGGACGGCGCTACGTTAGCACACTTCTAGTAGCTTTGTTTTTTTCACTACTCTGATATGAAAGCTAATGAAAACCTTATCAAGGATTACATTTGTTATGTTTATTTATCTGTGAGATTTCTGTTGATTTTCAGGATCTGGCATTGAGCCTGATTGAGCTAGTCAGCTAACTAACTAGTATTGTGAGAAGTGAGTTAGCTGTGCGTGAGTAGCTACAGTGCTGAAGTACTCTTCGCTGTTCGCATCTCTGAACAAACACAGTAGTGTTTCTGAAACCCGGATGTTCTTGAGTGTGTGTGATTTAAGACGCCGCTAGCTTTTAACCGCACAGTCCCAAAGGTTTACTTGGATCAAAATGCTGAACATGGCTAATCGTAAGGGGTAGTCCCTGTTAGTCTGATGAATTAGGACATACACTCACTGTCCACTTTATTAGGAACACTATGTACACCTGCTTATTCATGCAGTTATCTAATCAGCCAATCACGTGTGAGCAGCACGATGCATAAAATCGAGATGGAGTTCACACAGAATGGTGCGAAAAACAAAAACCACTGAGTGAGCGACAGGTCTGTGGGTGGAAACGTCTCGTTGATCAGAGAGGTCAGAGGAGAACGGACAGATTGGTTCAAACTGCCAGGAAGGATATGATAACTCAAGTAATCACTCTTTTCTCACCGAAACTGGACAGTTGAAGATTAGGGAGAAAAAAATCTCCTGGTCTCTTTCCAGTCTCCAGCTGTCCAGTTTCAGTGAGTCTGTGCCCATGATGGCCTCAGATTCCTGTTCTTGTCTGACAGGAGAGGAACCTGATGTGGCCTTCTGCTGCTGGAGCTCATCCACCCCAAGGTTTGATGTGTTGTGTGTTCTGAGATGCTTTTCTGCTCACCACAGATGTAAAGAGTGATTATTTGAGTTACTATAGACTTCCTGTCAGCTCAGACCGCTAGCACAGGCGCTAGGATCGTCTGAAAGAGAACTCGGCAGCTCCGGCTGGCGGATTTGCTTACGAGGCGTTTCCTCCTGGAGTCGAATGTCCTGATGGCAGCAAAACTCCAACACAAAGCCAGATTTAGTGTCTTTGTCTAAATCACGTTTGTTCGACTGAAGACAGGTTTAAACGCAGGATGAAGGTGAATGTGTGGAGGAAGTGACACCGTGTGTGATGTAATGTGATGGAACCAAATCCCAGGAATAATGTTTTACTCTTAAAGCTTCAATACACTCTCAAATCCAGGCTTCATTCTTTTATTTATTTATTTATTTTTTTGCATAAAAACATAAAACAATTTGTTTAACCAGATTCGTAATACATCACTAAATTACACTTACACGTGTATAAACATGTGATAACTAGCTAGTATGCTAATTGGCTAGCTCAATAAAGTAAACTAGCTAAATTAATTTCACTGATTTGTAATTTTTTATTTTTTTTCCTGTATGTCGTTTTAGATGTTCTCCCATGCTAATTAGCTAAAACAACATGGCTGAATTTATACTGACGATTTACAAAATAATTTTTTAACGAGCTGTACGTTGTCATTTCGGTTTGCAGTGAAATACTGTGCTAGCTAGCTTAAAAAAGTAACGTAGCTAAATGAATTTAACAACTTGCACACCGTTTGTACAAACTATGTACATAGTCATATAGATTTGCAGACTAACATCATAATTAGCTAGCTGAATGAAGCAAAGTTGATTTCTCTTAAATTTACGATCATATACAGTACATTAGTAAACTTTCTACCTTGCTAGTTTTATTAACTAGCTGAAAAAAGTAATTGATTTGGACAGTTTACACACTTTAATTAGTTAGTGGTGTTACTAGTTAATACAAGCTATAGTGTAGGTTTGCAAACTCTCTACGGTGCTATTTAGCTAGCAGGATAAAGTAACGTAGCTGCTACGATTTCCTCTGTACAGTTGTAGTGTTTTGCTAACTAGCTAGCGTGCTAGTAATGTAGCAAAATAAGGTAAATTTCCAAGACATCAGCTTGCTAACTAGCGGAACAAGAATGAAGGTTCGTCAGTTGTCCTATAAACATGTAGGAGTTTAAGTAATAAAATACGTAGCGAACATTAAGGACGTTGCTTTTTACACTTTTGTCATCTTTGACTGCCATTTTGAAAAAGGGAATTGCGTCAGACCGCAGTGCCTTCTGGGTAAGTTCAACTCGTGAGATATGCCGTGGTGGTGTTGATCCCTCATCTGACAGTCGGCTAATAAACTTCAGTTGAGCTGCTGGAGCCATGGGGCGGCCGTTACGGCGGCGGCGGCGATGGCGGCGGCTGAGATCGCCCCGAGGTGGAAACGGAGAGGGCGAGTCAACGAGGGCGCTTTTAAAAACAGCAGTGTGTTTGTCAGCCTGCTCGGCTGATGTAATAACAGCCTGTGGCGTGAAAGATTTTCCACACACACATCGGAGAGAGAGAGATTCGATGGATCCGATAAATAATTCAGCATTTTTTTTTTTTAAGCCTTTCTGATTTCCACATGCGGTCCGTCTCAGTTTTCCATATTTTCCCGTCCTAAATGTTCGAATTTACGGCTAGTTAGTGTGAACTCGCGCTAGAACACGTAGAATCCATTTTAAAGAAATAAAACGTGACCTAAAGCTTGTGTCTTTGGTCAGATCGAGCAAGATTCCTCTGTACAGCGTAACTTCCATAGCATTTAAATATGTTATTCCTTACAATATTTACAATATTTACAATCCTTACAATTCTCTTTTAATGTTTGTCGCCAGATTTCAGTTGTGAAGAAATGTTTTTTTTTTTTCAGTTCAATCTTTTTACATTCTTTTACGTTACACCAACCCTTGATTTTCTTTCTTTCTTTCTTTCTTTCCTCAGCGAGCACAAACAATCCCTGTTGTTGTTATTAGGCTAATCGTGTATTTTGTCTAGACCGCACAGGGGTCAGAGGTCAAACTGCTAACCGTGAGATTTTCAGGCGCTTTATAAGTCAGGAGTTGTATTGTGTGTGTGTTTTATTAGTGAAACGCGCTTCGTTCAAGGCCACTCGCTCCCACTTTCCTGTCTGAGTGTTTCGCGATTGTCCTTCAAACACTTCAGTCCAGCCGTTTTTTTCTCAGGTGGCTCCTGAACAATTCAGCGAAAGTGTTTCACGGCCTTGGGGTCTTAAATGAGCTGTTGGTTAAATGTGATAAATAAAATGTGTAAAACTAGCCGAATGCTGTGTAGTAGATTAGAGAGCTAGCATGAGTTTGGATTTATTTCATCATTCTAGCATAACTCCAATTTTAAAATATCAACAGTGCACAAAGTTGTTGTATAATTTTACACTACAGCAACATTCATCAATAACTTTTATTTTAATAATTATTTAATTAACATAAAATGCACAGAGATTGGTAGAAATAATAATAATAATAATAATAATAATAATAATAATAATAATAATAATAATAATAGTTGATGATTGGGTCTGATAGTGGGGAACAAAATGGCTGCCGTCTGTCACAATATGTATTAGGACACACACAAGGCATATGTTTTGTGCGTGCGTGTGTGTGTGTGTGCGCGTGCGTGTGTGTGTGTGTGTGTGCGCGTGCGTGTGTGTGTGTGCGCGTGCGTGTGTGTGTGTGCGCGTGCGTGTGTGTGTGTGTGTGTGTGTCAGAGTGGATACCGCTTAATTGAGCTTGACAAACGGCGCTCTAATCGAAGCCTACTTAATAACGCTTGTTAGTGTGTTTACTATAACGCTAGTTTGTGTGTTAGTGTTATTTTTTATTTATTTATTGAACATTTTAATTTATTTCAATCTCATTAACCCTGTCATCTAATTTAATAATTTAATTCAAGTTAATCAGATTCTTACTATAATGCTAGCTTGTGAGTTAGCAATGTTTACTTGGATTACTAGTGAAATGTAACACTAAGTGAAATAATGCACAAAGACGGATAGAAATAATAATAATAATAATAATAATAATAATAACAGTAATAATAATAATAATAATAATAACAATAACAGTAGTAGCTGATGATTGGGTCTGATGGCAGCCATTTTGTTCCCCACTGTCTCTCACAATATATATTAGGACACACACAAGGCATATGTTGTGTGTGTGTGTGTGTGTGTGTGTGTGTGTGTGTGTGTGTCAGAGTGGATACTGCTTAATTGAGCTTGACAAACGGCGCTCTAATCGAACTGTAATTAAAATGTGTAAACAGATCCGGCTGTATTTATGTCACGTCCTCTTAATAAACCTGCGGCAGGAATGTTAATTATGCTAATTAAGCCGTGGATCTATTAGCAGCTCTGCATTTGACCGCTGGAACTGTGTTTAGTCCTCGGGGCGGGTTTACGTCTGACGCGCCTGCGAGTGTTAATGTATTAAAGCAGCTGAGCTCGGGTCAGGATTTATTTCAGAATCCCTCTGAGAGTTTAACTTTTTACACACTTTTTACACACTGTACATAATTCATTCAGTGACCTTCCTCAGAATGTTGTTCTGATTAATGCTAATCTCTTATTTAGGCTAGCCCAAAAATACCGTAAGTTAGCCTGCTTACTGTAACGCTAGTTCACATTAACCCTACTTAATAACGCTTGTGTTAGGGAGGGGGGCGTGGCCTCTGTGTGTCGGTCCCAGGGAGGGGGGCGTGGCCTCTGTGTGTCAATCCCAGTGAAGGGGGCGTGGCCTCTGTGTGTCAGTCCCAGTGAAGGGGCGTGGCCTCTGTGGGTGTCGGGCCCAGTGAAGGGGGCGTGGCCTCTGTGTCGGTCCCAGTGAAGGGGGCGTGGCCTCTGCGGGTGTCGGTCCCAGTGAAGGGGGCGTGGCCTCTGCGGGTGTCAGTCCCAGTGAAGGGGGCGTGGCCTCTGTGGGTGTCGGTCCCAATGAAGGGGGCACGGCCTCTGTGTGTCGGTCCCAGTGAAGGGGGCGTGGCCTCTGTGTCTGTCCCAGTGAAGGGGGCGTGGCCTGTGTGTCGGTCCCAGTGAAGGGGGCGTGGCCTGTGTGTCGGTCCCAGTGAAGGGGGCGTGGCCTGTGTGTCGGTCCCAGTGAGGGGGCGTGGCCTCTGTGTGTCGGTCCCAGTGAAGGGGGCGTGGCCTCTGTGTGTCGGTCCCTGTGAAAGGGGCGTGGCCTCTGTGTGAGTCAGGAAATGGTGTAAATTTGATTTGTCAGGGTGCTGAAGGTGATTGAGTGATTAAAGACCTCCTCTGGATGTCTGAGCTACACTAATGTAATAGTATGATTATTTCCTTCCTCTCTCTCTCTCTCTCTCTCTCTCTCTGCCTCTCTGTGCCTCTCTCTCTCTCTGTCTCTGCCTCTCTGTGCCTCTCTCTCTCTCTCTGTCTCTGCCTCTCTGTGCCTCTCTCTCTCTCTGTCTCTGCCTCTCTGTGCCTCTCTCTCTCTCTCTGTCTCTGCCTCTCTGTGCCTCTCTCTCTCTCTGTCTCTGCCTCTCTGTGCCTCTCTCTCTCTCTGTCTCTGCCTCTCT
Source organism: Pangasius djambal (assembly GCA_022985145.1). Classification (NCBI taxonomy): domain Eukaryota; kingdom Metazoa; phylum Chordata; class Actinopteri; order Siluriformes; family Pangasiidae; genus Pangasius; species Pangasius djambal. The sequence continues at coordinate 17,455,622 of CM040999.1, read as the reverse complement.
CTGCCTCTCCCCCCGTCTCCCTGTTTCTCTTTGTGTCTCTCTCTCTCTGTCTTTGTGTCTCTCAGTCTCTCTCTCTCTTTCTCTCTCTTGTTCCATCCCTCTCCATTTTCACTTTTTCCTGAGCTTTTGCTTTTTCAAGGCATGTAAAATTGTCATGTGTGGCTGATGTGCATGATTTACAACAGAGAGAGAAGAGAGAGAGAGAGAGAGAGAGAGAGAGAAGAGGCCGAGCGGAAAGAGTAATGAGGGAAAGAGCATGATGAAAAGAAGAGGCGAGCAGGGAACCGGAGGAAAGGGAGGCGCGAGGGAGCTGTAATTGCCGGCTGCCCGGAGACCAGGAGGAAGAGTGTGTGTGTGTGTGTGTGTGTGTGTGTGTGTGTGTGTGTGAGAAGGGGGGGGGTGTGGAGAGAGAGGGAGAGAGTTCATGTGTGTGTGCGCTTTGAAATTTTATCCGCTGCATGGTACGTGATGCCTAGGATTTTGAGCAAATCCCTCTGCTCTCACGCTCACACACACACACACACACACACACACACACACACACTAGCTAGTACTTTTCCTACAGGAACACGTCACAGCAGGATCGCTAATCGTCTGATTTTGTTCATCCGGCCAGTAAATGATGCAGTCCGGTGTGACTACAGCTTTAAAGTTCATGTAGATGATTCAGAGGAAGTGGACGTTAAACCTCTTTCATGCTTTCATGCTGCGTGTCCTCGTCCAGTCAAGAAAACTTTCTCGTTGGCCAGACGGTTGTTACTCGTGTCCGGTGTGTGACCGCTGCTTAAGGGCGCGAGGCCGCTCGTCGTTAGCCAATCAGCAGTCAGTCATGCACAGCGAGATCGTGGCTCATTTTCAGCCCAATTAAATTTTGATTAATGCCTTAGCTTGGAGAGAGCGCAAGTCTCGACAGGTCAGGAGCTTGCAGAGAGCGAGAGAGACTGAAAACTACCTCTGTGTGTGTGTGTGTGTGTGTGTGTGTGTGTGTGGGAGAGAGAGAGAGCGAGAGAGCGAGAAAAGGAAAGTAATCAATTTTTACCACAAATGTAGTCAGTCAGCCGTGACACATTTGATTCTGTTTTGGACTGGAGCCACAAGGCTAATTAACACTGTGCTTCCCCAAGCTGTTGCTGTGTGAGATGCTTTTCTGCTCACCACGGCTGTAAAGAGTGGTTATCTGAGTTACTTGTAGCTTTTGACCTGTATCTGCACAGTTTTATGCTTTGCGCTGCTGCCACCCGAGTGGCTGATTTTAATAAGTGCATGAATGAGCAGGTATACTCGTGTTCCTATTAAAGTGGCCAGTGAGTGTATGC
>CM040999.1:17437522-17454206 GCA_022985145.1 Pangasius djambal | reverse complement strand
AAAAAAAAATGTAACAACAAATCTGAGGGAAATGTTGATATTTGTGACCTTTATCATGTTTCTACTATCACTCTGTCTTTATATTGTCCTTAAAAATGTCATTAGCGACATGCTAGCTAAAAAAAAAAAAAAGGTAGTCTTTTTTTAAATAATAATTTCCAAACTTATCTGAGGGAAATGTTAATAATCCTGATATTTTTGTCATTTTTGAGGTCATATTGTCCTTAAAGAATTATTGGCTAGCATGCTAGCTAGCTTACAGTCAGCAAATTACAGAGTCATTTTATCAATACGGAGTCTTTTTTTTCTTTTTTTTATAGTAATTTAGCAACAGATCTAAAGGAAATGTTAACAGTCTTGACCTTTTTGTCACATTTCTACTGTCGCTGTGCCTTTACATACATTCTCCATTAAACATTATTAGCTACATGCTAGCTAGTTTATGCTTAGCAATTGTTTTTACATAATGCAGTAGAAAAATTCCGCAATTTATTTATAAAGTTTTTTTTTTATTTATTAGAATGTATTTTGGAAGAATAGTAACAGCACCAAATTAGAGCAAACAGCGCAAACAATGGTTCTTTTTAAATAAAGGATATTTAAAGAGAAAAAAACATTATTTGCGCTATTTGCTCTAGATGGCGCTGTTACTATTTATGCACAAAGTAGTGAACCCTTCTTTCTCGACAGAGTAAACGGGGACCGTATCCTTCGTGACGTGAAATTGAGAAGTCAATTCGGAGTTTTCTTCTCGGATCCGAGTTCCTTCCCCGTTTACGGAGTGACGTGGCTGCACACGGCGTCAGACATAAACAACGTAAAACTTCTTACCGTTAAATGAGTTACACTGTATATACAAGTATTAGCTTTAGATTAATCAGTCGATTTAAAACAGACATATTTGTTTGTTAAATCTAAAACAATGACTGTACGGTTTGCTGTTGGAGATAATATACATCACTCATGCGAGTTAGCTGCCTAGCTTGTTGCTAACAAAATACGAACACGGGAGCGTCAGTCGTCGCACTTCGTCTGTCGGACATCCCGACGTCGAAAGTGACGCGATTCCGACCGGAGAATTACCGCTTACGATTTAATGCAGCGTTAGATTTTACGTAAACTTGTTCGTTTGACTTTTCAGACCTGTACCTGTTCCGTATCTCCGTACCAGTCCTTGGCGAAGTGCTGCCTGTTCATCTTAGCGTTTATTTTATTTTCTTTCTTTATTTTTTTAAATCTAAGAAGCGCAGGCTGTAGGAGGAGTTTATCAGGCTGCGTTTTTCCTTCGTATTGGTTTAAACGGCGTTTATTAAATTCTGTTTGTATAGCACTTTTAACAATGGACTTTGTCACAAAGCAGCTTTACAGAAATAAATAAATTCAGGATATAAATGATAAATCTTATGAATTTGTTCCTGTTGAGTGAGCCAGAGGCGACGGTGGTGAGTAAAAACTCCCTGAGACATCATGAGGAAGAAACCTTGAGAGGAACCAGACTCGATTTATGGATGCTTTAAATAAAAATGTAAATGTGTGTGTGTGTGTGTATATATATATATATATATATATAACATGTACAGTCTCGATTAGAACGTTTTTAAAATCTCGTTAAAACATCATTAATTTGAATTATGGGAAACAATAAGTGAAAATCGCTCAGCACTAACACCAAGACGTGGAACGTTCCGGTGAACAGAAAAGCGCATCTGCAAAAGGAGAGGTCAAGGCATAGGAGAGATGAAAGAACGAGAGAGAGAGGGATAATTAACAAAGGTGTTTAATAGCGTGTGTGTGTGTGTCTGGCTGTGATATGAGTGGGTTCACTCGGTGTGTGCTCAGCTAATCTGTGTGTGTGTGTGTGTGTGTGCATTTTTGGAGCTTCCTCTCTCCGGTCACGCTGTTGATTAGATCGATCTCGCTGTCTAATCTTTCATTTCCTGTTCTGCTTACTCCATCTCTCTCTCTCTCTCTCTCTCTCTCTCTCTCTCTCTCTCTCTTTCTCTTTCTCCCCCATCTCTCTCTCTCTCTCTCTCTCTCTCTCTCTCTCCTCTCCTCTCCTCTCAATAGAGCACTTATAACTCCTGATCATATCTGTTCTTCCTGTTGTTGCCAACTGACACTCTTTCCCTGGGTCAAAAAGAGCAGCGTTTAATTCACATTTGATCAGCCAATCACAAACCTGGTCAGTGACATCACTGGTTAGCTAGCTTGCTAGTGAACCTGGCTGCCGAATTTAGTTGCGCAATGCAGTTGTTTACCACACATTCGCTAACTGGAGAACATAGCTGCGTAGCTACGTAACATCGCTGAGCTAATCTTCTTTAATTTAGTTCATTGAATTTGTAATTGCTAAGCATCACTGTGATATTGTGATGCTAAGTGTTTTGGAATTCCCTCATTTAACTTCTTGATCCACGGTAGTACTCTTTCCAGACTCGAGGAAATGATGTACCGTTGTTTATAGAAGTCATGTGATTATCTGTTTATTCACTCATTACAGCGAAACTGTGCAAACATTTTCTAGCTACGACAGTTGAAGTAACAATAATTAACGTAAAAGCTACAACACATTACATATTTATTTATGGAATACCAAAATAGCTAGCTAGCTAAATAGTGACCTAGCTATAATATCTAAGGTTTAATAACACACACTGGACTTTCACCTCACTTTTATTTTATTTTTATTTATTTATTTAAAATTTTTCCAATGTGTTGTGAAATATGGGCGATTATACCCAGTCCTGGTGCAACTGTGGAGGAAATTAAGTTCACTGACCAGCTAACATTAGCTAGCTAGCTAATAGTGAGAGAACATTCCAGTTTGTGCACTTCCTCCATTTTGTTTGTTTTCAGAAACGCTGAATCCCGTCACGCTTCAAGGCTTTGCTAAGTGAAATGTTGCAGCTCAGAGATTTAAGTGAGCGTTATTTTTTTATTTTTGTGTTAGCTCATGTTACTTAAATGACTAGCATTAGCAGCAAAGATTACAAAAACGTCCAGAGAAGGCTTTAAGACATGTTATTGTTTCAATATACAGACTTTGACACGCCCACATTTCCATATATGGCCATAAAACACACTTCAGGCATTATTTGAATTTCTCTGATTGTACAAGACCAGGAAGTAAATTGTAACCTTGACTGCCAGGTGATGCAAAGATTTATTTATTTTTATTACAAACCAGAGTTTACTGGTTAGCTAGCTAACTTTAAACTAGGTGTAAGCACTTTTCACACATACCTTAGACACAGGTATGTATATGATGGAACACTTATAGGTAGAATGGCGCAGGTGGAAAGTAGAGAGAGAGCGAGAGAGAGAGAGCGAGAGAGCGAGAGAGAGAGAGCGAGAGAGCGAGAGCTGGATTGAGAGTTTGAGCTGGTGACATGCGCTAACGGCTAATTCTCCCCCACGCTGTACGCTAATCCCTAAATGAACTTAAGCTCTGACTCACCTTGCTAAATCCATAACAATGAGTCATGGGGCACGATGAAGAACAGACTGTGTGTGTGTGTGTGTGTGTGTGTGTGTGTGTGTGTGTGTGTGAGATACTTGTTGTATGACCGTTTTCTTCCCAGAAGCCATCAGTTGCTATCTGTTGCGTATGCTTAATGACGTATGTGGATATCAATCCGAAACTAGCTTTGTTCCTTCATGAAAAACCAGGAAATGGGAGTCATCGTATTTAAACGTTTAACTGAACGCCTCTTAATGTACAGAGTGTGTGTGTGTGTGTGTGTGTGTGTGTGTGTGTGTGTGTAAATCCTGATTTTATATCCATGGGTCAGTATGGGCGGAGCTTAAATTAAACTGCGTCATCTTGCGACTTAAACACGACATCTTCACAATAGTTATAAGTGGCTAGCTACTTGGCTACGTCAGCTACTGATGCTAATATTAGCTAACTAGCACAGAGCTGCGATTAGCTAATGTTCTTAAATGATTATATTGTGCAGGTGAAGCTAGCATTTTATGCTAAACGGTACATCGGGGTGAAGAAAAAAAAAAAAGATAAGGTTGTGGTAATGACGCGTGATTAATTCTGTGATTAGTCTAATCATGTAAAACTCCCCGTGTGTGTGTGTGTGTGTGTGTGTGTGTGTGTATAATAAAGGCTAGATAGATCAGGAGATAATCTGAGCATAGCACAGCTGATCCTTTAATCATGTGTGTGTGTGTTTGTGTGTGTGTGTGTTGTAACTAGGTCAGTGTGTATTAGCCTCACTTCCTTTCATCCCCTGAGTGTCCAGCTATTGCACCAAGAAACACAAACACACAAACACCCACACAAACATTATCTATGGGTCAACAAGGGCGGAGCTTAAAGTACCTCAGAACGTGTGTTTTTTTTTTTTGTTTGTTTGTTTGTTTTTTTAAACTTACGTTGGCTTTTAATGTCCAAGAAAACCCACATTCACGCTAGCAAGTGACGAGTCGCTCGTGTCTCCTCTAGTTTGTCTCTTGTGGGTGTGTAGCAACAGCTACTCTTGATGCTTGTGGGTGTGGCCTTTTTTTTTTTTTTTTTTTAGTTCTGATGAAAAATGGTAGCTATATATATGTGCTTCAAAAGCTAGCTAGTTAAACACCAATTAAATAACGCACTGATCAGTGTTTATGTTCAGCTTCGTTTTATCACGTTCAGCTTCGTTCTCAGATTAGATTAGCAAAACGAGCTAACTGTACTAGCTACATACACTCGCCACACACAAACGATCTCTGCTACGTCCTTCCAAGCTTTATTTTTCTTCGTAACGTCTCTGTACACATTTCAGAAGTCATGTGTCCTAAAACCTTTTTACATCTTTGCTCTTACTAAAAATGTCAGAATCTATGAATATGCAAATTGGACATGACGTCCCGCTGTATCAAAAGTAGCTGTTTAGCTAACTGCTGTTAAACTGGCTCGCGTGTGTCGGGTTTAAAAAGCTGTCACCATGTAAAGTTACTATAACGAACAAAACTAACATCAGCTAGTTAGCTTAGCACTCGAGTTCTGGAACAGGTACAGTGCCGTTTTCTCAGATCTTTTAGTGACATCACAAGCTGAGCCCCTGCGTAGCTCCGCCCCCAAAGTCTCAGAAGTAAAGCAAATGTAGTGGAGCGACTTTCAACTTTAATCAGCCATTGACGATAAAATAAAAATCATGACACAATATAATAAAATAGTTTTTATTTAGTAAAGTTTTGCTTGCTAGCAGAACACACACTGTATTTTTGCCTTAACTTTTCTACACCATTCTTTTGTTTAAAAAAAAAAAAAAAATTTGTATAAAATTAACTAAGTTTCTTATCGATGCACATCAGTACCTCAGTACCGAGCTTTCTTTCCTTCTTCTGATTATCTTTTTCATTTATTAATTTATATATATTTATTTTTTTCAAGTCTTTATTTTTTAGTTTCTTTTGTATTATTTTTATTTTCTGTATGTATTTAGTTGGTTTCTATCATTCGTTCCTTCAGTGTATATGTTTGTGTAAAGCAGTGATGCACAGAGACTCTGATGCTGAACTCATACTCGCTGGTTTACGAACAGTTACTTAACCACGAAAAGGACACGGGACGTTTCTCATTAGCATATTCATGCATATTCATGCATTATGTAAAGTGTAGGGTTTTTCGGGAGGGGCGTAACATCGTAAACTATTATTTTGATGAAGATTTTTATCGTCGTTATTTTACACGGTTACATAAAAGGGGATTGGCTCTATTAATGCTTCTCTCTCTCTCACACACACACACACACACACACACACCATCCACAGCTAGATTTAGCCGGTAAGATGAGAAACAGACATGCTGTTGACTGGCAGTGACACTCACACACACACACACACACACACAGTCTCTCTCTCACTCACACACACTCTCACTCTCTCTCTCTCTCTCACACACACACAGCTGTGAAACCTGGATGATGCAAAGAGAGCTGCTATTGCTCCTGTCACTCACACACTCCGCCTCCAGCAGCACGCCTGTTTACACACCGTTATTACACCGACCCATCCGCTAAACACACACACACACACACGCGCACACACACAGAGAATGTGGTTTAAAGTGAGTGATGAATGCCATTAATGTGGAGTAATGCAGAGAAATCACTGTGTGTTTGTTCTACTGCTGTAGGTCAGACTGCAGTCACCGCGTCCTCACACTGTGATAAGGTGTGTGTGTGTGTGTGTGTGTGTCTGAGAGAGAGCGCGAGAGAGAGACTCAGATCACCTCAGGTGGAAAGATCTCTAAACACTCGTCATCTCTGTAATGGGGTACTTCCCCCAGGACGTGTGTGTGTGTGTGTGTAAAATACATACAGCTATAAATAGAAACACGGTAAACAGAACACACATGCAGTGTACATGTGCCTGGAGCGTGTGTGTGTGTGTGTGTGTGTGTGTGTGTGTGTGTGTGGTTCAGAACATCTTTATTTACAGTTTTGTGATAAACAGTTATTTAAAAAAAAAATTGTATTTAAAACATTGTAAAGTACAATAGTATGAAAATAAATGAGCGATTGAATAAACCTTCATTAACATTTTCTGTTTAACAGTAAATACAGAAAACAGACAAAATATAACCTGCTTCAATATTTAGATGTTACAGGATGTCCAGATCAATGACTACATTTAATAACTAAAAGCTTTTAAATTCTTATGGTTAAATGTATTTTTTTTGTTTTTTTAAATGAAAGTGTTTTAAACTAAATTCAAACTAAACCATAGTTGTAGGAAATAAGCATCAAAAATCGGTTTTAATACCACCACAGTGGCACATTTACATCTGGAGTGTTGTTTAATGCCCAACTGTGTGTGTGTGTGTGTGTGTGTGTCTGTGTCTGTGTCTGTGTCTGTCTGTGTGTGTGTGTCTGTGTCTGTCTGTGTCTCTGTGTGTGTGTGTGTGTGTGTGTGTGTGTGTGTGTGTGTTCTTGGCTGTTAGGAGGTGAATACAGTGTGTTTGTTCACTGATCACAGATAAAGATGGTTTTATCAGCACTTTCCCAATGGAGCAAAAATAATAACAACAACAACAATAATAATACAAAAACAACGCCAAATACTACTACTGATAAATTATTATTAACAATAATTAATGACAACAATAATATTATATATTGTTGTATTTAATTTTATATTATTTGTGGTGTGTGTGTGTGTGTGTTCAGAGGTCAAAGGTCATCAGAATTTGTACGATTTCTAACACCATCATCTGCATTTTGGTTTGTGTGGTGGACAAAATATCAGAATCATTAAAAATGTCTCTAAAATCTTCCCCGTAAAAGATGTAAAGCTTGCAGGTTTTACCTCCTGATCTTCTCAGAGTGAAGTCCTGAAGAGTTTGTGTTTATGTTTGTGTGTGTGTGTGTGTGTGTGTGTGTGTGTGTGTGTGTGTGTGTGTATAGAGGAACACTGGGATGTTCAGGAAGAAGACGTATCCAGAAGTTTCCCTGAAGAATGGCTGCTGCTGAAGGGGACATGGAGGAGGTGTGAAGGTGTCAGTACTCATCACCGGTTCCTCACCAGCTCCTCTGTAAGGTTCTGTAGAACGACAAAAAACAAGAACTTTAGCCAGGATCTCAGGAACAACAGTTCGTTTCGAGAACGTTTTTGAGTAACAGGAAGTATTTAGGCGGAGCTTACTGTACTAAAAGTCACTGACTGGTTAAATGTGAGAACCTGAACCATTTTCCTCAACCTTTTACTTCTGGAACCTTGATGGTCAGGACTTCGTACTCTTCATCCTTCCTTTTTTTGTTTTTGTTTTTTTTTTTTTAAAGAAAGTTGACACCATAGCCCCGCCCTCTTGTTTTCTTCTGGCTCAGACTTCACAAACACTGGAGCTCAAAGTTCAGCTGCATGAAAAAGGAACTGTGCTGGCTGAGGATAGTACACAACTGTTTAGTTCCTCAAGACATTCTGGGAACTCTGTGACACCAGAGGAGACTCCGTAGCTCCGCCCTCTTGTTTTCTATTGGCTCGCATTTCACAGATTTGCAAGCTTGCAGTTCAGCTGAATGGAGATGGAACCATTCTGGCCAGAGAGAGTCCCTGAACTGTTTCCTTCAAGACGTTTTGGCAACTTGATGTTCAGGCCTTTTTAACTGTTTTTTTTTTTTTTCTCTCAGGAAGGAGACAGCATCGCCCCGCCCTTTTGTTTTCTTATTAATTAGTTACATGGAACTTAAACACCACGGGAGGTAAACGACTTTGATAACAAACACTCAGGGTCTTGCTTGGTGATGTCCTCAGAAACGTCTCTCTGTGACGAGGCAGAACCAACCGGTTCAAGATCGTCAGTAATATTTAACAATATCGTATTTCAGTTATTTTCTCGTAGACGCCAGAGCGCAGGCTCGGATGCGATTGCGGGGGTCGTGGCGGGTCGGTACTTTTTGCTGATGTAGATGTTGTTACTGATCTGTTTTGGAAGCGTCGGATGAAATCGCTGACATCAGCAGGGGTGTTTGTTGTGGTTTTACCGGCATGAGGGGTGACGATGACAGACGAGTGTAGGAGATCGTGCTGTGTGTGTGTGTGTGTGTGTGTGTGTGTTTTGTTTGTGGAGAATGGCATGCCTGCACCTGTACACTCTCACTCAAAAAAAAAAAAAGGGTACCAGACTGTACTTTTCCTCGTTGCTGGGGTGGAACCATGAAGAGACTGTTTTGTACCTTTAGTTTATTTTTCACCTGGAAACATACGATAAAGCGTTACAGGCTAATTCATAGCTACCTGTAGCACAAACGGGACATTTCCAGAGACGGCTGTTATCAAAATAAGTCCATGTGTAATGTTACACGCTGTCGTTAGATTTAGTAAATTCCCTGCTAGCTGGCTAAATACCCGTCCTGAGTCAGAGTTAGCTCGCTAAGCTGTTTTTCTCTTATCCACACGACTTCAGCACAACACACAGGCTTGTTTATCTATCTAAAGCACACACACACACACACACACACACACAAAGAGGTTTTATGGAGTCCCTGTTACCACCGTGAAGATTATTTTCCTATAACAGCATGTCTCTGACTGTTTTATTTCTCTTATTCTACAACAACGATTACAATTTGTTTTATTTGTTAGAAGATGATGCATCATACGTATGAAGTTTTCCGTTACATTTAATGTTGTGGAAGTTAATTCCTGTTCTCAGGCACGTTACAGCGGCTATAAACGCTCGTTCTTTCACTTAAAGTCAACGAGGCAAAACAAACAAAACAAACAGCGCAGCTCGTCATGTTACCGAGGGACCGCAAAAAAGCGTAAACTCCTCTGTCCTGAAGATGTCGGAAAACTTAGCCACTGCTTTCCCTCTGACACTGGAGACTCCTTCCATAAGTGAATTATTAATGTTAATAAACCATTTCAATGAATCGTTTAAATTGCGTTCATCAGTGAAGCGTCCGCTGTACAAGTCCCTGTGAATGAGCTGTTGCTATAGAAACGATAACGCACTAAAAACAGCGCACTACTCTCCGAGCTTGCTGTCAGAGAAAATTAATCAGCACCTTCTGGCCAATCAGAGTCCAGAATTCAGCAGCGCTGTGGAATAAATGATTCACTGACGCACACAACACTGAGCAGTTGGGAGGTAAGACGCAAATAATACCGTAGTGGGCTACACGTCACGCTGAAAGTCACGCTGTTAAGAGATGAGAGGTTTGAACAGTTTGCGTGTGTGTGTGTGTGTGTGTGTGTATCATGCTGTTAAAACATGCCCACTCTCCAGGATCAGCCTACATTAGCACCTTTGTCTCCTCTGCAGATAACGTGTGTGTGTGTGTGTGTGTGTGTGTGGGGACGGGGGGGAACAAGGTTAATTCTTATCCGCTGCTCTTTTAAATCCAGAGTGGAGTCAAAAACACTCATTTATCATTCAGTAGCAAAGGCAACAAGAGATAGCGCACGCACGCGCGCGCACACACACACACACACTCTTATTTGCATGACTGTGCAAAGTAGCAGGTCATGGTGCTCTGTGATTAGCTATGGATAACAGACTAACGTCAGCTCTGCAGAAATTACTCACACACACACACGTCATAAGGTTAAATGTACTCATTAATTTCGTTAATAAACCTAAAGACTTGGGAAGTGCTCGGGTCTTATTTCGCTATCAGTTTATATGATGTATTCTATTATATTTATATTAAATCGTGAGTGGGGGAAAAATCAATATGGCACAAGCGGTGCACTTTTCTTATTACTATTTAGGGACACTACATGGTGTGCAGTGTGTGGTTTGGTACACAGCCATGAATTCTTTTTGAAAATGGTAGTGTTCCTCACCTCCGACTCGTGCGTTAGTTCCTGGTATCGGAGCACGTTCAAGTCTAATTCCTCACAGGACAGCGACGCACCGATACGCCGCCACGGCTCCAGTCTGGCGTGATCGCCTAAATAAATCAAATAAAATGTGATCAGATCCATGGCCTAAATAAGCACTTCAGTGCGCGTGTAGACTTGCGCGCGCGTGTGTGTGTGTGTGTGTGTGTGTGTGTGTGTGTGTGTGTGGGGTAACCACTAGTGAGACACACCAAATTTCTTCACGTCACTGAAATAGTAAAAACGTATGCTAGTCGAGTAACGTACTAAAGTTAGCATTGTTTGTTTGCCTCGATACTCCCTGCATCTCTGCATCTCTCTCTCTCACTCACACACACACACACACACACACACACACACACACAGCCAGCCAGAAATGTTTTGTGAGTGTCTAGCGCTCAGATCCCATCATATCCATAATTTATCATCCTCATCATGTTTTTCTCGCACGCTTTTGATGCAAACAAAACTCCACTGGAAATCTTCTTTATGTGTTTACATATTTATTTATTTATTATTCATCCATTATTTATTTGCATATTCATGTCATTTTCCCTCAGATGGTGATGAAACAGAGCTTTTCCCTTTACATCCACACTTAGACTGAGTTCTTCTCACTCACGCTCGCACCTCGCCACCTCGGATTTGATTTATTAATGAAGCCATTCCTTTTTGTTTTGTTTTTAAACAGATCACTGTGCTGAGCCGTGATGAACGACATGCAACTATTTAATCGTTTTCAGTTTCGGTCTGGACTACACGACATCTGCTCGGCACTTGTTGTGTCTTGTGTGTGTGTAACTGTATACACTGTCATACAAATGACACAGAAAAGAAACACAGCGTAATTGGTAGCGTGATGGCATAGTGCATGAAACGATGGCGTGATTTTAACTCGCAGGTGAGCAGCGAGTGGAGGCGGAGTTAGGGGCGGCGCTGGGAAAATCCAACGCTAGACCATCCTCAGGCTCTGAGGTTGGCGCTGGCTGGTGAGGTGCAGTGAGACGGAGGTGAGACGGAGGTGAGATGGAGGTGAGACGGAGGTGCGCATGCACACACTTTCTCCCGTGCGAGATCTGACAGGACAGCATGTTATCTGAGCTCTCTATGGCACTATTCGGACGGGATTAGTCTTCCGGACCTGACCGTTACATCGGACATCTGTAGTGATTCTGAGTCCATGCGTAATACACACACCTCATTTTAACACACCGATAGGTTCGAGTTTGCGATGGGGGCGTGGCCACGCAAGTTGCGCTTGAACATTAGTAGGTCACATGACCATGACACGTAGGTAGCATGTACTTGCCTTAAGCAACTCAACAACGGCGTTTCTCTGACGCGTCCTTTTACGTGCCGTCTATATTCGACTGGTTTGCGTTTTTAAACTCGTTTCACGAAAAGAGCGAGCGCTTCCAGGAGTGTCTGAAATAACGCAATCCTTACCAACATGTCCATTCAGACGGGATACATACATATCAGCAGGAGTTAAAACATGGCGTAATCTTTCCAGACACATACACGTGCATTTGATTTATTGATCATTCCCAGAGATGCTGTGGGAATAATGACGTCACTCCGTCTCTCCTTACGATACGGAGGCGTTGTTCTTTTTTAAATTAAGCTGTTTGTAAAGACTTTCAGCGGAGATAAACGCTATACAGTTTATTTTTTTAAGAAATGTGCACGTCTAGCCATAAACTAGGCTTCACACACCCTCTCAGAGTTTGTGTGTGTGTGTGTGTATTCCCCATGTGCTGTTTCTAATTAGTATTGAGTGAGACAGGCATGCTGAGAGACCCATAGCTATGCCCAGTGTGTGTGTTTTTCTATCGTTGTGAGGACCAAATGTCTTAGTGTTTAGCCTAGCATTAATTAGCTGCATTAATAAATATGTCAGTGGAAGGTCCTCAGAAGGATAGTGAGACGAGACACGTGTGTGTGTGTGTGTGTGTGTGTGTGTGTGTTCTGTTAGCTCACTTCTTTCTGGCCCCTCCCTCCTTAACAACTATCCTAGATCAGCTACGCTTAATAAACAACAACAACAAGTTCATCAAGTTCTGAAAATCATTTTGGTTTGAAGTTGCGATGCGTACGCTGCTTTTACTTCCCGAGTCTTAACGCACAGTTCCGACATTTTGCCATCTGTTTACGTGCACTGTGTTTACATCTGTAACTAGCCACACTGCAGAAATCAGAGATCAGGTTTAGATCCTCATGTGCGAAAAAATCCGACCTGAGCTGTTTACAAGTACGTGGCGTTTTCTGATCCGTGTTAGAAGCTGGTGAAAAAAATCTGGATCGTTTGGCGATGTAAATGCAGCCTTAGTGACGTGAACAGAGAGCTTGCATCACTTCGTAATCACGCTGAGGGCTCGTGCAGCCGGCTGACATTACGTCCCGCCCCCGCCTGGCACTGCTCTGTGTGTGTGTGTGTGTGTGTGTGTGTGTGTCTGGGAGCCTGGCCAAGTTGTTGGTCCAAGGAGGACACCGTGTGGGACAGCGACGCACACAGACACAGAGAGAATGTGTGAGTGCCGTGAGGCAATACACACACACACACACACTCTCTCTCACACACTTTTTTTTGCTGTCAAATTCATTCTCTCTCTCTCTCTCTCTCTCATTTTTATGCACACGCTGAAAGCTCACGGTTGCACAGAAAAAAAAAAAAAGAAAAATCCAGTCCAGACAGATATGCTGACAGCGCCTCTCTCTCTCTCTCACTCGCACACACACACACACACACGCACCAGACGCCTCCCGAGCAAGCGCACACACAAATCCTGGTGTCTGATCTAATTATGCTCCTTGTTCTAATCATCCCCACGTGCAGCCGTGTTTTTTTCCCCCTCTCCCGTTCCGCAGGAAACACGTAGACGCGCCGGAGCGAGAGTGGAGCCGGAACGCCTGCAGCGCTGAGGATCACAGATCACACTGATCAAAAGCTCGTTAAACATTCATCACCATCCCGAGAGCGCGCGCGTCTCAAACAGCCCGAAACGCACGCCGAATCTCACGTCACCCAACTGTGATGAACGAGCACGGCGCCGCGACGCGGAGCGCACACACGCATAGGCGCGCACGCACACGTCTTATTATCCTTCCGAGGACCTGATTATTAATGCAGCTAATTAATGCTAGGCTAAACCTAAATCTAACACCAGCCCTCACCTCAGTAACTAAACTCCATTCTGCCACTTTAGAGTTTTGTAGTTGTTTTGCTTGTGGGGACCTGCCAAATGTCCCCACACTGTCAGACATGTCGGATATTGCTATGCTTGTGGGGACATTTGGTCCCAGCCAAGATAATAAAAACATGCGTGCACACACACACACACACACAGAGCTGCTGAGTGAGATCCCTTCAACCCACGTGGATTCTTCAGAGAAAGACAGACTGTGTGTGTGTGTGTGTGGCAGCTACTCAAGGTTGTCCTTAAATGACTGTGTGTTAGTCGTTATTGTTCTCACTCACACAAGCACACACTTGAAAGCACGCTACAATCACACAATCACACACTTCCTGAAATAACATTAAAAAGACACACAAGCAAGCGCAGTCTCTCTGAAGATTTCACGTGGGTTGAAGGGAGCTCACCCAGCAGCTCTCGGATAGTGTGTGTGTGTGTGTGTGTGTGTGTCAAGTGGTAAGCATGACAACCACTCAAGGTTGTCCTTAAATGACTGAACAATAAAGGACAACACTAACACACACACACACACACACACACACACACTTTAAAGCTCTTATGAGCATGAAACAAACACGTACGCACACACATCCTGAAGAAAGCTTAAACACACTACACACACACAGTCTGTGTGTGACGTGTCATCAGGAGCATCTGGATGTCGGGAACGTTTGTTCAGGTGTGTTGCACAGTCAGCCACCAGCAACACACACACATTACACAGCAGTATAATCTTTATAGAAAGGAAAGGATTTAATGGTGCAATCAGAATTCCTGAACACACACACACACACACACAGTGTCCTGCGGATTGTTTATGTGTCTGTCTGTTCACAGCACGGCAGCTCGGCAGGCCAAAAGAGACAGGATTAGAGGGAGAACTGGAAAGAGAGACTGTCAGAGGCAGACAGAATCGGAGAGAAAGACCGAATTGATCACATTTATACAAACTGCTCATGAAAAGCAAAGAAAGAAAAAAGATTCGTTTTGCTCCCAAATCACTTTAATTAGGGGGCCAAGCACCGAAGGTAGGCACCATGTTTTCTTCTTCTTCTAATGCGTACTTCGCAGCCTACTGCATGCCCCACAGTCTCGCCACCTACACGGCAGTTCTGATGTACACCAGCCAAGCTCTCTAGCGCCAGCAGTAGGTCAAAGTGGAGCAGTATCGTACTCGCAGTCGTGCTGTTGTAGTCAATATCAGCACTGTGCCGAGATTCAGTACAGAACAACTGCGAGTGTGATGCTGCTTTTATACAACGGTTCCATAAACAAGAAATTACCATCCAGTACCTGGCATTTTACACACAACCTGGCCAAATATTTTATTTTTGCTACAGCACGGCATGTTGCCATGCCAACGCCCAGACTGACTGACAGCCTGTAGTGAGTGTAATAACCATTTCAGTTTAACGAACTATTGTCAGAATTGGAATCTGATGTAATGAACACAGACGTGGAGTGATGCAGTGAAACATGTCGCAGTGCTGTTCTACCAAATACAAACACTCTTGGAACGTCGCTTGTCCAGTCAAATTAGTGAACCGCAACGTAGTCTAGTGCAAGTCTGCAACAGTAACTCTTCAGCACAACGTCGTAGAAACGTGATTCCACTTTCCTCTGATTCACTGGGGTCTGAGTGCAACGGATACCATGATGTTCATTTCCGCCAGGTGGATTTTCAAAAACACTTTTCCCTTTTCTTACCGTTTTTGTTCAATTATCACCAAATTTGGAAAGCAGCGTCATGATATCAAATCGAATAAACCTTTTATATATATATATATTTATACATATATATATACACACACACACGGGACAGTTTGTTCATTTGACGGTGAAGTCGCAGAACAGGATGTGGGGTATGTCTTATTCAGACCAAAGTTTTGTAGGTGAGGGAGGGACGACAACCGAAGGGTCTTCAAAAATGTTTTTTTTTTTTTCTAAATTCACCTCTAGGAGGTGCTATAATTCGCAAATTAATGAAACTGCTCATAACTTTTGAATCACTCTGCGTCAAAGCAAGATTCATCTTTCTCTTGATTCCCTGGAACTTGCAGAGCCAATTTGTATTTTAAAAACTGTTTTTTTTTTTTTTGTTGTTTTTTTTTTTTCTTTTTCTCCTACAAAATTTTGTCCGATTATCACCACAACGCCTGTTTCTCAGATTTATGATTTTAGATATGCGGGAAGGTTTGTCCATAACACACACAGGAATTTGATGGCAGTCACCAGACAGGAAGTGATGGCATATCGCATTAACAAACATGGTTTTGCAGCTTGGGAGGGCTAGTGAAAACAGGAAGTGAGGCAATATCTCAGCAAAAGCTTTACGTTTTGCTTTCAGATTGCATACATCTCATCAGGAGCGTGTCCCAGTGGCTTCTGGTCTTCCTCTGTCACTAAGGAGTGGGGCCAAATAGTGCTTGGCCCCCTTACTCGCTGCCTGCAGCTATATTTTATGGACACTCAATTTATTCAGACGTCCTGTTGGAAATTTATGAGCCTCGTTCTCTAGGCTTGTCACGCCGCTAGCGACGGCCATGTTTAATGAGATCAGGTTGATGAAAAGAAACCAGCAGAGACAGAACTGGAGATAAACACTGTGCCTTTGACCCGACTTTTTCCTTTCGGCTGCGCTGCACATCCGTAATATCACTGAAATGGCACTTTTCCACAGAACACTGTCCATCCCCGTCCCCGTCCCCCGCGCTTACTGCCTCTGCAGCTATAATGCTGAGACGTGCGTTTCTCTTTTCTCCTGACTAGACTTCCGCAGCGCTCTTCTGTCCGATCTTCCAGATTGATAACCGAGTCGAACCCTGAGATCACACGACTCCCGGTCTGTTCAGTCGGCTCTGAATTAAATATTGACATAAAATCATCATAGTGTGATCAGCTGTCGCTATACGCTTTTCACTGTGAGGTCTTTTTATTAATTCATTAATATATAATAGAAAAATATTTTCATAAATAAATTTTATTTAATGATTACATTTTTATTTATCAAAAATATTTTTATATTATATATTTATATTAATATCAAAATTATTTATATAAAAATATTTTCTTTATATTTAATTTTAAAAAAATATTTATTCTAAATTTGTTATCTAACAATCAAATGTATTATTATTTATAAAAGCTTTTTTTTTTTTTTTTTTTTTTTT
>CM040999.1:17425250-17427750 GCA_022985145.1 Pangasius djambal | reverse complement strand
CTGTCTCTCTCTCTCTCTCTCTCTCTCTCTCTTCAGGACTGACGAGAAAAGTCTGGAATTGATGCTAAATAACGCGTTGAGGTGATTGGCTGCGCGTGAGGTGGCAGAATGGGGTTGGGGGAGGGGTTACGAGAAATGCGCACGTATAAAAGATCAAAGAAGTTTGTCATGTGGCATGACGTCATCACTCCGTTACTGCATGACGGTGATGTAGTGTAACTACGTGATAACTGACATCTTCGTGGAGTTGTTTTACTCTCGAAAGTTATCGTACGCAAATTCTTAAGGATTCGTAAATCTGCATCAGTGATCCTAGTCTAAGTTTCGTAAGTACGGTCGTCATATTTCAGTTTAATTTACGCATTTATGGTTTTTATCGACAAATCAGTAGGAACATTGCGAAGCTCAAAGTTATGACTTGAGGGTTTCGGCTAAAGCATCTTACAACTGTAAGGTGGGGGCGGGGCCAACTGGACTGCTGCAAAGCAAGGAAGGGGCGGGGCCAAACGGTTGCTGAAGATCACGAGAGGGATGGGGCCAAGTGGATGTAGATAATCTGAAGAGGTGGAGTGAGCTAGATGCTGTAGATTGCTGAAAGGGGTGGGGCCAAGTGGACACGGATAGCTGCAGGGCTGCACGATATTGAACGAAAACGCGATATGCTGTACGAAAATGCTAGAAGTGTGTAAAATCAATTTACATTTATATATTTAAAAAATAAAAATAACCAACATGCAAGTTCTTTTGAAGAAAAGAAAGCATTCTCTATCTGCGTCGACCTAAAAATGAGACGACTTGTAACTTTTTGAAGTGTTAAAATCCTTCCGTTATCGCAAGCGATCTGTATTTTCATTTGTGAAATTTAGATCATTTCGATATACAGTGCAGCCCTAGACAGCTGTAGAGGTGGAGTCAAGCGGATGCTGTAAACAGGTGAAGGGGTGGGGCCGAGCGCTTTCTGCAGATCGCTGAAGAGGCGGAGCTGCACAGAGACTAGTGGGCGGGGCTAAAACAATACCATTCTACGAGTGGTGGCTACAAACTATCAGAGCTACACAGTAAAATGCTAAAACCTGAAAAGTGAGATGAACTTTTACGGGGAAAAAAAAAAAAGTGACGGCGATTCGTACGACATGAGGAAATGACAAAAAAAAAAAAAAGCGTTACAGATTTTACAAATCGACATTTAATTTTAAAAAAATTGAAGAGCAGTTAGTTCTTAAATCTGTTATGACTCGGCGCTACTGAATTCACACATTTCCTCAGCTGTGAAATTCAATTAAACCTTTTTTTTTATTTATGTGCGAGGACACACCCAGTGATGGAAGTGGCGTCGTGTGCACTTTCTTTCCCCCTGAGAAACAGGTGTTTCCTACATCGTCATCGTGTGTGTGTGTGTGTGTGTGTGTGTGTGTGTGTAGGACCGAGAATAGGGGTTATATCTGTGGTTTTTGTGTGTGCATGGTTGGTCTGTGTGTGTGTCAGCCTTTGGCATGTGTGTATGGGTGCATGTGTCTGCCTGCCCGTGTGTGTGTGTGTGTGTGTGTGTGTGTGTGTGTGTGTGTGTGTACCTGGCTCCCGCTCAGACAGCCACATTAATCCTGCTTACTGGCGAAGCAGAGCGGCGGAGAGATAAAGAGCCAAATCCCTCGCTCTCCCCCTCTCTCTTTCTCGCTCTCCCCCCTCCTCTCTCTCTCTCTCTCTCTCTCTCTCTCTCTCGGGGAACGACTGCAGGTTTTTTTTGGGTTTTTTTTTTTTCCACATAATCAATCAGAGAATCTGTTTCCGAATCCGGAGCCAGTCAGTGAAGCGTGGAGATGACACACACTGATAAGAGGCGTGGTGACCGTGACGGTCCTCCTGACAAAAACACTCGTGAGGTTCTTGAAGTTACAGAGCTGAGCTAGCTGGCTTCTGGAGCTAATGTTTCCGTTCTATAACACAAGTCTTTCCTCCAGTTTAATACCTTACTTTATTTATTTATTAATTGTAATAATGTAACACAATATAGCTAGATATAGTTCCTACCTAATTTAATGAAGCTGTTAGCTAGCTAGCTTTTTACGTTTAGCTAACGAGCACCGATGGGAGCTTCTTGTTGTAACGCTAGCTAAATTCTGAGAGAGCAAACTAACAAGCTTAAGTGAATAGCTTTTTTTTTTTTTTTAATCTTTCTAGAAAATATCTTATAAATCACTGAGTAACACCAGCATGACTTGCACAATTCATACCTCAGCAACTTGTGTGCTAATTCCAAAGAACGCTAACGTAGTTTTTGATCAAACCTGCAGCGTAGCTTAGTGAGCAGCAGGTGATTTCTGATCTCGGGTTAGCTTCCTGAGTCACAGCTTCATTAGCGTACTGTTTTTCGAGGCAGTGAGTCTGACTACGTAAACCGTGACGGAGGGTTTCTAAGAACATGCATGAACACTGTTTAAAAAAAATGGACATGTAAGTTTGCAGATGTTTAATGGATATCTGCGTAACCAAACTATCGCAA
>CM040999.1:17407750-17420250 GCA_022985145.1 Pangasius djambal | reverse complement strand
CACGAGTCCGCTACTCAGCTGATGAAATAGTTTAACTCGATTTAAAAAGCTTTGCTACTACCAAGTCGTACTACTGGGACATGTGACTCACGTCTTAGCTACTTATAGAAGTAGTACTGCCTAATACGGGTCCCCACGTGTACAGCAATACCTCTGTGTGTGTGTGTGAGATAATGAATGCAAAACGGGACTGTAAAATCAAAGTCCTCACAAATCAGTTGGCAGATCCGGTCCCCACAAGTGCAGCAATACCTGACGGTGTGTATTGAGACTCGGCACGTCCCTGCACCTCTGTGTCTACTTTTATCTCTGAAACATTCATTTAAATGAAGCAATTTTCCACGCAGAGAACGTGAAGAGAAAGAATAAAGCAGAGTGTGTGTGAGAGGGAGGAAGAAGGTGGGTTAAACACGAGAGACAGAGCGAGAGAGGGAGATAAAGTGAGACAGCGGAAAGCGAAAGATGAAAGGGATGGAGGGAAGATATCTGCAAAGAGCATGAGGAATGCGTCGCCGAGAACGTAAGAGATGGCAATCATGACGAGAGTGAAAACACACGCACCTAGAGAGACATCTCGTCAGTTAACTGTATATAAGGCGTGTGTGTGTGTGTGTATATATGGAAAATTAAAAAAAAAAAAAAAAAAAGGTTTCACGCTTAACAAAGGTAGAAAAGTAGAAGAACACTCTTGCTGTTTACACTGTTTACCAAACGACGTCATGTTTAAAAGGCCGTTTAAAAGCTAAGTGAATAAGTTCCTAGCACAGCTACGGACTACATCCATGTCATGGTCATGTGACCTATTAATGCTCGGCCACGCCCCCTTCACTTATACTAAAGCACGAAACAATCCGTTTGTAGTAATACTTCTGGTGAGGAGACGACGTGTACACTGTAAAAAGACACTACTATGATTTATACAGCGATCGCTCATCCTGTACCAATTCGGACGTCATTACTACGGACGTCGTCTAGCAGCGTTACTTAACGAATGTATGCCTCGGAAACTAATCCTGTCCTTCCGTAAGTACACTAGAAGGTTAACGCAGTAACTGTTACATAAGTCTCACTCTTCTGATAAACGGGTGCAAACAGCCACATTCTTTAATTTGCGTAACTTTTTTTTTTTTCCCCAGATTTCTGTACGATTAAAAATGATCACTCGTAAATTACTTTTTTATTGGTTCCAGATTGGCTAGCAGCTGTGTGTTATTGCCTTATGTTGTCTAAAATGTTAAATCACTGTTATAAACCAGTCCTCTTGCTATTTTGTCTTTTATTGCGGTGTAACCATGACAACAACAATTAACAACATTTTAGGCGTGGCCTGTGTTTCACGCTTTGTTATCGCGCTGCTGAACATAAATAATAAAAACGAATGGATTGTGACGAGGACACTGCCTGAGACGTAACCATGGCAACAGTCGTGTAACGGTAGCGTGTTGGTCTGGGGGTTGGACAGTAGAGCGTTAGCTAAATGACATGACGGCATGTAAGTAAGATAGTTCTATTCATTCTGTTATTAAGTTTGTGAAATCGAGACGTTTTATTGGACGTTATGTTTATAACGTGCAAGTCGCTGCAGCGCTACACAACAAAGAAGCCTATAGAATGTAGAGTGTGTGTGTGTGTGTGTGTGTGTGTGTGTGTGTGTGTGTGTGTGTGTGTGTGTGTGTGTGTGTGAGAGAGAGAGAGAGAGAGAGAGAGAGAGAGAGAGATTGGCACAGTCTCTGAGACGCACTGACAGTCTTTAATGCTGTCCCAGTGCCCGCTACTACACACACACACACACACACACACACACACACACACACACACACACACACACTCTCTCTCTCTCTCTCAGGATCAGACAGACTGACGCAAGCGCACGGCAGAGAGATAAGACAGGTTTTCGGAGCGCGGGATGAAATATGAGCGAAAGAACGAGAGCCTGCGTTGTCGTTATCTTTTAGCGCTCTGACAGAGACACCGGCTTTCCCATGATGCATTGCTCTCTGGCAACTAAACACACCTTTTCAACTTAGCATTTTATCGAGTGTGTGTGTGAAAATAACGCAAATATCAGTTGTAATTAACATGATTATTATCCTGGCCTGTAGAATGAAGTGGTCTGGGATTAATCCTGCGTGGAATCTGCAAATCATTAAAAAAAAAAAAAAAAAAAAGATGCTGAATTTGCCTTTATTTCATTCCTCGTTTTTTTTTTTTTCAGCATTTGGATTTATTTTGTAAAACGTACCCTTGACAATGTTTTTGTTTTTCAAGTTATATGTTTTGTTCATTGTTATTATTGTTGAAATAAGAGTCCGTGGCGCGCTCAGCATGCCTGCAGCTGGTGTTTCTAATTATATTCGGCAATATAAATATTAAATTAGATTATTTTTCACTTAATTATTACTCTACCTTTATCCTGTAATTCTATTTCACGTCTTTTAAAGCATTTTACTGAAATGATAAAATTGTGTAAAGTCAGAAATTAAGACTGCAAAGTTTGTTTGTTTGTAGGTTTTTTTCTGTGATGAACCCAAACAGTGATTTTTAGATTTTCTTTTTCCCCCCATAGTTTTAAAATAATTCTCTTTCTTTCTTTTTTCTCCTTTCTTTCGTGCCTGAACCACTTTGATCTCATGTTTCTTCTGGAAAAGCACACCTACTCACGCTTATTAGCCTAAAAGTTCTCTCACTCTCTCTCTCTCTCTCTCTCGCTTCTCCACCTCCATTAGAGCGTTACTTCCTGCTCATCTCATATTTCACGGGCTGACACGTATGTATCGACCGTTTGTGCAAAGCGCTGCTCCGTCTCTCTCTCTCTCTCTCTCTCTCTCTCTCTCTCTCACACACACACACACACACACACACACACACACGGACCTTTAGCTCCCAGGATGTGACGGTCCATAAAACAGAAGAGGATGAAATCTTAATTCATAAACCTTTTAACAAATTAACAGCAATAATAGACCAAATGAATACAAAACTGAGATTTTATAATAATTATTCCAGTTTCTCCTAAAAAAAAAAATACTTTTACGATTATTATAAGATGGATGGACAGATAGATAGATACATAGATAGATAGATGACAGACAGATAAAACAGTAATGAAAATGTGGTACCCGTTACAGCTGCGTAACATTCTGTAGGGTTTACGATGGTACTGCACAACCTGTGTGTGTGTGTGTGTGTGTGTGTGTGTGTGTGTGTGTGTAAAAGTGAAGACGTAGTGCGTTGTGTGTTGCGCCTTGAAGTGACGGATGATTATCGGGAGCTAATTAAAGCCATTTGTAGAGCGGCTACAGCAGCGCACTGTGTGTGTGTGTGTGTGTGTGTGTGTGTGCGCATTCATGGGTGAGCTGTAGCAGTGCAGCATTCGTTACAGCACTACGCTCTAATGATGTGCTTTGTAATCGAACCAAACCCTCAGTAAATGGTCACATGCACAAGGGTGAAAGGTCATGAAAATATACAGATATTTCAAACAGCATTCTACGGAATAGTACGTCTTTGTTCATGTTATACATAAATATATACTTATATATATATAAAACATAAACTAGTCCTTTCACACGTATATACGAGGTTTTACAGCAAACATCATTACCGTTAAAATTATAACACGTTAGAGTTTACACGTCGCTGTAGGCCCATTTAAGCCTTTTTTATTTTTCTCTTAGCTGAAAAATTCCCATTTTTGACTATTTCCGCAGTATCCCTAAGACATAACCTTAACCGATGTTAGCTATATACGCCACCAAAATGTTAGCTACGTGAAATACGCCGATCGATTTTATTTCACATTAATCACCTCAAAACATTCTCCGTTTACGGTGACAGAAAGCAAGAACGTTCCTGTCTCAGGCAGGAAAATCAACACGAGATATGACTAATGTGAGATGGAGAGGAAGGGGGCGGGGCTTCCAGACTGTCAGTTAATATTGGAAAGGTTCAAAACTGTCAATCATTCTAGAGTCACATGTCGATCAGGGGATTGCACTTTTGGTAGATCTTTTAGCGATAACTCGTCGCAGCATACTCCGATGCGGAACTCCTACGCAAAATGTAGAAGCGTAAATACTAAACACACTGAGGTATCGTTCAAGCTTCTTGGGAACTGCTGTAGCTAGCAATGCCACTTAGTTTCCAAAAATTCCACATGAACAACCCAACCCATAGTTATGATTTTCTACTAGATCGCAAGTTCACGCAATTACAAAACCCTAGGCATTGTAGCTAGCGGTTGATGCTAAGCGTAATCATCGCGTCATATGTAAATGCTGATATTCCTGACGGCTCTGTCTCATTTCCACACTCTATTAAAGTGCCAGCTAGCTAAGTTATTAGACTCAGACCTTGGCTGGCTTATACTCTGTTGCCTAGCAACAATGTCATGTGACCTCACACAACAGAGGTCAGAAGGTTTTTAGAGATGATGTACAGTACTTTAGCGTACGGTTTGGGACGTAGCCCAAAACTCAGTGAGTGAGTGATACAGTGTGTGGTACTTCATTTAGGACACAGCCATGATTTTAACAGACTCTAGAGCTAGACGATGCTCTGTGTGTGTGTGTGTGTGTGTGTGAGAGAGAGAGAATGAGAGTGAGATGGTGTTCACAGCTTCACAGCAGGATGTTCGAGTGCATTTTGTGAGAAACACTCATTACACGCACACACACACTCACTCACACTCTCACACTCCTTTAATTGATCTGTAATTTTGTTCTGCGAAAGCAGCAGCCAACTGCTGAACCTCGACCCCCTACCTCCTCTCTCTCTCTCTCTCTCTCTCTCTCTCTCTCTCTCTCTCTCTCTGTCTAATTGGCGGAAGGCGGCCCTGTTTAATGGAGGCAGTCTCAGCTGAAAGCTTTGCGAAGCGCACAATCAATCACACACACACACACACACACACACACACACACACACACACAAAAGTGAAAATTCTCGTCCTCACTCTCTGAAGAATTACTCCTGCTCTTTTGCGTGCTCTCTCTCTCTCTCCCTCCCTCAGCACACACTTTCTTGACTTTCTTCTGAAAAATCAAACACACTTGGTCACAAATACACACACACACACACACACACATTCTCTCTCTCTGTAAATAGATGGCTGTGTGCTGCGTAAACAGCTCACACTGTCTCAGCTGTGCATATTGATGCACTTCCATGAGAGCAAGTGAGAGAGAGAGAGAGGGAGGGAGAGGGAGAGAGAGAGAGAGAGAGGCATCCGAGTCTCTGTTTTTATTCAGAAAATCAGGAACTATTTTAGGAACACTGGAACCAAGTAACCTATTCAAGAACTCTATAACAATCGAGTTTTTTCAGGAACCTTTTCAGGTTTTCAGGGACTTTTACTCCAGAAACAGGAACCTTTACATGAACCTAGGAACCTTTTAAAGAACTTTACCCTCCAGAAACTCAGGAACATTTTCAGGAATTCTGGTACAAATCAGGCTTTTCAGGAACGCTATAAGGAACCCCAGTTGTTGTTTTTTTTATTATTTTTTAGAGAATTGGGAACCTTTATAGTATCTAAGCGAGGCACTGTCGGGAACCCTGATATTTTTTATTTTTTTAGAACTTTTTTCCAAGAAACCTTTTTTATGAACTCTGGAATCAAGCAACCTTCTCAGGAACCCTATAAGAACCTCCAAGTTTGTTTGTTTGTTTTGCCCTGAGAAAACCTGGAACCTTTTTTCCCCAGAAAATCTTGAACAGAGCAGAGAGAGCATTTAACACCCCGGGGGTTGGGGGAAGATTTAAAACGATGACAGAATGGTACTGTTTCAGAAAATCTGGAATCTTAACCCTAACCCAGGAACCATTTCAGGAACTGTGGTACTTTTTTTTTTTTTTTTTTTTTTTGAAACTAAGGAACATTTTGAGGAGAACTCGGGAACTTTTCCAGGAACTCATGAGCCTTTTTTCAGAAATTCACAAACAATCTTTTCAGAAACTCAACCCTTACTCAACTTATTGAATAACCTGAAAACCTTTTCAAAAGGGTGTTGCAGAAACCTTTCACAACTCTAGGAACATCTGAAAGAGAGAGAGAGAGAGAGAGAGAGAGAGAGAGACGACAAACACAATAAAAATCCACTATAATGATTAACTCTTACCAGTTAACCATTAAACCTGCGAGAGAGAGAGAGAGAGAGAGAGAGGGAGAGAGAGAGAGAGAGAGCGAGCGCGAGTGAGCACAGTGACTTACAGGAAAACTGCTGCACAGTCATACAAAGAAATCCTAGCCACGAAGTGTGTGTGTGTGTGTGTGTGTTGCAGTGGGATCGATGATCAGGCTGGAGGGCAGGCCTCGGTGTAAACCTCATTATTGACGCTTTGTTTTTAACAGCCAGAGATTAACACGGCACGCTGACCTTTCTCACTCCTACACACACACACACACACACACACACACACACACACCATCTCTCTCTCTCTCTCTGACCCCTCCCTGACCCATCTGTGATCGATGGCGAGAGGCGGCGGTTGCCGTGGGGATGGAAAGAGCTGGGATGTTAATGCCATGCAGTCTGTGCTGCTCCCCTCCCCACACACACACACACACACACACACACCACGGAGGAAACACAGAGTGTGTCAGGCTCGTCCTGTTGGCGCACGAATCGATGGAGCGACGCTGTGTTGTCGAGATAGATAAATAGATGAGTGGAGCAACAGTGCGAAGAGAATCATTTAACACCGTGGGGGGATTTAAAAACAGAGAGAGAGAGAGAGAGAGAGAGAGAGAGAGAGGGGAAGACACGATGAAAGTGACAGACAAAGATACAGAAGAGAGATAAAGAAAAAAACATGATAGCCATACAACTGAAAACCACAGGAAGAGAAAAAAACATTTTACAGCTTTTTTTTTTTTTTTTTTTAATCGTGGATGATAAGCATTTGCTGTTTCTCTCTGACCAATCAGCAAGGTTCAGAAAGACAAGCTCCGCCCCAAGTAGTTCCTGATCTGCAGAAAAGTACAGAGCAGGAACTGGAAACAGCATCAGTGTCTCTGGTGCCTTCGAAGGTTCCTGAGATCATGAAAAAAAAAAAAAGTTCACGTTCCTGTTTGATGGTGGCTCAGTGGATGAGCTCATGATGAGAAGGTTGTGAGCTTGAGTCCCAAAGTTCCAGATAAAGTTCCTGGATTTCTGAAAAGGTTCCTGTAGTTGTAACACCCTTAGGAACACAGTTCAGGTAGAGAAGACGATTATTTTTTGGATACTTGGATGAATTGTGTACATATTGTCTTCTCCTAAACTGTGAGTAATGAAGTGATCAAATCTAAATGGAAAAATGTTTTTCACGCTGATCTCGTACTCTAAGCACTAATCAGCTGATTATCCAGCACGCTATTAGCTAGCTAATGAAGAGCCTGCAGTAGCACTTTTTTAACTGGTATTTGTGAGGATGAATGCTAGCATTTAGCAAACACGCCATGATCGTGTGTGTTCAGCTCGAGCTCTTGTCATTATACGTTATTTCGTCACGCTTCTTCGGAACATTCAGCACTACAGCGAAGCGACCGACTTCTCAAATCTGCGAGCCGTTTGTGCGGAACTATAAGAGCGCCCCTAATTGACAAATTTGGTTGTTGCGTTGTGCGTTGAAGCGAGGCAGGCGGACCTGAACGAGGAAATTAATTGCCCGTTCTCAAGAGATTAAGCTGCGACACGCACACGCACACCCTAATCAGCCTCGGCGCCCGGAGCATATTAGAGCACGGCTTTGTGGGAAATGAAAGCTCGCACGGTTGCCAAGTCCACAAGTAATGCACAAGCAGCTTGTCGGCAAAAGACAGACGGGTTCTCGCAAGTGGCTGGTCCCTCTGTGTGTGTGTGTGTGTGTGTGTGTGTGTGTGTGTGTGTGTGGATGTATACAGCACAGTAGCAGATATAACCCATGATGTGCACACACTGAGCTAGGATGCATTCTTCACTAATATACACACACACACTAATAAGCTGAAAATGGTGTGTTCTGATTGGCTGAGAGCAGTTTGTACAGAGGGGCTAAGAGTCGCAGTGAAGAGACAACAATCATCAAACGCTGTGTTAGTTAAGAGAAGTGTATGAAGTTAGAGCATTTTGCGATGGCCAGGACGTGAGAGACAAGCAGCAAAATAAAAATGATTGGTTTTCTGTAAGAGTTGTGATTCACAGCCACAAGGGGCGGGAATTGCTGCTGAAGCAAAGTGGGCAGGGCTGGCCATTGCTAAAGCATAGTGGGCGGGACCGAGATTTGTTAAAACGTAGAGGGCGGGGGGTTAAATGCTGCCAAAACATTGCAGGGCCGACTCTTAGTAAAACATAGTAGATGGGGCTGTCCACTGCTTAAACAAAGTGGATGGGGTCAACCACTGATGAAACAAAGAGGGCGGGGCTAATTATTGCCTAAACAAAGCAGGCATTGTCTGTGAAAGGAAAGAGGGCATTTCTAGTCATTGGTCAAACAAAGAGGGCGGGGCTAGGTGGTGAAACGGGGCGGGGTTAGTCGGTGAAACAAACGACTGGGCTAGTTAGCATACTTGCATGTTCCCTGGTTAGATTCCACAGGATCAGAACTAGCTTTGTTTGTTGTACACAAAAAGAAATATTACGCACGTGAAAATGATTGAGCTAGCCTGAAAACCATGGCAACCAGCAGAAACACCTACAAACAACCAGTGTGTAGCGATCTGGATGACGAGACTCAGAAAAACCATGACGTTACCTGAATTTCACACGACCTGGCAACAAACGACAAATCATTAGGGGTTTTACACTTTATGCAAATGACTTACAGATCTAAGTGACTGGTTTCTGCATATTCGCTGGACCGATCGTACAGCGCTAACCGTGCGACGTCTCTCGGGTCTCCCAACTCGCCAATTTTAGTTCCTACCTGCATCCGGCTCCTCTAAACAACACTTTCAAGAGTACTTACTGGTAGAGCAAAAAAGTGGATACGTTTGAAAATGCGTTTTTCGTGTTGTAGTGTGGAACGAGAAAACGGAAATATTCAAAAACAGTTACGTATTTTTAGTCATGTGACCCATTCACCTCAACTCAGTTATTTAAGGAACGTACATAAACGGCTGACGGAAACGACGCAGGCTAAAGCTTCTTACGTTTTTACGCGTGTGCAGTATAGGGATGTGGTTGTTTTCAGACTTTTCAGTGTGGACGAGCAATTTTTGGAAAAGGTTTGAAAACGCCAGTGTAGAGGAAAGCGTTTTAAAACAAAAGTGCAGTTTACACATCGATCCGGATTAATGTGGACGTAGCCTCAGACAGTCAGCGGGACTATCTCACACACACACACTCGTCCAGTGATTGTCATGTTTATGCTCAGTGCTCACACACTGCCATCTGATGTTAATGACATCACGCACACACACACACACACAGAGAGCGCGCCAATACTGATGATTTCACACAGGGGCGTCTGCTGGAAGCGAGCCCGCAGCTGTAGGCATGAGTGATTAGAGCTGCTCCATGGCTGTGTGTGTGTGTGTGTGTGTGTGTGTGTGTGTGTGTGTGTGTAAAAAAAAAAAAAAAAAAAAAGTGTGTATCTGCCAGAGCCTCCCCAACAGCCAGCCAAAAGAAATCTCTACTGTCAGTGTCCTATGAGACATATGCGCGCACACACACACCTAGAGGAGTCTGGGCTTTGTCAGGACATAGCCTACTCTGGATATTGACAACGAACACACACACACACACCCTGCGTAATTTACCATATGACAGCACTGGCATTTAAGCTCCTAAGCATGATGAGTTAAATTTAATTTGCCACTAATTGCCCCCCGCGACCCGCCCCCTCGCACACGCACGCTGCCTTCAGCACAATCAGGCTGCTTTAATGAACGTACCTGCCCCTGCAGGCCCGTGTGTGTGTGTGTCTTGGTCTCCACATCTCTGAAATACGTCTTGCATCGAAGGTTTGTCTTTGATCGGCGAAGTCACACACACACACACACACACACACACACACACACACACACACAGAGGCGTGTACACACGCACGCGGCTGCTCTTTATCTCTCCCGGAGGCTGTACTCTCTGCGTGGCGCGACACATGGCAGGTTTAAGCGCTGACCTGAGAATTATACCTCCTCTTCCTCCCCTCTAACACACACACACCTCTCGCGGTTCTGGGGTGCTAATAGATCTCGTATGATGGTCGGGGCAGAGAGAGAGAGAGAGAGAGAGAGAGAGAGAGAGAGAAATTAAGGCCAAATTAAATCCGCGCCTAACCGTGAAGCATTTCCTCGTCTTCACACAGGCGCCGTTTAATCCGCGCGCGAGATGCTTCGCTGCTCCCTATGACACATAAATCAATTGAACGGAGGCTCGTGGTGGGAGGCGGGTGTGTGTGTGTGTGTGTGTGTGTGTGTGCGCGCGACAAATCTCCATCCTTCAATCTCTTCCGCCAAACATGCGGATAAAGCCGGCGTCTACAAACAAACGCACTAGGAGAGAGGGAGAGAGAGAGGGAGAGAGAGGGATGAAGGCGCAAACGTACGCGGAATCTCAATCAGTGCGTGGTCCCTGCGTTCTGCTCGCACGAGACAGCAGGGCTCTCGCCCGCCTCGCCTCGCGCCGCACGCGCACACGCGCCGCATCGATCAATTAATTAGCCGGCGGTGTTCAGATCCGCCGGAGCTTTTCAATCACGCGGAGCGCACGAGAAGGAGAGAGAGAGAGAGGGAGAGGGAGAGAGAGAGCGCAGGAGGAATCACCATCCCTCTCATTATTCTCTCTCGCGCTCTCTCGTCAACCGACAGCTGAATGAATAATGTGCGCTCCACGAGGCATTTCGCTGCACGGACCGAGGAGGGGTAAAAAAGGAGGGGTAAAAAAGAAGGGGGGGAGGGAGAGAGAGAGAGAGAGAGAGAGAGCAATAAAAGTGTTGGGTCCTCGGAGGCGCGCTGACTCAGGGGCTGCATATATCAAAATGAGAGGAGGGAGGGAGGGAGGGAGAGAGAGGAGGGGCAGGAAGGGGGGAGCGGAATTATCTGGCGCGCTGCGTGCGCATGGAGAATACAAAATCCCACACATTTGCACACACACACACACACACACACACACACACACACTCGTCTCTCCGTGCACCCAAAGAAAAAAAGACGTTGATGTATTTGTGGGCTGCATCCAAAACCACACAAGCTACTGAAGCATGAAATGTCAAAAGCGACAACCGGCGTTAGCGTTAACGTACGAAAATACTGCTTCTGCTGCGACTAAACGCACAAAGAGTATCTATACGAATTCGTGATTTTCCACCCAGCGATCTGATTCATTACGGCACGGAAATGAAACCATGACCTCACGCCATTCCTCCAGCCACGTGACCGGCAACGTGATTAAGACGGCTGCTACGAGTCGACACTCATCTAAAATCCACCAATAGGATGACAGCAAACACACGCAACAGCTACAAATACAGTAGCTGCGATGGAGAAACGTAAACAACAAATACTAACAACAGAAAAAAGATCTCTACCTGAAACGCACATCAAACAGAATGTAGTCATTTTCTTCGAATCGGAGGTCTGTTGTTAGAGGATTTTCGTTGTTTAATTTGACCAAGAAAATACGTTATCAGACAGTCTGTTATAGAATGTGAACAAGATTTTATTACGATCTTGAAATCGCGCCGTCAAAAACCGAATAGCTAAACCTAGCTAGCTGGCTATAGCACAGAGGAGAGAATAAAAATGATCACCTTTGTTCACTTCCATTGTGTGCATTTATATCATCAGG
This sequence comes from Pangasius djambal, assembly GCA_022985145.1. Taxonomy (NCBI): domain Eukaryota; kingdom Metazoa; phylum Chordata; class Actinopteri; order Siluriformes; family Pangasiidae; genus Pangasius; species Pangasius djambal. The sequence continues at coordinate 17,408,503 of CM040999.1, read as the reverse complement.
TATGCGTTCTCTTAGTATTTTATTTCATCCGTGTGTTTTTTCTCTGGTGAGTCAAAAACATTTATCGCAAGATAGGTAGCGTTAACCGTCAACGAAGAATAAACAGACACAGATCAGTGTAAAATACACACACGGAGAGTGAGCAGAATACACAACTCATTCGATCTAGAGAGAGAGAGAGAGAGACTGTGAGAGTGAGATGTATAGAGAGACAGTAAAATAGAGAAAGAGAGTGCTGGAGAGTGTGAGACAGGGAGAGAGAGAGAAAAACAGAGTGGGATCATGAGAGGCAGTGAGACAGACAGACAGGATGAGATAGATAAAGTGAGTGTGAGTGAGACAGTTAGAAAGACACTAAAGTGAGACTGAAAAAGAGAGTGAGACAGGATGAGAGAGATGCTGAGACGGGGAGAAAGTGTGAGAGTGAGACAGATAGTAAGACGGTAAAATAGAAAATGAGACAGTGTGACAGTAAAAGGGATGTAAGAGAAAGAGAGAGAGACAGTGAGACAGAAAGAAAGGGAGACTGAACAGACAGATAGAAAGACAGGATGAGACAGACGCTTAAAGTGATAGTGAGAGAGAGTGAGAGATGACAAAATAGAGAAAGAGACAGTCTGAGGCAGTGTGAGAGTAAGAGTGAGACGGAGTGAGACAGTAAAACAGAAACAGTGCGATAATGTGTGAGACAGAGTGAGACAGTGAGAGTAAATCAGTGAGACTGAGTGTGAGAGAGAGAGAGAGAGAGAGAGA
>CM040999.1:17381914-17403560 GCA_022985145.1 Pangasius djambal | reverse complement strand
TGTGTGTGTGTGTGTGTGTGTGTGTGTGTGTGTGTTTAGTTAAGCCAGTAATGTGGTTTATTTCTCCACCGGACTTACCCCCCACCCCCAACACATACATAAACAGCAGCGTTTCCTTTCCTCAACCAACCCGCAGACACACACACACACACACACACACACACACACACACACACACACACACAGAGCAACGGCCGTGTTTCCTCTCCGCCTCCCACATCTGAAGCGTGCACTGCCAGCGAACCTGCCCTGAGCATGATGTCATTATTTCCCCGCAGAGCAGCCACAGGGTTGTGTGTGTGTGTGAGAGTGTGTGTGGTTGTTTGTCGGAAAATTCCTCTGGCTGGTAGCTTCACGGAATGTGTGAGTTTACTAGCACATGGGTGAGAGATTACAAGAGTGAGTGAGTGTGTGTGGTGTGTGTGTGTGTGTGTGTGTGTGTTCACACTTTTGGGTGTAATCACTTTCACTAGTGTTAAAGAGGTGTGTGTAATTCAACTGCGCATATGATAAACAGCAAACCCAGGAGCATAAATTATAATAAATCCATAATTTCGAGAGTGTGTGTGTGGGGGAACTGCGTTTTATGAGGACCTGTACTCACACCTGCATTGTGGGGACCAGTGACTATAGTTTGCATCAATTTGGGTGCCACGTGTGTGTGTGTGTGTGTGTGTGTGTGTGTGTGTTACCGCAGTGGTGACTTTTTACAGTAGTGTAATTTTTTTCAGAAACTGTGTACGAATCTCACAGAGACACAGCTAAAGGCTAATGTTCCATACTACAGCAAAATATGACACAACCGATAAACGATAAATAGCTGATGGAAAAACGTGAGGTGAAACGCTGCAAGTGCTCTTGTGCTCTTGTAGAAGAAAGGAATTTGTACTTTACCTGAATATAACTGAAAATTAAAACTTACTCAATTCTATGTACATGACAAACATCGCTGTTATTCGTTGCATTTTTCAAGTACTTGTTACAAACTGCGAGCTAGCAATTTTTGTAAATCATGTTTTTGTGCATTTTTCCTTATTTGTTACCTAACATCCAATCAAAACAACGTTCATTTTTATGGATATGCAATCATCAAGCTCACGTTTTAATTTAAAAATAAATAAATAAATAAATAAACACCACACATGAACGATGTAAGAAGGTACGAATATTAACCCTGCCCCTTAATTGAACCTTTTTCATACAAACCATGTAAAATAGTTAGTCATGCAAATTGTTAGAAATTTGTGCGAGATCACGTTAAATTTCAGGGAAAATTGTTTACTCTTTACTTTCAACTGGTACATTTTGTGAGTACATTTTTTCCCCCCCCAATTAAAGATAATTCCGACAGATATTTTTCGCTGAATATTTGTTGCCATTTTCCACAATCTGGCTTCGTAAGCGTTTAACCGTCAGACGTATTACCGCAAACTACTAGCTAATAGTAGCTCAGAAGACAATAACAACAATAGTGGAATTTCCTGAAATACAGGTAGGAAATAAATTACCGTGGTAGCGCAGTTTCTTGCTGCTCTTCTCCGAGTTTGCTGATGGATTCCAGGTCTATGATTAATCAGTACACCGCCCCCTAGTGTACGGAGGTCCTGAGTGCAATTCCTGTACATAAGGAAAAGGGAAAAAATAAGGAATGGGTCAGAAAGCAACTAAAACAACTCTATTAAAAATACAATTTGTGACTTCACAAGTGATTTCGTCATGTCAGGTGTTCATGAGGACATTCGGTCCTTACAAGTACAACACGTGTGTGTGTGCATGTGTGTGTGGGAAAAAATAAATAAAATTAAGATGTATTCAATTTTTTTTATTTAATAAAAAAAAATTACATTTGTTTAATTTTAAGTTGTTAAGTAAGAATGTAGTGCCTGCTACATATCTGTAGCTGCTTCCATTAAAATCATAGAGTACCTTTTGAATTTTTGCTGTGTGTGTGTGCGTGTGTGTGTGTGTGTATGCTGTCAGGATGTGAGTAATGGTAGCTGTAGGTCTCTTCGTCCCGGCGGGCCTCAATGCTCTATCACAGCGCTGCCCTCCACACACACACACACACACACACACACACACACACACACACACACACACACACAGTCTCGCTGTGAATATTAAAGCATGTGTGAGTGCCTGATTGACAGGCAGCGTGGTTGCTGGCCGATTAGCCACCGCGGATGTCTGAGTGTCGGGTGTGTGCGTGCGAGCGCCAGGGTCAATTACAGGGGTCAATACAAACACACACACACACACACACACACACACACACACACCCTTATCACACCTCTGCCTTGACAGACACTACACACCCACACACACTCACCTTTCATCTCATCGCTCTCTTCATTACACTCATCGTATGTTGTCTATATTCATTCATATTCATTAACTTCACAGGTTGTTTGTTTTGTTCAACAATGGAAACAAAGCTTAATCACAGGATTAATCACAGTTTCAGGGATGAGCCACTTGGGTGGTTTTTGCGCCTTTACGCGAGAACGTGTCTTTCAGGTGTGTGACTTCACTAAAGAAATGTGTAATTAATTTACTGAAAACTACGGCCACTGGTACAGCATTCGGTAGCTAGCTAGCTACTTATCTAGCTAAACGTTCATGAAGGAAAGCTAAATACACTCAGAAGCTAGCAGCAGCTAGCATGTGAGAGACAAATATTAGACACATTTTTATAATAATACGGAGATTTCTATGGAGAAATTTTGATGACTAAAATGTCCCTGTTTTGAATAAAAATCGATTTATTAAGTTGACATTATTGATCAGTTTTACTTATTTCTGAGGTATTGAAGTAGGGATTAAATGCAATCAATTCAAGTGACCAGTCAAATAAAATATCATCTACAAAAACACTATAATAATCGTAATAAAGTGTGATTTCCACCACTGTAACAACGTTAATAATCACAGCGCTCGCTTTGAGAACCCCGTCTCCGTTACGGGTCTGAGCTAGCTATACATTTAGCTAATGCGCTCACGACTTTCTGATGAACTGCCGCCATTTTGGATACCTCCTACTTTTTAATTACTCCATAACTTTACACAGACGGATATTAGCTATCATGCTAGCTAGCTCCTGAAATGACAGTCACGCTGCAAAAATGTTTTGAATATGGGCAAATTTATCTATTTCTTATAATGAGATTATTATAAATGATCAGATGAAAAGCAGTGAAAATGCTTTTATTCCTTTTTTTTTGTAATCTTATAATAAATACTAGTTCACGTAAATGCGATATGTTCACTCACTCAGATGTCATTGTTTGCACTGCACTGTGTTACTCTTGATAGCTACGTATATTTGTTATTCCAGGTAGCTATGAGCTAGCTGTCTATGACTCGCTAATGTATTCACTACAATGCTAGCTAGGTTAATTACAAGCAAGCTAGTGCTCATTTTGTTGAAAAATACCACATGGTAACGAAAGAGGAATTGTAAATACGTTTTCCTCAAAAAGTGCTAATATCACAGCACGGTTGAATTCTTGAATCTGATTGGTCAGAAGGTGTGCGTTATTTTCCTAACAGCTCGACTTGGACAGTAATGATACCGTTTCTATAGAAACAGCTCATTCCACATAATCTAAGACTACTACTAAAGGGATTTTTTATTTATTTTTTAAAAAGTGCTGTTTAAGAAAGAAAAGCGTATAATCATCGACGTGGTGAAGTTTTTTGTTACGAGACGTTTAACATTTGTGGAAGGAGTCTCTAGTGTCAGCGCCGTGTAACAGTCACGGCTTTCACTCTGCGGTGGAAACAAAACCCATTTCACATCACACCATCGTGGCGTGGATCATTTCTTACACGTGAACTGCACAGTCTGTGGTGTGTTATTCCTTCTTTCATCTTTTTTATGCATTTTTCTGAACATGTACGCAGCGTCATTATGTGTAATATGCACTTTCACTTGGCCAACGCACGTGTGAGAAGCAGAAGAGTTGCAGTAAGCCTGTAACGGGAAATATGTAAAACGTTTCATCTAAGAAGGAATTCTAACTTGGGAAATTTTTGGCGTTTTGGAAACTTATTAGCGAAGCTTAATGTGAAAAAAAAAAGACGTTAATGAAAACTAAACTAGAAGTTTTCAGTTTTAGTGACTACAGTTGCTCCAGTTTTTTCATCAGACTAAAACGACAATAAGCAAATGACTAAAATAGGATTAAAAACGATTTAGTTTTGTCAGAGATACTGCAGATATCTCTGTGTAAATGAGCTTAGAAAATGTAAAGCTGTAGGAAGCTAAACAACGCCACACTGCCAGGATTCAAACCCAAACCGTCTCGCCACTAGCACACAACTTAACCACCGCGCTAGCATGTGAAAGGAAGAGGAAAATGGATTTCCTCGAACGCTAATGTGATAGCAGCCATTTTGATTGTGCTATTAAAAAATATTTCACATTCAGGAGACTCTCTCTCTCTCTCTCTCTCTCTCTCTCCTCCCCCTCGTCTCTCCCATCTCGTTCATTCAGGGCCACAGATTTGTTATGAATAATGCATTTTCTAATCAGCAGCGTAAGGCTGTGCTGGAGTGTGTGTGTGTGTGTGTGTGTGTGTGTGTGTGTGTGTGTGTGTGGAGCTACCAATGAAATCATATGGGAGGCAGTTTCATGTTTCTCCAGCCGACCAGAGGCGTGCAACCTTAACACTCGAATAACCAGGTCTTCACCTCTCTCTCTCTCTCTCTCTCTCTCTCTCTCTCTCTCTCTCACACACACACACACACACACACTGTAATTCCCCATATGTATTGCTGTAGATAAATAATTGTAATAACGCTAATAACATTAATCTCCAGAATTCTCTTTTCATTTTTCTACAACAAATTTATAATTTTTTTTTGGCACATCATCCTCCTCTTCATCATCATCGTATAATTAAAGTTTTATAATAAATTTTAACACCAGTTCATTTTTCTTAGTGTATATTACATTAAAAACATTCTGGATGTGCAAAATATTATTTTCTCTCTCTTGAAGTTAATGAGACTTAAAAAAAAAAAAAAAAAAAAAACGCAGCTCGTCATGTTACCGAGAAACCACAAAAAGTCCAGATGATGTCAGAAGACTGACACTGGAGACTCCTTCCATAAATGTCGAATTAACAGAAAACTGCCCTACACGTCCCTGTGAACGAGCTGTTACCATAGAAACGCTAACATATCTAACGAGCGCATTAATATAAACCTGCGCTACTGTCAGAGCTGCTGCTCTAGAAAATTAATCAACATATAATATCCTGATCTCATATTACATTCAGCACACAGGAAATGGGAATTGTTCACTTCCTGTCTCTCCTCTCTCAACGCAAACGAACTGTACTGCTTCCACTCCTCCTTCCATGCTGCTCTGTCTGTCTCTGAGCTCGTTCTCCCCGTCTTCTTTTCTTCCGCTCTTTTGGGTCCTGAGGATGATTGTCACTAAACAGCGCTCGTGTAGCTGGTCATGTGCTAAATTAAGCAACACACACACACACACACACACACACACACACAGCATCCTCCTCGCTCTGTAGCAGTGCTAATGTGGAACAGTCACGCTGTGACACAGGGGATTTTGTTCACTTGTTTGTGCCCTTGGCATATGCACACACACACACACACACACACACACACACACACACACACACACACGTGTGAGGAAATATGCCCCCTCATAGACATCCTTTCTCACCACACTAATGCACCTACTGACAGCTGGTGACTCCATTCTTGCTGTGTGTGTGTGTGTGTGTGTGTGTGTGTGTGTGTGTGTGTGTGTGTGTGTGTGTGTGCGGGAGAGAGAGAGTGAGAACATATGTGTTTTGCTGGTCGAGTCTCAGGTTTTTATTACAGTACAAGGTGACACAGCACAGAGAAATCACAGACGTACTCCAATGAGACAGCACAGAGAAAAACATGATGTTTGCCGCGACAGGCGATCTTTGATTTTCTACGTAAGTGGGAGACATGTAGCTGCGATTTCAGCAACAGCGGCCGAAACAAAAACGGATATAATGCATTGATACGATACAGAAACACAGGCATTAACTAGCGAAAGAACACAGAGAACCAAAGCGATCGCGGTGAGGAGAAAGCACACACAGACATAACGTAAAGCAGTGAGAGTTTGTAACGCTGTGCACTGAGACGACACAGAGAATGCGACAAGAAAGCTCACAGGAAAGAGAAATGTTAAAAACATAGAAAAACCAACATCATGCAGAAACAAACAAACAACCAAAAAAAACCAGAGAATAAAAATACAGACAAAATCCCAGAAAAGTGAAGATCAGAAATGAACCCGGCGTACGGAACAGAGTAGAAACGTGAAGAGACAGATTAAATACATACATGCAGGCAATTTAAAAAAAAAAAAGCTAAACATGTACAGTCAACACAGAGAAACACTAGAAGCACAGCCACAACAGAGAGAAAGAAAACAGGAAAGCAGCACAATGTGGGGGGAAAAAGATAACACAAGCAGCCTAAGAGGAAAAATATAGAACAAACAGCACATAAAAAAATAAAAAAAAACACACCAGAGACTGAAACAGTACAGGACAAAACTACAGAGAGATGAACAGCACAGAGAAAAACTAGGGACACAGAAACAACAGAAACACCCTAGAGATATAAAAACCAAAGAAAACAATAGCAACAGAAATACTGCAGAAAGAAACTAGAGACACAGAAACATTACAGAAAAAAAAAAAAAAAACAAGGCCACAAACAGCACTGAGGAAAAGAACTAGAGAAACACCACGGAGAAGAAAAAACAAACTGAAGATACACAAGCGGCACAGAGACAGGCACAGAGACAGACAGTCAGTGTATGTGGAGAAACTATAGACAGAGAAAACAGTGAGAAACACGGCAGCACAGAAAAGAGAGACACGAGTGCTGAGGTAAAAACGAGAGACAGAAACAAAAGGGGACAGACTGTACATGACAAAAAGAACAGTGAAAATACACAGACGGAAACTACACAAAGAACTAATCAGAGAAACAGCACAGAGAAAAGGTAGGAGATAGACAACCAGAATGTGGAGGGGTTTAAAAAAAAAAAAACAACACCACAGACCTACAAAGCAGCACAGAGATGAAAAAAACCCCACAGAAATCACAAAAACAACACAGGAGCAGGAGACACAACAAGACAGGAGCAACACAGAGAAAAACTAGAGACAAACATTACAGCACAGAGACACAAAGGGCTGAGGGAGAAAATGCACAGAAAAATACAAACAGCACAGAGAGAAAACCAGACACAAATAAGATAAACTGTTCATAGAAATAAACACAGAAATATCAAGGGAATTTTAAAGACAAACATTTCAGCACAGAGAAAAAGTAGAGACAGGAAAAGCTAGTTACAGAAACAAAGAGAAAATTAGAGACAAACTGTGCTTTTTTTTTAAAAAAAAGGAAAGAACACCAGAAAAAAACTAAATAGCAAAGGGTAGAAATAAAGACGTGAAGACGTGCAGCACAGAGAAAAACAGGCACAAGAAGTGCTGACAAAGTTTCTGTGCACGGAAAAACAAATAGAAAAAAACTACACAGAAAAACTCGAGACAGAAACAGCACAAATGAATTAATGACAAAAATATAGACACTGAGAAAGAAGCGACAAAAGACAAAAAAAAAAACAGCATGGGAAGAAATACATACAGATAAGATGCACAGAAAAAACTAGACACAAACAGCACAGGAAAAAAATAAAAACAAAGCACTGAGGAAAGACTGGAGACAAAAAAAAAGAGAAACAACACAGAGAGGAAAAAAATATAGAGACGGCGATAGCACAGAGATTTTCATAGAGACAGCACAGAGTCACATTCAGTAACTGCACAGAGAAAATGTTAATAAATAAATAAATAAATAAATAAATTTACTCAGCGTGCTTGGGGAAGAAACAGGGCAACACAAGATAAAATAATGAGCAGGTTTTTTAAAAAGAAAAAAAAAAGAAAAAGAAGAAAGAAAGCAAGCAGCACACACGCAGGTGAGCGGAAAGCGCACTGAAACACGGCACAGAGAAAAAAAATAATGAAAAACCACACAGCACAGTTGGAAGGGAAAGAGAAAAAGAAAGCGTGAGCTGGAGTTTAGGGGAAAAGCCGCCTCGTGCAGCGCGCCGTCTCTGAGCAACAGCGGCAACCGCGAGACTCCTAACATCACAGCGGGGGGGAGGAGCCGAGCGGCGCTCCGCCAAAACGGCTCTCCTTAATCTCCCAGCACGCCGCCTCCCTCCACCTCCATCCCTCCATCTCTCTCACACACATTTCCCTCCACTCCCTTTCACTCACTCCCGCTCGCAATCTCTCACAATTTTCTACCTCACTTTGCGCTAACACCCGCTTCTCTCTCTCTCTCTCTCTCATCCTGCGCTTCAGTCATCCGCGTAATGGCGCTAATCCATTACTCCCAAACTCAACCATTTATCAGAGATGCAGCACGATGAGTGGACGTCGCTCTTTTCTTCGCGGGGAGAAAAAAAAAAAAAGATACACAGCACAGAGATTCTGCAGGAATATACACTGTGAACGTAAAAAAAAAAAAAAACTCACTCCGTGTCGTGCTGTCATAGAAAAACAATCAACGACAAGGTGGTGTGATGAAGCGGTGTTTTATTTCTCTTATACCAGTGCAATCTGCTAATGATTGCAGTTTTTTATTTATTAAACAACCATGTGTACTTTTTTATCCATTTATAGTTACATTTAGTCTTGTGGAACGTCTACGGAACAAGTTCTCACTTATGTTACAGCAGCTATAAACAGTCGTTCCCTCACCGACCTCTCTTTTTCTCTTAACAAAAAAAAACGCAGCTTGTCGTTTTACCGCAGACGTCGGAAAGTTACAGCTTGACCTCTGACCGTTACAAAGCGCTGACACTGGAGACTCCTTCCATACATGTTAAATGTCCTTTAATCCCTTTATCATCAGTAACGGATCAGAGCGAGCGCATTCACGTAAACCTGCTGCTGCTGTCAGAGCTGCTGTTACAGAGAATTAATCAACACCTTCTGACCAATCGCAATCCACAACTCGGCGGCGCGGTGGTGTAAAGAAAAGCAAATAATGTAATGAAGACATATTGTTCCACGGATCGGAGGCGGCGATGCAGTCAGTCGGCGGGGGAGCGGAGTGAAATGGGTCCAAGCACTGATGTGGGAACGCTAGTCATGTTCTCAGCGTTGCGGCACAGCGTTGCGTGTGTTGGGTCACATCACAGGAAGAAATTCTTTCCAGCTTATTCACTGGCTCACATCAAACCAAAAAGAACCATTAAGCGTAGAGTTTGTGCTCATTTGCATAACTGTTTTTTTTTTCACTTTTTTCCTACAAAAATGAAGCATTTTTAGACTTTGACTCGCAGAAACCGCACAGGGATAACAGATTCTCAGAACCGTGTGCTTGTGACAGGCCTGTGAATGTCACCGCAAATAAATAAATAAATAAATAAATAAATAAATAAAACACCCCCCCAAACAGGAAGTGAGGCCACACCCACACACGACAACGCGGCGGCGCACAGTCCACAGTAACCCAATTTCTGATTTTACTTGATAGGAAGCTTTTGTGTTGTGAAAACACGTTTTAACTGCTTCGTAAGCTTAGATTTGTAACGTGATTCCACTGATTCAGCCCGAGTTCACCAACGCCATCGTGACGGATCATGTTTATGAGCAGAGATGAGCAAGATCAGTTGACCTCTCTTAAACTTGTCACTGCGCATCACACGGAACTAATTCACCCAGCTCTTCTTAATGCTTATCAAATCAGCGGTTTTTTCCTAAGCATTGGGACGCGTTTAGTTCGGAAACTGGGGAAATGGAGTTCAGAGTGCAATGGCTTGCAGCAATAACACCAAATCTGATTCACATTCAGGGTCCGTGACTTTTCTGGAACTTCCACAAAGCAGCCACTAGGGGCAGAAGAGTGCTTGGACCCGATGAACTAGTGTTCAAGAAATTAACTCGTGCAGATTAGTGTCCGCAACAAAAACCTTAATTTAGTACAAAGAGGATATATTTGAAATTGGAAATACATTTTCACTGCATTCTTAACGAGTGTTAAACGTGAAAAAGGAATGCGCAGCGCTGCGACTGGTCGTCCGCCTCTAAATCCGCCTCCGTCTCCCGCTTAGGATGGAACTGAAAGCTAAAGGCACGCTGCCAGGGTGTGCCCATTAAACTGCTGCCTGTTATGCTAGAACCTCACCAAAATAAACATAAAAAAATAAATAATAAATTCAAAAAAAGGCACATGAAGAAATATATAACTGAATACGTAGAATTCCGGCTGTTGAATTTGTCTTCATCGGTTCAGTCAAGGGGTATAAGAACAAGATGCTTTTTACAAACTATACAGGATATATGTTTGCTCATTTTGTGTGTGTGTGTGTGTGTGTGTGTGTGTGTGTGTGTGTGTGTGTGCGCGCATCAGAGAGAGAGAGAAAGTCATGCCCTTTGACCCCTGTATACTGCCTATTACATTAGGAATAAAAATTGCAGATGAGCACCTGATTACATTTCTCCTTTACGCATTGCAAACTGGGCGCAAAGGTAACTATGAACACACACACACACACACACACACACACACACACACACACACAGAGGAGACAAATGCAGATTATAAACATGGAGTTATCACACACACACACACACACTTAAACTAAGAAAAGAGATTTTGAAAAATGAGGGCGCGCTGAAAGTGGCAGTTATTACTTAACAAGGAAAGTAAAAGCAAACCATATACACACACACGTGCACTCACACACACGCGCACACACACGCAGGCTCAAACACACACGCACGCATTCACACACTCACACACACACTCTCACACACGCTCATGCTCTCACACTATCTCACCATCAGTTTGTTTTCTTCTTTTGCGTCTGCACTTGTTCCTGTTCTCTCTCACTCTCTCTTTTACTCATCACAGTCTCTCGGTTTTGAGATGACTGGCATTCCCGCCTACACACACACACACACACACACACACACACACACACACACACACACACACACACACACACTCATGATACATTTACACACACACACACTTTCGCTGAGGTGAAAAAGGGAAAGTCCCGCACTACTGTGGAGCCCTGTGGTTGAGTGTTAACGTTACACCACAGAGCAGTATGAGTGTGTGTGTGTCTGTGTGCGCGCACGTGTGGGGACTAATCTCAGCTTTTTTTTTTTTTTTTTTTTCTTCTCCTTTTTCTTTTCATCACAGCACGTTCAAACCGCTGTCAGAAGTTTATACTGGGCTCAGGTTTAATTCGTCCATAAACAAAACAATTCGTTGCGTTGTAAAGTTTGTAGTTTGCGATTTCTTGGCGCATTACACTTCACTAGAGGCTATCTGCTGCTACGCATAGAGTGATAGCGTTATTAGCATGCTAGTTAGCATGACAGATGAGGAATAAATCTGTTGTTAGTTAGCATTAGTTAGCTAAGTTTTCGCATTTCCCCTCATCAGGACCTAAAATCAGTGTGATTAGAAATTATCGCAAATGTTTTTGCTTTTCTGAATCTTTCTTCTACTTTAAAGAAAATGTACACCACAGTAACTGCTGCCGAATTCTGGATCCTGATTGGTCAGGAGGTGTTGATTAGTTTTCCGTAACAGCCGCTCAGGCAGTAGTGTCGGCTGATGTCATGGTTTCCGTAGTAACAGCTCTTTCACAGGGACGTGTACGGCAGACGCACCACATGAAAACGGATGTAAAAAAAAACTGTCGATATGGTCAAGTTTTCTTAACGTGAGGAGACATTTATGTAACGTTTACGGAAGGAGTCTCCAGTGTCAGAGGTAGAGCTGAAATGTTAGGTTTTTCCGCGTCTTTGGACAGAGGAGTTCACACTACAATCATGAAACGGAGAACTACCTTGTTTTGCGAGCGATAAATGTAACCGTAAATGGCTAAAAAAAAATACAAAGTGTGATTCTTTAATAAGTTCAAAATTGTTTCAGGAAAATAATCAGCTTCAGAGCAGTAACAGTAACTCCGCTTCATCACACCACACACACACACACACACACACACACACACACACACACACACACACACACAGTGTTTATACACTTCTACTTTAACTCAAGTGAAGAATTCAGAGCTTTTGGAGAAGATTTATTCCCATGATTAATTGCACTTTTACTTGAGTACAGAATTTAGCTACTTTTACCACCTCGGGAATACGGTGTCCTGGATACGAGATTTCTTTTTTTCGGGTAAAGTGTTGTAAAACGAGACAGGATGCGACTCGGGCAGCTGATTCAGCCGTTTTTATTTATTTATTTATTTATTTTACATTTCTAGATTTCCAAAGTGTGCGAAAAACATTTGGAAAAAGTTTATGTGGTGGTTTTAACTGATGGGATGAAGGGATGCAAATCTGAGAGAATTCTTTATCAGGGTGTGTGTGTGTGTGTGTGTGTGTGTGTGTGTTTAGTGGGCCTGGTTTCTCAGGCGACGGTCCACTTTTCATCAATCCTGGATGAAGTGATTAATAATGGATGTGTGCCTATATATGGCAATGCCACTCTCTCACACACACACACACACACGGAGTTCGACTCACGCACAAACAGACAAAGACGCACAGTGACGCATGAGTGCTTGTGTGAAACAGCACACACATTAACACACACACACACACAGCGAGCCGCCATCCACCCTGCCCTGGCACTGTGTACACAGCCGATCTATTCATCTCTCCCTCAGCCGGCATTAATAAATGATTCTAGCTACTCAGTGTGCATGCACACACACACACACACACACACACACACACACACACACACACACACACACACACACCTGAAAGCCTGCAGAGGTGAACCTATATTGCATTTTTGTCTCAGATGCTCTTATACACTAAATGGAAACGCAAGGAAAATTCTAGAAAGGGAGTTGTAAAGGGTTAACATACTGCGATAGAGTGTGCTACACAATACACAATAGACCATGTGTGTGAGAGAGAGAGAGAGAGAGAGAGAGAGAGTGTGTGTGTGTGTGTGTGTGTGTGTGTGTGTGTGTGTGTGTGTGTGTGCGCGCGTGTGTCATAGACAGAAAGAGAGCGAGGGAAAGAGAGGGAGAGAGAACGAGTGAAAAGAGAGAGAGAAAGACGTGGCGCTGCTGAAGAATAATTTATGCGCCGCTTCAATTGCACACAGATGTTCCAGGAGAGAGAGAAGGAAGGAATGGTTGTGAAAGGAAAAACAGCCACACTCAGTCACATGAGGTGTGTGTGCGCGCGCGCGTGTGTGTAATAAATTTCCAGAGCGTTTGCATGCGTGTGTGTGTGTGTGTGTGTGTGTGTTTGCCCTGGCAATGACCCTCCGCTGACCTCTCTTTCTGACATCAAAGAGGATTATGGGATAGCGCGGCGAGTGCCAAGACTCTAATTGAGGACTGCGCTGAGGGCGTGTGTGTGCATGCCTGTGTGTGTGTGTGTGTGTGTGTGTGAGCTCAGTTTGCGGAGGCTGCTCTCTCCATAACCCACCTTATATTTATATTTACACTAAGATTCCTCGGAAAAATCTCGCAGCTTGAATTCCAGTTGAACTAATTTTAGAAATCCGAGTCTCTATTCAGGGATGGAGGGAAAAAATCAAATCACAGACTTAATTTGTCAGTCATTTAGTTCTCTCGGTGAACTTTGACCCCTAGTGATTAATAATTGATCTCGGAGGTGAGGATGTGTGCTAGGTGTGCTAAAAAGTGCTTTCCCTCGGACTGTTACAAAGCGCTGACACTGGAGACTCCTTCCATAAACGTTAACTTGAATTGACTGGTTCCCCCGTGGAATAGAAACGCTGTGACCTGACCAGTGAGCATGACGTACATCCCATCCCAACCAATGAGATCTGGAGAACCAAGTCCAACCCACGTACACATGACCTCTCACCAAGTGTTTCCCCAAAGCCTCCAATCCTGATCAACTTCCTGAAGGTCTCACCGAGTGAAAGCCTCATTTTACACCTCATTTATCCATTTTTTACTACATTTGTATGTAAATATTTTTCGTAAGCAACACCGAACTGAAAACTTTCGCTGATTTCCTTCATACTCACACGTAGCTAAAAGCCAATCGGTCATCGTTTTCCGAGCGCACTCATAGCACATTTACATTTTAGCCACGCCCACAAAACTTCATAAAAAAGCAAACAGAGCTGAAAATGACCAAATGGCAACTAAACGGCGAAAGAGAACAGTTCCAGTAACACAGCTCAGCCACTGCAGCTCGTCGGCTACCATAAACGCCCACTAACTCCGCCCCCTTTTATTTGGGTGCCGTTAATTTTGCCGCAATTGAACGGCGAGTCGTACGCGTCAAAAGTCAATCCAGAACGTCTATAAATTATCGCTGAAGTCATTCATCTGAAAGGTTCCACGAAACGCTCGGTAAATCGTGTGTAACTGAAATAAAGTTATGTAAACTTGAACTCGAGAAGGAGACGAATGTTTTTTTCCGTACAGGACTTAACACCGCGTTTCCCGTCTCAATGCTCCTACGAACAATTTACCAATAAAACAGACTGACGCCGTGACCTGTACGTGACGTACGAAAGCCAGCGTAGAACTGTTTGTGAAAATAACCGATGAGAAGAGACCGTCTTCCCGAAATGTACTCTTCTTTCTGCAAAGATCCCAAAAATGAAAGAAATCTGAAAGCAGACAAAGATCAGCCTCCAGAACTGGCGTCCTCTTGAGAAAGTGTGTGAAGATTACAAGCAGTGAATAAATCCTCAACACCTCACAGCAGCACTAACACTAATGCACGCATTTATAGCTATAATTACACAATGTATAAACAATCGCTCTTAATTTACACGTTTCTCTAGAGTCAGAATTACTCGTGTATGTTTCCTCATCAGCGTGGAGTGGAAGATTAGGCCATGCTGCGCTAGGTAAGTGTGAGTGCTACGCTGCTCTCTGCTCCGTGTGCGTGTGTGTGTGTGTGTGTGTGTGTGTGTGTGCGGCGGAGCTCAGTCGAGTGTGGAGATAAGCAGCAGCGTGGCACGTCTCAGGAGCGCTGTGTGTGTGCGTGTGTGTGTCTTGAGAGGATTAGCGAAAGCCGGAGGCCGCATCAGGGAGGGGGAACAAAACGCCTTCGGGGCTGAGAAGCCCACAGGAGTGTACACACACACACACACACACACACACACACACACGGCCAGAGCAGCACTACTGCTGCTTCTTTCTTTTCTTTTTTTTTTTTGCACTCCTTTCTGTAGATCTTTCTCTTTTCTCTTTGGCATAAACATTTCTAAAGAAATCAGCACTGATTATGATTATGATGATGATTATTATGATTAATATTATGATGATATTTTACAGTTGTGCTTATGTGCTCGGACACTGTCCTGTATTTTATTGTGTGTTGTGTTTTGTGAGTGGACTGAAGCTACTTTCCGTTGTTTATTCATTTTCAGTACGCGCTCTGTCCTGGTCAGCGTAGTGATGGTCCTGAGTCTATCCCGGGAATACTGGCTACCAGCTGGGAATACACCCTGGATGGGAAGCGACACACACTCCTCCACACCTATTCAGAGTCCCAAACGCACAGGAAACCCCACAGGGACAGTGACCCGAGCTCAGGGCCGAATCAGGATTGTTGTTTTAAGCGCGGTTGTGGTTAGGGGCGTTTGAAACGTTCACCTATGATAACCTAGGCTAATAAAAATATCGGTGTACTAACTGAATTTGTGCTTAAAGCTTAGCGCCGGTTTATTTACAACGAAGAGCGGTGTGTTTGATAGGCGTCGTGGCTGATAGAGTTACAGACATGCTCGGAGCGGCGGCAGAGGCGGCAGTGTAACGCGTGCATCAGGAGCGGATCAAACCCCACCAAGGCGTTTCAGCGTAGTCGCGTCTCTGCGCCGAGAAACGCAGGCGGTGGAACGTGACAGAAGAGAGATGAGGACCGCAGGAGTAAGAAATAAATAAATAAGCCGATGGATGGGAACAGATTTCACTCCATACTGTGAAAAAGTCAACAACGAGGTGACGGTGCGATCGTACGCTGCGAGGATCCGTGAAACCGTAAAAACCGTAGTCATGACTACAGCGTTAGAAAGTTCGAATCCCAGGACCGAGTGCCAGGATAACAGCCACTTCTGGACCTGTAGCTCTGAGCTCAGACTGGATTCTGCCTCATCGGCAAGTCACTGTGGCTAAAATGAAACGGACATTTTTTTTTTTTAATAAATAAACTTGGCTTGATCTGGATTGTGTAAGCGAATTTTAATATTGACGCCCACTGTACAGCAATCAATCAATCAATCAATAACTAAACAAACTGTGATGTGTGGTGAAGTGGGCATTTTTTTCTGTAAATATATTCCAGCCTGGTCATGAACGTGATCCATTCGTCAAGACAGCCAGCAATCTCACAAGCACTGTTTACCTGGCTGCAAGATACCGTGTGTAAAACGGTGTGTGTAACGTTTGCTCAGTGTGTCGTGTGTCAACATCTACTGACGCATAAGCACCAGTGACTCGCCCAAGGCACGTCCGCTAGCTGTTCGCATCTGGGCTTCGTACTGGCGCAAATCGAACCCACAAAACGACAACAAGGTTCCTTTTCTGTGAGGAAACTGATGTGAAATACTTCTTCAGGTGAGACGCATCACGTTAAATCTGCAGCAGGAATCTTAATTGTATTTCTACTTTGTTTTTTTATTATTATTAACTGCTCAAAACGAAGAACGAGATTTCCTTTTTAACTAAATAAAGTTACATTAATATTCTCGATTATCCCAGAAGTTCCCAGGAGCGCCGTTTTGGACGCCATGTTGTTGCAAATGGAGAATGATGATACACATGATGTATGGCTATTTCCCCTTAACATAGATAAAGTACATCATGATGTCATTCGCTAACCGAGCTCCACAACACTTCAGTCGGGGGTTGGTCGTTTCACAGGCCGCCTTCTGCGTTGGAAAGCTTTTCGTAAGCTGCTACACGTCGTATTTAGTCTCCACAGTATCTGCATACACACTTCCCGGATAGCATGACGATAAGTTCAGAGGAGCCTCTCAGCAATTTAGGTCATATCTCACGTTATATAGGTTATATGTTTACATGGATTTATAATGTATATGTGATGTGATAGATGTGAAGGTCACTGCCTTCGGTCGTAGTCAGTTTTAAAATGTAACGTTCATTTGGAAGGATCTTGAGTCTCGAGGCGAAGTGCACCGGCTCGGAAGTGAACGCATGCGATTTGATGGAGTCGTTAACGAGGTGCCTCGGGCGCTTTGTGATTAGTGAGGTTAACGAGATGGCCAGGGTGCTGGACTCATCCCGGACACCGCTGCATCATCGCATGCTTTGAGGCGCTGGCTCGCTGAGGAGACGTGTTGAAAACGTGAGCAGAAACACGTCCACGCAGCGCTGCCAGGATCGAGCAGCCCGAGACGGAATCGCCTGCTAGCGTATTCGCACACTGCCTCACAGGCATCGCTCTCCTGAACGAGGTCGTATTTCTGACGCGCTCGCCGCCTCTCCTCGGAGTCTCTGAACTTGCCTGCATTGGTCTTGGCGTCTCTAATCGATTTTTCAAACCGATATCCACTGATGTCTACTGAAATGATGACCTGAGTGATGGAGTATAAATTGTGCTTTTGGCTTTTGCGGCTCCTGCGTGGTGTAACGCAATTTCACATGTTATTAAATAAGAAGTTACCAGTGGAAGACTCAGGCAATACATCTCCCTAACTACAGTTTAATTACAGCTCGAGATGGCACCGCACCTCCTCCTGCTTTTCTGAAACCTTAAGTAGTAAAGCGGTACGTAAAGATTAAAACTCAAGCACTTAAAAAATTCCAGAAAACAACGCTAGCTAAAATTTTATATATTTATATTATATTTAGATATAATCAGTTCGGTTTTCAGATCAGATTAAAATCAGATTCATTCTTTTTTTTTTTTTTTCCTCTGATATCTGATCCATAATATTTCTGCTGCTATCGGCCTGATACGATCCGATTCTCAGGATTTTCTGCCTGATCAGAACCTGATCTAGGGGCATGTCTGATCACATAATGATTGACAGCGTCATATCCAAGGCAACGTAAACAAACCGTAAACAGTGCTAGTGCTTCCACGGTGCTTTTGTTTTTACACTTAACTCCTGAACGTTGCGTCATGTGTTGGTGTTCCGCACATATTTCTAGCAGCAAATGGAAAAAATAAATAAATAAATAAATAAATAAATCAGGTGAGATATTGCATATTGTGTCTGGTTTAATAAATCGGATTAAAATGAGCTGTACTGTCCTCCCATTTAACCTCCTGCTGTCACACAGCAGCGAGCGGATTACTAGCTGCTTAGGGCATTGACTTTAAGACGAAGCTTGGCAAGATCAGATTAACTCTTTTTTTTTTATCTTTTTCTGTTTACAACACTGTGAGATTTTATTAAAGAAATGTGAAAAACCTGATGAGAAAGTGTAGTCCTGCTTTTCAGTGTGTCCACATGTCAGTAATCAGAGTGTTAATTAGATCACAAGTTCAGCTCGCTTACATTTTTACAGCAGTAGGTGTTAATCATGATCATCTCGAGCGGGAAGCCGCACCTCTACTGAATACGGTCCCGAATATAGAAAATGGGCAAAAAACAAATAAACAAATCAATCAAAACATTTCTTTTTGCAGTCAGTGGTAAATTCCACACAGAGGCTACAGCGCACACTGATCGAGGGCTTTGTTTCCCTGCACGTTTTTGCTAAGATTAGAGAAAAACAGTCCTTGAATGAGCATGACTGAACTCTCCTCGCTACAACCCATGAGCTTTCGTACGCAGGGACGATTTCCAGCCAATCGCCCGACGCCCCGAGCCGCCGGTAAACAGCGGCGAGAATCGCATCACTCCCGGGGCAGGGATTTAATTGCGAGACATTTGAGGTGTGAAGAGCAGTCTTCAGAGATTATCCTCTCATCAGCGCGCCAATTGTTGTTGATGAGAAAGCAAATGCCATCTCTCTTAGCTTTAGTGTTATGCTTGGCACGGCCGTTCGAGAAACAGGTTCCGCTTCAGCCAAACGTCTGGGAAACCCTGCGTTTCCGCCTCGGCGCCTCGGCGCCGGCTGCCTGTGATTCAGTTCAGAGCGGGCCGAGTCTAGAAAGTTGCAGAAAACGAACCCGTTTGGTCAGCTGTACAATCCGTTAGAGGATATTACTCCTTTCCGTTAGAGAGACGTTACTTTAAGCAGACTTTTTATTTGATGTCCTGATAGATTCAAAGTAATCAGATTCCTCTTCATTTTCAACAGGAACGAATGTCTGATAGGAAACGGGAAAAGGAGATAATGTTTCACAGCGAGGAACGCGAAGCGGCCCGAGTCGATCGCGCCATCCTCACTCCCGTTAGTTTCTTTGCTTCTGATACGCAGCAGAGGTGGAACGCAGGGACACCGTCTGGATCTCCGTCTCCTCAGTGCTACGGAGTTAAACTCAAAGTGGGCGTGGTCTAAACTGCAAAGAGTGTTTTACCTTCACTAATATTTCCTCAAAACACTGGGGGGGGGGGAAACCCTGAGGTGGAAATGTCAGCAGTGTGAGCACGGTGTGTGAATCCTAGCTCTCACAGTTCCTCAGCCTCAGCTACATCACTCCAGTTCATAACTGATCGCAAGATACTCTGACGAATGCAGCTGGTCATTTTTTTCCCCAAAATATAAACAGACTAGTGGCTTAATTTAAACCTGTGTGAATATTTTGTTACATCCTGCAGGATTGCAGTCCTGATCAACACCTCTAGTCTCAGCTGAGGCCCCGTCAACGTTACTAGCAAGATAGATAGATAGATAGATAGATAGATAGATGGAATAGTGTGTCTCATATTCATATCTGGATGTGTTCAATCCCCTGCCAGTCCCGCTCTGATCCGCCTCCCGCTCTGTAAACTGCTATCACGAGTTGAAACACAGTGAGGACGGTGATTTACGCCAATAGTTGGTCTTGTTTGCGTTGTGATGTTTTAATCCGTAAACAGTAAACAACATGGCCAGGAAAAAGATCTGTAGTGGAACAGCTCGCACCATTTTTGCTTGTATGTGAAATTTTTTTTTTATTTTTTTTATTTTTTTTTTTTTTTTTTTTTTTTTTTTTTTTAAGTGCAGTGGAGTTCGGAAAGATGAAAAAACAAATACGTCATCGAGAGAAGGACAGAGTGTGTGAGAGAGAGAAGAGAGAGAGAGAGAGAGAGAGAGAGATTCTTTCCGTCTAAATGGATTTTCTCTTTCAGAAGCGAGAGATTGCGAGAGGAGCGTGAGCGAGATTAGCACCGGATGGAAAGAGAGGAAAGTGTGTGTGTGGGAGGGGGGTGGAACGCTGCCTAGAGAAACACACACACACACACACACACACATTTGGAGTCTCAGTACGCTTGCGAAT
Organism: Pangasius djambal; assembly: GCA_022985145.1. Classification (NCBI taxonomy): domain Eukaryota; kingdom Metazoa; phylum Chordata; class Actinopteri; order Siluriformes; family Pangasiidae; genus Pangasius; species Pangasius djambal. The sequence goes on along the minus strand of CM040999.1, from coordinate 17,383,131 downwards.
CCTGTGTCAGTCAAAGAAGGAGAATTCAACGGGGGCTCCGATTAGAGCCGAAGGCATTTAATAAAGAGGAAGCAAGAGATGGAGTGTGTGTGTGTGTGTGTGTATGTGTGTGTGTGACAGCGAGACAGAAATGAGTGAAAGAGGGTGGAGGCTTTTTTTAGCCGTGTGTAATATAGGCCAATGGAACAGGCCGTACAGATAAGTGTGTGTGTGTGTGGTGCACGTGTGACTGTTTGTGTGTGTGTGTGTGTGTGTGTGTGTGTGTGTGTGTGTGTGTGTGTGTGTGTGTGTGCGTGCACGCGCATGTGTGTCTCACACTGATTCAGCTCTCCTGATTTACGCCAGAGTTCGTGTAAATAACAATTACACCCTGGCACGGGACTCCCATGTGTGTGTGTGTGTGTGTGTGTGTGAGAGAGTGTGTGTGAGGTGTAAACATGCTGATCTCCCTTGAGAGCAAGTTTAAAGAGGAAAAAAACGGGAGAGAGAGAGAGGAAAGAGGTAGAAGAGAGGATAGGATTTTGTTTATTAGCGTGAGTGTGTGTGAGAGCGTGTGAGCGTGTGAGCGTGTGAATGTGTGTGTGTGAGCGTGTGTGAGCAGCTCGCCTCGACCTGCAGTGCTGCTGTTTTTCGTGCCGACACTCGCGAGTCCAAAATAGCAGCGCTTACGTTATCAATCACCAGCGGGAGGACAAGAGCAGCCTCTGAAAAGAGAGAGAGAGAGAGAGAGCGCACGCGAGAGACAGACAGAGAGAGACAAAGAGAGAGATCAAGAGAGAGAAAGACAGACAGAGACAGTGAGATGGAGAAACAGATATAGATAGATACAGAGAGACAGATAGACACCGAATGAGAGAGAGGCAGAGAGACAGAGGGATCTCATTCAGCCTCCCTTAAGCCAATAACTGCCTCTCTGTCTGTCTCGCTGCCTGCCTCCCTGCCTGTCTGTCTGTCTCGCTGCCTGCCTCTCTGCCTGTCTGTCTCGCTGCCTGTCTGTCTCGCTGCCTCTCTGCCTCTCTGCCTGCCTCTCTGCCTCGCTGCCTGCCTCTCTGCCTCTCTGCCTCTCTGCCTGCCTCTCTGCCTGCCTGCCTGCCTCTCTGCCTGCCTCTCTGCCTGCCTCTCTGCCTGCCTGCCTGCCTCTCTGCCTCTCTGTCTTGCTGCCTGCCTCTCTGCCTCGCTGCCTGCCTGCCTCGCTGCCTGCCTGCCTCGCTGCCTGC
>CM040999.1:17319648-17365838 GCA_022985145.1 Pangasius djambal | reverse complement strand
CACACACACACACTCTCCCTCTCGATCATTTTCCCCGCTTTCTGCTCTCTACCGTCTCGCTCGCTCGCGCACACACATACGCACGCGCCTCCTTTCGTGCTCGTTGACACTCGCGCCGCTCGGTGCCGTGCCGAGGGGGAAGCTCTTTCTTCTCCTCTAATTGAAGCTGTTCCGTTGCCATGGCGCCGCCCAGACAGAGAGAGAGAGAGAGAGAGAGAGAGAGAGGCGCGCGCGGAGCGCTGCTGATTGTTCCGCATCAGGAGCTCAAGCTTTTACGCACACACATAAGCACGCGCACGGGGTTGGGCGCTTTTTTTTTTCTCTCCCTCTCTCCGCGCGCCGTGATTGCTTGTGTGTGTGTGTGTGTGTGTGTGTGTGTGTGTTATGTGTGTGCGTCTTGCTCGTGTCGCGAGAGGAAAGAAACAGCGCTGAAAGAAGAAGCACGAGGGCCGTTTACCGGTTCTTTAGCTCTACTTGAAGCCGGATTTTCCTGCGTTAGGGGCTGAAAATGCAAAATTTCACACTTAAGACTAATTACAAACAGATTTAAAAAAAAAATTTTAACAAAGAAAAAGGGTTGATATGGTGTTAAGTTTTCTGTAAGGAGTCGTTTCTTTAACATGTAAGGAAGGAGTCTCCGGTGTCAGCGCTTCGTAACGGCCTTACAGTAGGGTTTTTTAACGCTTTGTGGTTTCTTGGTAACACGACATGCTGCGTATTTTCATCTTTCATCTGGTGCCCGTTTACCGGTTCTTCAGCATCACCAGAACCTGGGTTTTCACGTATCTGGAGCTCAAAATTCCGGTTTGGGAATTTGAAAGTGATCCGCATGTGATTTGCCTGCCAAGTTTTTACTTTTTAGAGGCCTCGGGCTCCCTGACGCTTCAGGAAAGAGATGAAACCTTACATTGTTTAGAACTTTGCTCTCCCACGGTTTTCTCTCAAAGTAGCCAGGAACCACTTTAACTGGAAAATAAACTCCACACACCCAGATCTGTCCCAGAGACCCAGAGCGTACAGATGTGTCTAATGAACATTAGTTAAACGTGCACTATAATATCTTGTCTATTTATTTGAACCAGAGAGCCTCTTTATTCCTGAACCCGCCCCTACAGAACACGCTCGGATCAACAGGACATCGTTTATAGAAATGATTATTCATTTATTATTGTTGCTGAGGTTTTGGATTAAATCCAGTCGATTCAGGAAAATATCTGTAATAACTTTATGATTTTTTTTTTTTAAAGGTTGACCTTTGACCTTGCTCTACACACCTCGCTGCTTTGAGGCTCTGCGTGCTGCTTACTCCGTGTCGACCTCTCGCCGTTAGCTCACACCTGCGCTACTGCACCTACACGTCAACAATACATTTATAAAATGAAGTTTACACACAATTCCGCAATTCAGTTAAAGCCTCCAGTTTACATATAAATGTAGTTTCAGCAGTCAGTAGGTGATTTGTCTTACTGTGTTTACTTACAGGGGTCCTGAGAGGCCGTCTATAGGGGAAATTATTGTTGCAACACGTTTCTTTGTTTTCTTGAGATAAAATTTTATTTTTGAACAACGAGGCTTGAAGTTGGTAAAAAAGAAAACATTTACAGACTATTTAAAGAAAAAGTCACGCGATCGTACGGAACATCGAAGCGCTCTTAAACAATCTGATCGCAGCCCAAAAGTTTCTGCTAGCTTCCAAATTTACGATAACGCTACAGCTAGCCTTTTGAACAGATTATATATATTCTGAATATAGACGCTTCTGGATTCATACAACTCTCATTTTTCTAAGGTCATTAACAAAACGTTTACAGTTTTTAAGCGTTGTATTCGATTCTGTAATCGGGATACAGATATCAGCAAACAGTTCAGAAAATTACCTACTCAATTCTTTCACATAATTCAACCCAAATAAGAAACGGATTAAAGAGTATACTTGTTTAACAAAGGAAACGTGTGAAATTGTTGATATGACGTTTTCTGTAGAGAGATGATTATTTTTTACATTTATGGAAGGAGTCTCCACTTTCAGCGCTTAGTAACAGTCAGAGGTAAAGCTGTAGCTAAGTTTTCCGACATCTTAAGGACAGAGTGTTTACGCTTTGCAGTTTCTTATTAACATTTAATACAAAAATTATTATTATTATTATTATTTATTTATTTATTTTTTACATCAAGTGATTGAGGTGCTTGGGCCCCGAACGTTGCTGCTCAGTGCCATATTTAATTTGTTTATTTGCGAACACGGGAAACGTGCACAACACACACAAAGTGAATCGTGCATTTTAATTTAGAGACAGCTACATTCACTCTTAAAGGAAAAATCCACCCTGAGCCATTGGCATAATAATCCGTATGATTAACACGCGATCTTCAGGGGGATCAGAAATTTATTCTGTAAAGAAATACTGAGTCGACTTTTTTAAGTTTCAACTTCTTTCATCAATATCTTAGTTTACTTTTGCTTAATGGTTTCCTACACTACCTACAATGCTGTTGGACTTCCTGCTGATTGTGATGCAGTGGAATTTAGCCTTAGCTTCATCCCTACCTAAAGAGAGTGATGCAGCGGCGCTTTATTCCTTTAGTCCAGCTCTCTCACCTCCTCATCTGTACACTCAAAACAGATCAGCTTCCGAAGCGTTAACAATGCCAATACCGGCATCCACACAGTCACGGTAGGCATCTTGTTGATCGCTAACTAGCCGAGTCGGATCTCTGCTATAACACACAGAGCTGCAATGCATTCTGGGACTTTGAGTCCAGCATTTGCACCAACGTCTCCACTACTACTACGCTGGATTTCTCATTAATGTGACGTCGCTGGAAAATGGTGAGTGAGAAAAGGGAAAAGGGGGCGGAGCTAGCAGCAAAACTTGACCGTTATCCCTAATTTTTAAGATCGTTTACATTCTTTCATCTATTAAACACCATTAGCAATGTGATATCAGCACAGCGCTAACTTTTAATGGGAATAATGAAAATACAAATAATTCAATATGAATATATTTAATGTGTTTCAGGGTGGAGGTTCCTTCAAGTCTAACATCTGCGGTGCCTGGTGTGTGTATCTAGACGGCAGGACTAATAAGAAATGCTTGCGTCAGTGTGGGGCAGAGGGGGTCGTCTGTGATTGACATCTAACTTTTAATAAGGGCAGCTTTTTTTCTTTCATTTGATTGACTGGCTGATTGTGTTAATTGCTAGTGTTATTACAATAATGGTGATAATTGTTAACAGCTACGTATATCAGTATTTTTATTCCTACACAATCAAGGATATTGAACCACGGGTCAGAAAGCTTTTCATGGTTCAAATCTAAATTTCCGACGGGGTGGTCCAGGTTTGGTGTTAGCGTGAAAGGATTGTTGTAGACAGATTTGTAACCTGGTGATTTTCAGCCTTTGTCATTTAGCTTGTCGGATTTATGCATGCTGACCGTCTTTCAGAATCTCGCTCTCACTCTAAGCTCTAATCTGTTCTTTTTGGCAGCAACTGAGAGCTTGGCTTTCTTACTGCTTACACTACTGGTCAGGGTTTGGTCCCACACACACACACACACACACACACACGCACGCACAGAGCCCTCCCCATTTATAATGAGCGCTGTTTGCAGAGTGTAAATTTGTCTCTCCCTCCTCAGCAATCAGTCTTTACTTCAGCTCTCTCTCTGGGGAGGCTGCAATCAGGACACTGTGTGTGTATGTCTGTGTGTGTTTGTGTGTGTGTACACGAATGGCTGAGTGTGTGTACATGGGTTCGGCGAGAAGACCTAGAGCAGGTAGGCTAACAACTGATGAATACGTTGCCTTGCCTTGTTTTTAACCCTGCTGGTTAGAGAACTGGGGAAATGGGAATACGGCTCAGTGTGCAAGCGTGCCAAATTAGCACGACTTTGTGAAAACAAAGTGGAAACACAGGGACTATATACAAGCAGTAATTACACAGATAACAAGCCACAGGTGAATTGCATGATGGGAAGACAGAACAGGGTGGACTGTAAAGCACATCCCCTGACGTAAAAAAACAACAACAGATTGGTGGGCTTACGAATGCAGCACATTAAAAGGCAAGGATGGGGTGGCATCGGCCAGTAGCCCAGATGGTGCAATAAAGACAGACAGTTCTGAAGTATAGCAAGAGATCAGCATCCGTCATTTCTTTCAGCAGAGCTTTAGGAATAGTCACAGACCCTTTATTTTGAGGTACACAGGTTTCTCAAAAAGACCATCCATTCTTGTGGAGGGAAGGTCTTTACTTGACTCAGAAGCCTCTTAAACTTGCCTGGAGACTGGGCAGCTGAGGTGAATTAACCAAATCCCAAATCTATGCCTGATCCAGATTCCAGCACAGTGTTCTGTTCTAACAAACCTACTAAACCTGGTGAGTTCAAGGTAATTAAAGCAAGTCCTTGACGTCCAGGAGGTGTACCATCAAACTGTTCTGAACTGTTCATCTTTGAGAACCCATGGCCTAAATTGTAGGAGGCACCAGGTTGTCCTCAATGTCTGTGGAAGGGTAATACCTTCCTGAACTCCAGGTGGTGCGCGATCTAACCCATTGAGGTTTTCAAAGCGCCTAACCACACCTGACAGAACAGGGGGCACTTCTTGAAGCAAAGCTGGACTGGGGTCTTCCAGCCCTATCAAAGGATCCATTGTTTCCAAATATGCTTTTGGCAGTGTTGCCCAAGAAACAGTTGTTTGGGATGTCAGGTGACAAGACAACAGACAATTCAAGGGGATGACTAGAATCAGAAGAGGAAGACAACCTTTGTTGTCACATATACAAGTAAAGAATGAGGAAATTATTTCCATTGCATATTCTACCTTGGTAGGAATCTTGGAGTGCAGAATTAGCCACGAGACGGCACCCCGGCGCAGAAGGGGCTATGGCCTTTGCTCACATGCTGAACGGCATTATGATGATGCTGGAGCTTGAACTTATAACCTTATGATCCGACACTGCCCCAGGTGTAGGAGATCCAGCTCAGGGGCTGTCAAAACACCATACTCTATTAAAGTCTGTGAAAGATCGGTCTGCTGAGAAACATTTCTGGGTCTGCATATGGAGCGTGGTGCGCAGGTTGATGACCTCTTCTATAGATTTTACTTTCGATAGACTTATTATTTTATTTACCCTGTCTGACTACTGATCAGAAGGTCATGAGTTCAATCCCCAGCACTGCCAAGCTGCCACTGCTGGGCCCTTGAGCAAGGCCCTTAACCCTCAACTGCTCAGTTGTATAAATGAGATAAATGTAAGTCGCTCTGGATAAGGGCGTCTGCCAAATGCCGTAAATGCAAAAGAGAGTCCGTGGCACTAGTCAAAAGAGGTAACATGAAGTGCCAGTACAAAAAATTTGGACTCTTCAAATTAATGTCGCCTATTTATAGCCACGAACTAATCACTGATGGTTAAGCATTAAAATGTAAATGTTATCACCATTCAGTCATGTTAGTCACTTATCCAGACCTTTGTAAGCAAACAATTATATGTAGCTGGACCTTCACATATTTTAGTTGAATACCCCTGATCCATAGATATTCAACTCCGTTCGTTTGGTGGGATGGTTGAAAACTGTACTAAAGAGGACTATTACCTTGGGAAGATGACAGGACCTAGTTATGCTGCCTTGCTGTTTGTATACAGTGGTCGCCTTCTCCAAAGCACAACTTGACAAAGGAAGATGACAAAGGGTACCAAGACAACCCCTGAGTGAAATAAACCACTACACTGCGAGAGATACACTAATGAGAACACTAATGAGAAATCCTCAGAAGCAGGGATCGGTCATACCACTTGGGAATACCAGTCAGTCATTAGGGCAGCTGCACAAAACAATGGATGTAGACCCTGTAGACTCTGCAGGTCTACTGCTGATGGAAATTGTAACCAGTCAAAGTATGTGTGCACAAGCTCCATCGCACCATCCTACGCAACTCCACTGGCTGAATCTGTTAGATTTGGTGATGAATTATTTTTTTTTTTTAAACCACATATTTTCCTTAGATCCTTCGGGTGCGAGAACATAGGTTTTGGACCAGAAATGAAGTAAAACGGGCTGAAATGGACAGCTACAGACCATGACGTCACAACCAGTCATCTAAGTTATGGGTTTTTTAGGGCAAAAGTTTTCCTCGTATTCTCGCCCATGAAAGAGGATTCGACTTGGAATTTTGACCAGACATTACCTACAGTGGAGGCTATAGGTAATGATGACATTTCACTAGAGAGTCTGGTATTTTGTCACTAAACGTAACCAAGAAGAGGCAGCAAGGCTGGGTAAACGTGATACTTTCATGAAGTTGCTGACAGGCTCCAGGAAAAATCTGTGGTTGATTGATGGTAGTCTAAGTCAAATTGGCTCTTCTTGTGAAAGTAGGCAGTTCTTGGTCACGTTTAGTGGCTAGAGTCTGCTAAGTTTCGTCACTAAACGTGACCAAGAACTGTCTGCTTTTACAGGGAAGAGGCAATTTGACACATATTGACATTAACCAACCATAGATTTTTCCTGGAGCCTCTGAGCAACTTTGCGAGAGTATCACAGTTACTCACATCTTCAAACAAAAGTGCTTCAATTACTTTTCAGGAAATCATTCCTGAGCTGTGTGCACATGGAAGTGTAGAGGGCCAAAGAAATTCTTAAGATTCTGAAGCCTGCGGCCAGAAAAGTGTGTCATCAGATGACGCACAACTAGCGGACTACAAATGATAGTCTTCATTAATATTTAACAAGACTTTGAAGTCTTCCTCATCAGCTCATCAGTCATTCCACTGCACTACCATCAGCTGCGTCCAGTCATGTCTGGGTTTTTTTTTGTTTTGGGTTTTTTTTTTTGCTAAATATTTTCCTCATACACTTTTAAGATGAGCTTTGGCCAGTCAATAAGGAGTAATTTTAACCAAAAAGTGTCTGATGGCAGCTGTCTTCAAACCACGGATTGAGTTGTTATATTACATACTAATATAAATAACATTTCAAACACACACACACACACACACACAGGCATGGGCTGGTTTTGACATTGTTTATCTGTCTTTTTCTCTCATCTCCACTCCACTGCACTCCCCACACTAAACACAAGAGGAAGTTATCGATCCATTGTTTTCTGCGAGTCATAAGGTTTTGTGATTGGGGCCATTTAGCGATAGCGAAGCCGCCAGATTGTCTGACCACACTCTTGCGTGTGGACGCACGTGCTGAGCTCTGTTGTGGGTGTGTGCTCGCGTGTTTGTGTGTCAAATACTAGGATTTGTGGTGGTGAGCAATAGCCAAAAGCTTTTCAAGACAGACAGGTATTCGGATTGTTTTTTTTTAAGGCAGCCAAGGTGTGTGTGTGTGTGTGTGTGTGTGTGTGTGTGTGTTTGTGTGTGTGATTGCATTAAGGTATGCAGGTTTCTCCTGAGAGAAAGATTAAGCTAGAAAGCGTGAGAGAGAGAAAGACAAAAGGTAGGACACTGAGAGAGGAACAGTCACACTGAGTCAGATAGAAGAGAGGAAAAAAAGTGTGTGTGTGTGTGTGTGTGCGTGTGGGGCAGGATGAGGTGTTGTGGGAATGTTTTCTCTCACTCTGATCACTCTGTGAGTGCTGAGACACATTTCAGTTAAGCACAACACGCAAAGCCATACAAACACAGTTTTTGTGCATGTGTGTGTGATGTCCTGTTTTTCTCATCTGCTTTCATTCTTCCTTTCTTCGCATGAGACCAAAGCCTGAGTCACTCAGAGACTTCGGTCTCTCTCTCTCTCTCTCTCTCTCTCTCTCACACACAGCTCACAACATCACCACCACTTCTCTCACTCTCTCCGTGTCTCACCGCTGTAGGGGCGTGTCTCTGCAGCAAGGCTCGCAAACTAACCTGTCAATTGTCAAAGGCTGGATTGCAGATCAGTAGAGAACCTTTATTTACATTAGTTAGCTAACTAGTTAAACAGAAAAAGAGGTGTGTCCTATGTGTCTGCCAGTCACAGTGAAGGAGGCGTGTCCTATGTCTGCCAGTCACAGTGAAGGAGGCGTGTCCTATGTGTCTGCCAGTCACAGTGAAGGAGGCGTGTCCTATGTGTCTGCAAGTCACAGTGAAGGAGGCGTGTCCTATGTGTCTGCCAGTCACAGTGAAGGAGGCGTGTCCTATGTGTCTGCCAGTCACAGTGAAGGAGGCGTGTCCTATGTGTCTGCCAGTCACAGTGAAGGAGGCGTGTCCTCTGTGCCGTTCAGCCTCATTGAAAAAGGTGTGGCCAATGTGTCACTCCCAGTGAAGGAGGTGTGGACTGTGTGCTTGTCAGTCATGAAGAAGGAAGCATGGCCTCTGTGTGTCAGTCCCAGAGGAGGAGCCATGACCTCTGTGTGCCTGTCAGTCTTGTTAAATGAGGCGTGGCCTCTGTGTGTCAATCCCAGAAAAAAAAGGTGTGGCTAAAATTTACTGTATTTGCCTCTCCACTCTGCTAGCATGGCATACTGTAAACCTGGATGGCAGCTTTCACTTCGCTCAAATAAATTTTTCATTACATCTCGTCACTCGCAATCCCACAATCCCCCACACACCGATTCACTGCTCTGTACTGAACAAAGGGAGGAAAACTGTGGAACAGAGTATTTGCTTTGCTAACTATACAATGGCATTCAGGTGGGCGGGGTTTACACACACAGACTGTACCTAGCTGTAGCTAGCTAGCAAGGTAAGTTAAGCAGCTAAGATTAGTGGATATTTAGCATTGTGTACACAATAAAATACTTTCAACAAGGAGTCATGTGTCACAAACATTCATGTGTGTACGTTTTTCCATTCATAATAAATAAATAGTTAATGAGGGACATTAGCGTATGACAGCACTGACAGTTAAGAAATGGTACGGTCCGCTGTAGGGGTGTTCAAAAGTGTCATGTGTGGGCTTTTTGACACAGCTGGAGACACTTTATGATGTTTAATACAAATATAATTTTGTACACGTCGTTTTTAGGAACTCTGCTGACCTTTTATCCTTACTCTTTTTTTTTTTTCCCCCTGAGGGCATTAAAGTCTTAATGTGACTCCGCCCCCTTGTGTAATTTACAGTGCAAGTGCTCTCTCTCTCTCTCTGTGTGTAATCATATAGATGTGGGCAGAGGAAGCAAATTGATGCAACAATGTGTAAACGTGTACAGAGAATGTACACACACACACACACAACCACACACAGTAGCCCTTTAATGCATGTTGTGTGTGTGTGTTTGTGTGTGTGTGTGTGTGTGTGTGTGTGTGTGTTTTGAATGCAGTGTGTCTGCTGTACTAGGGGATTGATGCCTGAAGTTAAGAGGCTTGTCTGGCATATCTGACAGGCTAAACAGTGCTAGCAGATGACAGCACACACTCGTTGCACGTGCGCGCGCGCACACACACACACACACACACACACACACGTAAACGACCCTTTTTTTCCCCTCTCACTGTCTGGTGCATTTTGAGGTCAGCCACGCTGCAGCATTAGGGAGGATGCATTAGAGGCCGTGGGAACACACACACACACACACACACACACACACACACAATTTTCAAACTCAAAAAGGCAAGGATCGTCACAATGTTGTGTGGAAAAAAATACACAGTCTGAACACACACACACACACACACACACACACACACAGTTCATGCTGCTGCGTTTATATTGATTATTTTTTCTTGGCTGAGAACCCTAACTGCGAAAGAGAGTGAGAAAGAAGTTGTTGCAAGCCGTGCTGAGTTGAAGTGTGTGTGCGTGTGTGTGTGCAAAAAAAAAAAAAAGAGAAGACAGGAGGCTTAGGGGCCCGGCAGTGACGGTTTCAGATTTCAGAGAGTACCAAGCTCACGCTCACAATCAATCTCTCTCACACACACACACACACACACACACACACACACACACACCCTTGGGGAACACCTGCGTCGGCTGCTGCTCTGAAGAGCCTTGTATGCTTTTAGAGAGAAAAGGTTCAAATTGCTGTTAGGAGCCGTGTGTGTGTGTGTGTGTGTGTGTGTGTGTGTGTGTGTGTGTGTGTGTGTGCGTATGCGTGTGTAGCTATTTTGGAAAACAGGGTATGGCTGTTGAAAACAGAGGCCAAAAAATGCAAGAGATTGTGTGTGTGTGTGTGTGTGTGTGTGCGCGTGTGTGTGTGTGTGTGGACAGCTGACTGGTGACATTCCTCTCCAGTACTCTTTGCTCCCTCCACCATTCCCTTCATCACTCCCTTCATCTCTCTCCCTCTCTCCCTCTCTCTCTGCCTTTCTCCATGCTGATAAACAGATAAACAAGAAAGGGGGGGGGAGACAGAGGGAGGGAGAAGGAGAGAGACCGAGTGAGAAGGAGGGTACGTGAGGAAGAGAGAGACAGAGACAGACAGACAGAGAGGGGGAGAGAGCAAAAGAAAGGAAAAACAAGGAAGAGAGAGATAAGGAGGTGGAGAGAGACAGACAAAGAGAGAGACAGAGAGAAAGGGAGAGAGAAAGAAGTGGAGAGAGAGAGAGAGATGGAGAGAAAGAGAGAGACAGAGAGGGAGAGAGAAAGAAGTGGAGAGAGAGAGAGAGAGAGAGAGATGGAGAGAAAGAGAGAGAGAGAGAGAGAGAGAAAGAAGATGGGGGAGAGAGATGGAGAGAAAGAGAGAGACAAAGACAGAGAATGTGAGAGAGAATGTGAGAGAGAGAGAGAGCGTGAGGAAGAGAGAGACAGGTAGGAATTTGTTTGGGTGAGATTACAGGCTGCAGTGGCTGTACAATCAGATTACCTTGAAGGAGTGCAGAGAGGGCGAGACACACTCAGACAGATAAAGAGGGAGAGTCGGCGAACGGGCGAGGGACTGAAAGACAGAAATAGAATGTGAGAGAGAGAGATTTTCTTTTAATCCGCCTCATTTGTTCCTCACTGTCGCATTACCCTGCGTTCACACTTGCAGCTATTTTTGCACTTTATGTCGCCCAAATCTTTATACATCAGTTGTTAGCGGCCGTTCCTGACATGAGCGTACTGCCGGTTGCCATGGCAGCGCCTGGCTAGTCGTCACATGATCTTGTGATCTGTGTTTTTATGCAGATCGAGTGTGACATATGTTTATTTGGCAACAAGCCAGTTTTTTTCCTTATATGGTAAAAATAGCTATTATTGGCCATCAGTTAAATGACGTTCATTAAGGCTCATTTATCAAACTGAATATGAACTGATTTACTCAGAAACTGTTCGCAGGAGCATTTACACAAGAAATGTGTACATTTACAACTGACACGACTTTACCCTCTCTTTAAGTTTTGCCTTTTCTGGGTAAGTTTCGTGGGCGTGGCTAAATGTAAATCAGCGGTATTGTGAAGACGCTTGGTAATTTACGGCTGATTGGCGTTTATCTACATACGCACGTGGGTGCGAATAAGATCACTGTTACAGAAACGTTGGCAAACAGAGTTTGATTTGAGCTACGAACATTTACACACAACTTTAGTAAAAGAGGCCTGCTGTAATTAACAGGCTAGTCATGCGAAAAAAATAACAACGACAATCATTAACATTGTTCCCAGATTGTAGGCACCTACGTAGCTTCCATTTATTGTCGGTGGGTTTGGCTTGTTTCGCCACGACTCATTTTATAGTAGTAGCTTTAGGTAGCTTAATACTGTAATAAAACGGAACACAGTTTTGCATCAAACACCAGTGAATCTGAAAGAACTGCGGGAACTAACGTCGGCAATGTTGACATTTGGCGTGAATCAAACTCACCTGGTGTCCCTGCAGCTTTACGATTTTATGCCACCGCTAAAAGCAAGCTTTTTTTTTTTGCAGTTACACAAGAATAAACACAGGACACGCCCACCTCTTCTGACTGATTTTCCTCTTTCTCATGACAGGAACGTGACGACGAGGCGACGGACACGACGACTTTCAGACGAGCGCTAAGTCCTGACATCGATGCCTTGCTTTTGAAATGTAATCAAATGAAATAATAAAAGTGTCATGAATTAATTTTCGCTTCTGTACGTCTTTGAATTAGTTCAGCGATATTTTAAAAATCTGAATTGACCTACTGTCTGTTTAATTTTTGCATTTGTATGCTGGTAAGAAAGAATGGATCCAGGACATGACCCTCTTCAGGAAGAAGTGGGAACAGAAGCCAGAGTCAACATCCCGGGAATATTACGCCAACAGTCAGGACATTTTCCAGAGGCCTGTGTGTGAACTTCTGGAACTTTCCCAGGAACGAGGAGAAAGTCTTCATCCTGTGACAGGCTCGCAACTTTCCAGAGCGTCTGGACATTGGAGCGATTCAGAAATTGGACACAATTATGTTAAATGATGCAAAGGAGGAGCATTAGCGGTAAAGGTGTGTGAGGGCGTCGCAGGGTTCGCGTATGAAACGGGAACTAGAACTAAACTGTGGGTGGGGAAATAGCGGAAATCCAACTATGACGTAAAAACCATAAGAAAGTGAGAAAGTAAACTGAGTTTCTGATACAGAAGATCAGAAAGAAAATAAAGGTGTGCATTTTGATGGACAAATGATTCATTTATTAGCGAGGCCACTAGGCCAGTAAAAGCTCCGGTGTGCTGCCTGGTAACATTTCGTCATTGCCCAGGAAACTCAGCGACATGATGATATACGGTGAGCTAGTTAAGTGCAGCGACTGTTACTGCCGTCTAACAAAGTTCCCAATGGACACGTATAGACACGATGTCACTTAAAACATAGAAAAATGCTGTAAAGTCAGAAAACGCTGTGAAATTTGAATGCTGGTCTTCGGGGGAATTTGGCTTCCTTCCTGAAGCAGAAACAGAAAGAACCTGAAAGCTTAAAATCTGTCCCTAAAATTCATAAGTGTCCAAAAAAAAAAGCCTTACAACAAAAAATCTGACCAAAATAACCAAAAAAAACCAAAAAAAAAAAACTACAATAACACCATTGTGTGTGTGTGTGTGTGTGTGTGGTGCTTCCCAGAGACCTCAGCTCCCCGTGTGTGGTAATTGCTGGGCGGCTGACACCTGCACGCCAAAGGGCTCTTTCCCCTGCAGAGTCTCTCCACACACTCACACACACACACACACACACACACACACACACACACACACACACACAGCCTGTAAAACATGCATACACAGTGACGTCCACAGCCTCCAACCGCTTTGTTTGCCACGCCATTACAACAGCAAGACACACAGGAAAAACATCTAACCCACCATTAACACACACACACAAGCGCACGCACACACACACACACACACACACACACACACACACACACACACGCACGCACACAGAGCGAGGGAGGAGGGAAACGAGACAAGTGTGTGTGCTGTGACCTTTCTTCCAAATGTCAGCAGCGTGAGTCGCGATTAATGGTGTGTGTGTGTGTGTGCGAGACCGCATACACGTGTGTGTGTGTGCATGTGCGACCGCATACGTGCGCGCACATGTGTGTGTGTGTGTGTGTGCGCGCACGTGTGTGTGTGCGCGCGGACGTACTTGCTTCACCTGGTCACGCTTTCTCCAAAACCCCCAAAGGGGGGAAAAAAAGCATGTGAGGAGTTTTCAGAGAACTCCCTTGATTTACGCAAAGAGATGGACTGACTGCAGAACGACGGAAAAAACGAGGGAGGAAATGAGAGAGGGAGAGGGAGAGAGAGGGAGGGAGGGAAGTGAATTTAATCACAAGGTCACTCCTCGTCCTGGGTGACGGCAGAGCGGGCTAATGGAGGGGGGGAAGAGAGAGAGAGGGAGGGAGATGGGGAGAGTAAGGTCATCAGCTGTAAGCTGGACGAGTGCAGGTTAAAAGAGGTGAGGCCAGGAGGAGAGAGAGAGAGACAGAGAGAGAGAGAGAGAGAGAGAGGGTGTGGGAAAGGGATGTCAAGGACATTTAATGTTCCCAGTGAGCGCAGAGGGAGACAGAATGATAGATGGAAGGAGAGACACAGAGATAGAGAGAAAATGAAAAAGGGAGAGACAGAAAGATCGGAGAGACACAATAACAGATAGAAAGAGAGACTGATATAAGGAGATACAAAACGATAGAAAGACAGGAGGAGACAATGATGGATAGAAGATAAAGATGTAAAGAGAAACAGAACTATAAATAGAAGGAGAGACTATGACAGAATGAGATATAAAATAATAGATAGAAAGAGAGACAGAAAGACGGAAAGAGAGACACAATGATGGACAGAAGGAGGTAAAGATGTGAGGAGAAACAGAAGTATAGATAGAAGGAGAGACACAACCTCATTTTATGGCAGGAACAATACGGTGGTTTTTTTGGAACGTGAAATGTCGGTTTTTATTTAATACTTACGAACAATGTTGCTACTTATCTTACGTTTAAAAACAACGTTAAATCAAAACATTACGGAAAAACATTCTAGATATTCTGAAACATCAAAAAATGATGTTTTTGACGCATTTGATTCTGTAACGTGATATTCAGTATACAGAATTTTCCAGGTACGATGTTTTTTACGATGTTTTTTATTCAAAGCTTGTTAAGCTTAAATCTTTAATCTAAGGTTCGACAACATGAAATGGAACGTATAGCTTGTGACGTACATTTGAGGTGAATAAAGGGGCGAATTAGTGATGCAGGGAAGAAGCACATTTTTCGACTTGTGGCTTCTGAATTTGTAACTAGCTAGCTAACGCCGTTAAAGGATATTTTCCCACAGCGTGACTTAGCCGGGTTTAATTCTGATGATGGGAGAACGTGATCCTCCTGCTTCTCCAGTAATATCGAACGCAATTCCAGTAGTTGGAAAATAAACATTTACGAAATATTTGAAGGGAAACATGGTTAATGACGCCGTGGAGCAAAAAGGAAAAAAAAAAAGTATGCTTTTACCGGACGAGGCTGGGAGATATCGGAGATAAGGGTTCAGCGAGACGGGCATTAATGTTTAATGTCATAAAACTGCAGCCAGAAAGCGGGCGAGCGAGCGAGCGAGCGAGAGAGAGAGAGAGAGAGCGCGCTGCAGAGAGAAAGAGAGAGAGATGGAGAGAGAAAGAGAAAGAGAGAGAGATGGGGAGAGGGGGAGAGAGAGAGAGAGATGGAGGACAGGGAGCAGTGCTAAACAGCGGCAGAGGACCGAGCTAATGGCTGTTCACCTTGCCTTGTTCTCTCTGCGCTGACACACACACACACACACACACACACACACACACACACACACACACGTGGCTGTCTTTTTAATGTAGCAGTTACCATGGTGGCTGGAAAGCACTCCACAGCTGAGGCCGGCTGGCAGACAAGGTGTGTGTGCGTGTGTGTGTGTGCGTGTGTGTGTGTGTTTGGGTCCTTGTCACGCCATACACACACACACTCACCAGTCAGTGTCAGCACAGGGTTGGCCCTTGCTTCTAGCTCTACCCTCCTCTCACACACACACACACACACACACACACACACACACACACACACACGCACACACACACACACACCTCATTGCACTCCTAATTTGCACATGACGCCTCAACACGCCGGGCCATTACTCATTTGTACAGCTCCGGTTTAAAAACGCCTGAGCCAGCAGCCCTGGACAGACACACACACACACACACACACACACACACAGAGAGAGAGAGACGTGTGTGTACAAGCACACACGAAACACAAACCAAAAACCACTAGACAAGCACAGAGGCATAAAAAAAAACCCCACACACCCACAAAACACACATGGACAAAATTAGCATAACAAACTGGATTACCAGATTTGACCGATTGAAGTGTCCCTGGGTCAACATGGGCGGGGCTTGGGCTAAACACGAGCTGTCAATCACAAACTTGATCATGTGACTTCACCCGCTAGCTTTTTCTTTCCTCTTCTTCTGCCTGGTGGATTGTTTTGAAATTTGCTTGCTAGTGAACTTAGCTACACGGTTATTTTAATATTAAACAATGAAATAGTTATCTTAATGTTAGCTAGTTAAGCTAGTTAACTAGCAAAGCTAACATTAACTAGCTTGCTAGAGAGCAGCGGTTTTCATTACAGAATAAAACAGCTGGTATATCTTTACCCTATGTCCACGCTTAGCAAGCAACAAGTCGCTCGTGTCGCTTGTAGTTTGCCCTGCAGGGGTGTAGAGAAAGATCATGATGTCACTTGTGGGTGTGGCCTGCCAAGCTTTTCTT
Source organism: Pangasius djambal (assembly GCA_022985145.1). NCBI lineage: Eukaryota > Metazoa > Chordata > Actinopteri > Siluriformes > Pangasiidae > Pangasius > Pangasius djambal. The sequence continues at coordinate 17,349,731 of CM040999.1, read as the reverse complement.
TTTTTAAATTTTTTTAAAGAAATGGCTGCGGCTATATGTAGCTTCTGACGCTAACTAGTTAAAGACAAATTAAACAAGGCACTAATCAGTGTGAAAATCAGTTGTGTGATTTACATGTCAGGCTTCGTAGCTTCGCGCTCAGATTAGATTAGCAAAGTAAGCTAGCTGTACTAGCTACGCACATTCACCAGACGATGACTGCTACTTCCGTCCGAGGTTAATTATCCTTCATAATGTCTCTATACACATTTACTGAGAGGTATAGGACCATAGGATTGGTCCGAGGAATCATTTGAGACAAAATTCGCATCGAATTGAGAAAATCGCAGTTTAAATGTCGTTTGTTGCGATGTCACTGAGATCCTGTTTCCTTGTTACGTAGAAAATAAAGTCGTCTGTCGCTTTGTTGCTTGCTAGTATGAATGTAAACAGTATGAATGTAGGGTTAACCTGCTACTGTGGACATTTTTAATGCTAGTTAAGCTAACTATTTAGCACTGTGTTGTATTTAAAATTCAGTATTTTGTCCTCAGCACTACAGGAAGTGGGCGAAATCAAGAGAAAAGCGCACGATCACATTCTCAACTCATCGATCGAAGTTAACGTAAAACTTCTCGGTTTTAAAGTAATCCGTTGAGCCGACTTAATCCTCACTCTTTTTTCGCCGACTGTCGATCTCAGACGATTCTTCGATTCACATACGGATTCCTACAGTAACCCACAGGGAGGCTGAAAGGTCAAGGTCAAAGGTCACCGACCCTGAGGGAGCGTGTCTGACGCAGGCCAGCTTGTTTCAAAGCGGCGGAGCGTAATAAACGCTTCCCGCCTGTCAATCAGCGCAGACGCACGCGCGCGCGCGCACAGGAACAGGCCACGCACCATTAGACCTACACACACACACACACACACACCTGCATGCACGCGCAAAGACACACACACACAGATCGGTCCCTGCGTTTATGAACGCATAAATCCTGCGCTCGCGGGGTGGAGGCTGGGAGGATTCGTGAAACGCGCGCGCGCTCGCGCCCCAACGAGCCCTCCTCGCGCGAGAGAGTAATCGAATCGCGCTGTCACGCGGAAAGAATTATTCCCCCCGTATCGCCGAGCAGCCGGTAATTGGATACGATTTAACATTCGCCGCTGCTAGACTGGTTACACACACACACACACGCACACAGCGCGCGCGCGCACACACATTTATTTATTTATATTAACGTGGAGACAAATCCCGCTGAGGCTTGTACCGTACCCCCCCCAACACACACACACACACACACATATCGAGCGGCGCGAGGGAGGCTGTGGCGGAGGAATCATCTTTCAGCGCTCGTAAAGCACGCCTCGCCGTGACAAACGGATTAACGGCAGTGTGTGCGTGTGTGTGTGTGTGAGAGAGAGAGAGAGAGAGAGAGTGTGTGTGTGTGTGTGTGTGAGAGCGAGGCTGCGGGGTACACACACACACACACACACACACACACACACACACACACACACAGAAGCACGCGCACAGGTTAAACATTTGGCAGCCAATGGAACAGAAGAGTTAAAAGGCGAAAAGAAGGAAGAGGGCCGCGCGCGCGTCTGTGTGTGTTTGCGAAATCTGCCTTTAAGGGCCCGCAGTCACACACACACACACACACAAACACACACACACACACACACAGAGCCCTTCACGAGCTGAGGGAATGCGTGTGTGCGTGCGAGCTCGAGCGAATGACGGTTTAAAAAAAAAAGTGCCTCATAAAGTCCCGCTTTAACGAGACCCAGGCTCGTTAAAGCTCCGCGTTTCGCAGGCAGTCCAGTGAAAGCTCCAAGAGCAAATGAGCTCCTCTCTCCCTGCACGCAGACCTGAGGAGGAAGTCAGAGCGATCAGCAAACGCGGATTACAGCTACCGTTTACAGACGCTGCATGGACTATGACGTCACACAGCGCTATTTTCCTGTTCACTTACGCAAACAGATATTTAAATGACGGAAGAGGGGACACTGTTTCGGAGCGCTGTTACAGGAAAACAACCAGCGACGGGTGGTGCGAGGAAGTGGAGTTACTGCTGCCAATACCATTCCTTCAATACCACGTCAGTTCCTGTTCTCGCTTCCGTTACAGCAGCTATGAACAGTCGTTCCCTCACTAGCATCACTTTCGTTCTCTCTCCGAGTTGAATTCTTAAAGACAAAACAACCGTAGCTTGTCACGTTAGAGAAATCGCAAAGTGTAAACTCTTCTGCCTGTTACAAAGCGCTGACGCTGGAGACTCCTTCCAGAAACGTTAAACGCACGTCTCCGTGCAGAAAACTTCACTGTATCAGCGATGCGCTCGTGCTGATGCGCTGACGTGTATTTCATCACACGTGTACTTCATGTCTGCACCAATCACAGCCTTATGATGTTAGGAAGCGCTCCGCTCGCGTTTAAGCCTAGCTAGCGCTCAGTTTTTGCGTAACTTTAAAGCTAGTAGCGTGGTCACGCTGTGATGTCTTTTCTCCGTATCTCGCGATCATCCTTCAGTCTCAAAACTCAGAGGCACAGCGTGAATTTAGCATTTTTCAAGTCACTGAGTTACGCTGAAGAACACTTCAAGTTCTAGATTTCTGTGCCTTCTTGGAGTTCCTGCCTTTCTGTAGTGCAAAAGCCTTTTAAGGGGCTCGAAAAAGGAATGTGTGTGTGTGTGTGTGCGCGCGTGTGTGTGCGCGCGTGTGCGCGAGTGTGTGTGTGTGAGCGTGTGAGACGCTTGCTGGCGCTGCGGGAGTTTCCAGAGGGATTGGCCCTTTGTGCATTCATGTCAGCCTGTGAATTTATTGCCTCTCCGCCTCCACAGCCTCGATTGCAGCCATCTGGAGTTTCGCCTAATCTGGATCCGCTACAGTTTCACCACGGAAGGAGATCGGACCGGCTCCGATTCACATCCTGAGTCTAAATGCCGCGCAAATATTATCGCGCAACACTCACAAACCCCCTTCTCTTACGCAGCGGTTTGATTTTTTTTTGGTTCTGTCAATCCCTCCATTTTGACCACCAGGTTTGTAGCTAGCGTTTGACTTGAACCTGTGAAGCTACCAATAAGAGACCAGCACACGATTACGCAAAAACTATGAAACCAAGGCTGTTTCCATGGGCCTCACACACACACACACACACACACACACACACACCCCAATCATATAATTCTATATGCAAGAATGAACAGAAATCATCATCATCATCTCGGATGAGGGAAAAACAGTTCGATAAACAATAAAATAAAAACAACAGCGCAAAAAGGAATTTTTCAGGTAGTACCTGCATCTCTTTCTGTTAGCTGGTTCTAACACGGACGAAAACCTCGTAACACCTCCTTACAGCACCTGAACACGCACCATTAGACCACTTAGCATTTCGTCATTGGTCACGATTATCGGAGTTGCTGTGGTTCTGGCCGTGATTATCTTTTAAAAAAATAAATAAATAAATAAATAAATAAATCAACAACCGACTGTTATTACAGCTAGGAGTAACAAGCTAGCGATTTATTGTGTGTTAGACTAACACTTCTTACTCCAGATACTAGCTAGCTCCCTAGCTAGCCACTAACCTTTCCCAGTTCAATTACCTCAACGAGAAACTGGAAGCAAGAAAGCAGAAATTTATTAGCATAACGTTCTTACCGTTTTTTTTTTATTATTATTTTTGCGTTTTCCAGCCGAGACGGATGTAGCTATGAACGCTTCGTGACTGCAGCTTCTTCGTGATTTTCTGACAGTACTTACCTCATTTTATTGCGCCGTTTTCTTTTCATACCAAAGGAGGCGCGATGCGACTGCCTGATACGGAAACCTTTTCGTGAAAAAAAAAAAAAACGATAGTAAAGTGTGCTCTTTTCTGCATGTCTAGTTTAAAAATCATGGCGCCCTCTGGTGGTGTGGAGGCCATAAGCGACCGCGAATAGCAAGAAACCGTCACTGTGAAGAATGTCTGTGTTTAAGCGCAAGCTGATCTGTGCATCGCGCTGATCGATGACGTGCACGGCGCACAGGTCTACCATTAGAGGATCTTCACCGTATCATCTGACACGCGGATGTTAACACACCTTATCACACAGTCTGGGATAGAATTAGGGCGAGACTTCATTGGGGTCGCGTACAGTGTGATGACAGCTTTAAAAGATCGCTCAAGTCGCACAATCTAAAAACGACTATACACAGAGGGGCAGTGGATCCGGTCGGATAGAAATCAATGTCCCTCTTGAAGTGCCGGCTATTCTTAGCGTCCGAAAACCCAGAGCATCCAAACCCATTGACCAGCTCCAAATTCAATACCCCTCCCCGAAAAAAAAAGAAAAAAACACGGCTATGCACGGGGCCTCGAGGCTTTTCGCTCACGCTGCTGAAAAAGCCTCTAATGCAAACATTCTGTACGTGCAGAGAATAGGAAGAGAGCAGAAAGAGGTGTGTGTGTGTGAGAGAGAGAGAGAGAGAGGGAGAGAGAAAGCGAAGACAGCAAGGAGCCCGCTGCTCTGCTCAGGCAAGACGAAAAGAAGAAATATTGCCCTCGGGGAGCGGCGCAGCGCGAGGCGGGTGAGGAGGAGGGCTCAGATCCAAAATAACGAAATTAGCGAGGCGACGGGAAGCTCCTGAGGGTAATCGTCATCCGGATTCCCAGCACTGTTTCAAAGAGAAGACAGAACAGGCTGAGATAACGCTGTGATATCGAGCGGCCTCGAACTCCAGGTGATAAGACGTCGCCTGAATTCAGAAAACCTCCGCCATGGAAGGAAAAAAACAAAAAACAACAAAAAAAAAAAAACATTCCTTCGTGAAGGACGTCTGTCTTTTTTTTTTTTTGTCTGGTTTAAATCACAGCCACTAGAGAAAGCAGACATTGTTGAAAAATAAGGTTGGAATCCAAACCCTGATTCATGAATATCTGGTAAATGATTTATAAAAGCTGGACTTCAGGACTTTCTGTTGAAAGGAAAGTGATGGAAGCCACAAGAACTAACCGTGTTTAGGCCCAACGCATCATTTTAACGTAACTGGCATTGGAGGCATCAGATACCGAGAGCTCAATTCATGATGATAAGCCGTTCCTGGCTTGCTAGCTAGTTAACCTAATAGTCAGCCATGTCGTAGACTACTTTGTACGCGTCGTTGTTTGGTTGAACATAAAGTTGCGTCTTTTCTGTAACCGTAAATGAATCTCTAGCTCACTTGCTAGAACACTTGCAAGTACAACAGCAAGCAATCATTTATCAATGGTTCAGTAAAGTTGTGCGGAAATGTTTTCATATCCAAACCAAATTTACAAATAGTTTACTGATTCTCCTCATCTTCCAGTAATACAGCTCAGCCATTGCAAAGCACCTGCTTCCACAGACACATTAATGCTTCCTCCTTTGATAGGGTGCCATTACTTTTGTCCCAATTGAAGTATTGCTCTATTTGACATGCGGTTGGCTGGCTTCACATTTTGTGTGTGCTGTATCACAGGGCAGCGCAACACAATTGAAGGAAAGCGCTATCCGCCCTTCTCCGCATACGTGAACTCACAGAAGCTGACGATTGGCTTGCTTCGCTATGACTGACAGGAGAGAGAGAGAGAAAGAGAGAGAGAGAGAGAGAGAGAGTTAGCCCCTCCCACCCAGACAGCACAACCTATTTCCCGGCACCTGATGGCTGTTGCATCGTCGGGATTCGAACTCTCAATCTCTGGACGGGAGCCCGAGCGCTCTTCGCAGGTTACTCGTTTCCTTCTCCGTATCACCAAACACGGTACTGCTACGTCCTCGGGTACCAGTGCGCTTTTCTGTTTCCATTCCAGTCACAACACATCAGACAGTACCAGAAAACAGGAAGAAAAGTTTAGCTTGAGGGGCAGTTGAAACTTTTCCAGCATCGGTGCTACCTGCTCAAAGAGGAGAGCGTAGCCTACAGCACTGTTTACACAACTTGTATAGCCTACACACAGGTTACATAACGCGTGAGGCTAGAAACGAGAGCCCGAGTTCAGCTGTATGCTATGCTAAGCTCGTTACCCCGACTGCTAAACTGAGCGCTGTAATGTCATTACAGCAACCGGATTTGCATGCGCCTCTTCAGAGAGTGAGTGTGTGTGTTTGTGGAGGGAATATATACGTTGGATTCCCAGGGGGTGCAGATGCAGTTTAGTGGGGTGTATTAGCATCATCATTGCTCACGTGACGATCTGGACGCCTCATGCACGCTCACGTGGTGAGAAACAGTTAACCCGAGTTGTTTTGTTTTGTTTTTAAATCAGGACAGTGAGGATGAATCCTCGCTGATGAATTTCTTGCAGTGCTCTTTTTTTTTTTTTTTTTTTTTTTTTTGTGACTGGCCTACCAGCAGGTCAAAGGTTAAAGGTCAGGGTCAGGGTCATCCTCAAGGGTTAGCCCAGTATTCACGCTCGAGTTTCACGCCGTTCCTCTTCACAAACAATCAGATTAGGACGCGCTCGAGTCGCCGTGTGTGAATCAGAGGCGCCTGCTCTTCACACTTCACCGCTTTCTGATTTTCCATTCGCTCGCGCGCATGAGAGGGCGAAACGAACGAACGGAGGAGCAGCACTCGCGCCCCGCGCCTCCCTCCGTTTCTCTTTCTCTCTCTTTCATTCTTGTGGGCGCAGACTCGGTGCCAGAGGTTTCTCACAGCGAGACGCTTGAAAGTGTTTATAGGCGCAGTCTCGAGGCTGCCGCCGCCAACACACACACACACACACACACACACACACACACACACAGGCTGCCAGAGAGTGAAGACAAGGTTTGTCTCGGTTCCGGTTATACCACAGACTGAAAAAGACCGTAAATCCGATTGTTTTAAAAAAAACCACACACTCGCGTTCCGACATAAAAACACAAGAGCGGGCCAAAAAAAACCTCCCGGATGTAGACTAACTCAATTTAAATATCCGTTAGCTTGGAAATAAAAGTTGTTGGCAGTGTTTTAACATTTCTACAATGAAGATCAGGGGAAAGTAGCTAATGCGTGCTCAAAAAGTCGCCAGATGATGTCATAGACTCATTTCCAGGTTCACTGTCACGATCATTTGCATATCAAAATGTGTTACATGAAGAAAGAGTATTTTCTGCAGACACATAAGAATACAAGTTGTCTGGTCAGGACACCACAAAACTAACCATTTACATATTTATTAAGTTTTATCATTTCTATCAAGGATGAAACAACAGTGATCAGTAATAGGCTGTTAGGAGCAATGGTGATCAGTGATAGGCTGTCGGGAGCAACGGTGAGCAGGGATTGGTCGTCAGGGGCAACGGTGAGTAGGGATAGGCTGTCGGGAGCAAGGTGAGTAGGGATTGGCCGTCGGGGGCAACGGTGAGCAGGGATTGGCCATCGGGGGCAACGGTGAGCAGGGATTGGCCGTTAGGAACAACGGTGAGCAGGGATTGGCCGTTAGGAACAACGGTGAGCAGGGATTGGCCATCGGGGGCAACGGTGAGCAGGGATTGGCCGTTAGGAACAACGGTGAGCAGGGATTGGCCGTTAGGAGCAACGGTGAGCAGGGATTGGCCGTCGGGGGCAACGGTGAGCAGGGATTGGCCGTCGGGGGCAACGGTGAGCAGGGATTGGCCGTCGGGGGCAACGGTGAGCAGGGATTGGCCGTCGGGGGCAACGGTGAGCAGGGATTGGCTGTTAGGAGCAACGGTGAGCAGGGATTGGTTGCCAGGAGCAACGGTGAGCAGGGGTTGGTGATTAACATTACTACATGCTGGTGGTAAATCGGCTGACCCTGGGGTCTCATTTATACCGCATGTACACATAGTTGTGTGTGTAAACTGTGCATATACACATTTCCATGCATACAGTGTGATTTATCTAGTTCTTCTTGTGAGGAAGGGCATATATTTAGAACTAGTTGATTTTAGTTGCCCAGCGCAGTTTTAGTTGATCTCTGCCAGCAACTCGGCCCATTTTTGGAGAGGCCAAGCAGAGCAATAGCAACCCTGTGGAGACTCGACATCTTCCTACTGTAGGGTTTCAGCCGCGGGCACATTTCAACGAGAAACCAGAGGCAGGTCTGGCACTTTACAAACAGCTATGAGCCAAAAAAATGATACATCTTACATGGATTCACATCGCTCACGCCACAATACATTACAGTTCCGTATACAGCAGGGGACAATAAAACAATCGTCAGGAATTTTTACACCATCTCAGTGTTTGGAAATGCAGCAGTAAATTGAACACACAGCTATAAAATGACCCTTTAAAGGAAAGCAGGTTAACATATATGGTGACTTGGAGCTTTTCTTCACGTACGTGTGTGTGGCATTGGTGTAGCACAGGGACACACACAGCAAAAACCTTCAACTTATTTATCATGCAGCAGGACCTTAGTGAAACTTTATAAATGTACAGAAATCACAGACATCATGTTCCCTCAATCTCCCTTTTTATGGGGATAAAAAGAGACCAAATGACAAAAATCACAAAGACGGCAACACTAACACAAAAGTCGCCCACTTTTTGCTTTTCCCCCCTTAAGGGATGTCCTGAAGATGTTTGTCCCAGTGCTCTCCTGCTCCAGCATTACCACTGGTCAAACTGTGCGCGCGCGCACACACACACCCACACACACCCTTCATATTTCATTAACAGTGAGCTGGTGGCTCTGTTCAGGTCAGTGGTGCTCTTTGCACCTGCATAACATTCAGCACCATCCCACAGACACACACTACTGCACCATGAGGTTCAGAGCTTTAAAAGCCCAGCTCTGGAGAAAAACACTGGCAAATGAGCAAACAACAACGCCAGTCACGTGACTCAGCCATTCCCAGGCCTTGACTTTCCTTTCAGCAAATGGTGGCATTTAAATGAGTTACAGCAACAACAAAAAACATCAATAAATCATAACCTGCACTGTTCGCTAGCTCATTAGCAGATGCATTAAAAGCACCAAACTGTTAATTAGCCTTTGCTACCAGAGTTGTGAGAGTTTAGCACTTACCAGGAGGACAGAGAGCGCGACCAGGTACCAGAAGCACCCAATAATCCAAACCCTGACAGCTTTCCACTTTCCACTTCTTTCTCTTTCGTCTCTCTTCACACTTCTGCTCCATTTTCACGAAACTCATGCTGATATTTCCGTCCGCCGCGCTGTTACAAACAAACAACTCCAACTGAGCCACGTGACGTCATTAGCCCTCATTATTGACTTCGCCTGATCACGTGACCTAATTAGACGCATCCGATTGGCTAGAATGTGCGTCTCTCAGCTCAGTACAGAGTCAGGAACGCCATATTGAAATATAAATTCCACAGCTTTAACACAAAATAAAGGAACATTTCATGAGGAAAAGTTGTAATATTTTATATTGGTGTCATAGAAAATTAAAATATAATCATGAAGTAGATGTATTTGTTATGCTATTAAACAGGAAGGAGCGAGTTTGAGAGACTAAACAGACTAATTGAAGAGTAGCACTTTGCTGTTATCCACGCTACCACACTGCACAGGCAGCAATTAAGCACACAGTCATATCACCTGGTACTGAGGAGAATCCGGATCTTTTCGCTGAGTCGAATCGTTTGAGTCGATTCACTACTAAGAGTCGACTCTTTCGACTCCCAAAAGATTCCTTGGCATTTTTTTTTTCTCTTTGTGATATTGTTCTTCTTGACCTAACTATGGCTGTAATTATTCCCTGAAATCTTACTTTACTTTCTAAATAACATTACTTCACACTGACCTAGTGAAGTGTTGAGTTGTAAATCGTGTGTGTGTGTGTGTGTGTGTGAGTGAAGTTCAGGTTAGCTATTTAGCTAGTCTTCATATGATTATTTTCATTTCCTGCATAGCATCATACACATTGACGCTACACAGTAACCAGTCATAAAGGATGTTAATAGGCTAATACTACTAGCTAGCGGATAAAATGCTATAAAATTCTTCACCGCCACGAAAGCATCATCGGTGGCCTTATAATGCGTAACGTGACGCGCTCACCAGTTGCCAGTGCAACTAAAGATGGCCGACGACAAAGTTCTGTCAGTATGAGATTTTTTTTTCTTTAAAATCTCAGTGTGAATGGTGCTACGACGCTTGTCTAAAATCGACCAATAGGATGATGCCAAACTCATGGGACAGCTACATATACGGTAGTGGTGATGGTAAAACGTAAACAAACGTAAACAAACACGCATGGATAGGAAAAAGAATCTCCTTGTTACCTCAGGCTCACTTTGTTTGTGTGTTTGTGTTTATGCAAATTTTCTAATCACGCTGACGTAAGCAGAACATAGACATTTTCTTTATCACAGGTCTATCGGAAGAGAATCTTCATCGTATAATCTGACCTGGAGAACACACGTTATCGTACAGTCTGTAGCCGAAGTTTTTTAGGGATCTCATACAGTGTGACAAGTAATAATCTTAAAAGACTATCAGTTGGTCAATCATTTTTTTATGAGTGTTTATTTAGTGAAAAATCACGACGTGAAAAATCACGACGTAATGTCACAATCCGTAGGCGAGCCAAAAGGATCTTATTCGTGGATTCTAACGAGAATTAGAAACAGAAAATATTAAATAGTAATATGGCAGCTATGGTAATCTTGGGAACCAGTGGTGGTGTTTTATTTTGACACATGGTTTAATATAGTAGGTGTAGTGTGCGGTTTGGGACACAGCCGAAGAACAATTCCAACTCGCTCCCAGTGGCTGAGCTCAACAAAGCCTTGAGCTCTGCAGGGGTATTTTCTTATCCATGAAATTAAACGGCAATTAATCAGCTGGGTGAATAAGTAGGTGTGTGTGTGTGTGTGTGTGTGTGTGTGTGTGTGTGTGTGTGTGCATGTTTGTGTATCTTGGGGGATAGGGTGTTTCTGTAAATTATACCAACCAATCCATAACGATCTGCAGGTGGAATGTAGAGAGAGAGAGAGAGAGAAAGAGAGAGAGAGGAGTGCGTAGGCCTGTGTGTGTGTGTGTGTGTGTGTGTGTGTGTGTGTGTGTGTGATCATCCTGATTGATAACGGCTGCTGGAGGCGCCGCTGCGTGCAAAGAGCTTCCTGCAACCTGAACCTCAAGCGCTCTCTTTTATCTCTCTCTCTCTCTTTGCTCTCGCTCTCTCTCTTATATCTCTCCTTCTTTTGCTCTCTCTCTCTCTCTCTGGCTCAGTGCCAGAGCCCTTGTTCCAGCTCGCAGCCACACAAGCCTTAAAGCTTTGGCTACTGCCGTGTGTGTGTGTGTGTGTGCGTGTGCCAGACTCTGATTGCACCAACAGATGGCTGGATCGGTGTTACCTACTGGAGAGCAAAACTCCTACGAGCCGTGACTACGCTGTGTGTGTGTGTGTGTGTGTGTGTGTGTACTTCCCCTTCCCCGTCATCACGCCGTTAAAGCGGCACTCTCTCACCCGCAACAAATCCCACCTGATCCTGCCTGCCCCGCCCAGTCCTACCGCTAATACCCCGTGTGTGTGTGTGTGTGTGTGTGTCATGAGTTGTGACGTGTTTGTGACAGGTGAAGCCCACGGGGACGGCGGCCTCGTGTGAGGCAAAGGCAACAACATCTGGATCTACTCAGCCACTCTCTCTCTCTCTCTCTCTCTCTCTCTCTCTCTCACACACACACACACACACATCCTACCCATTTCCCTCTAATCCTCGAGCCGCTCATTTTCCACCCCGCTCTGAACCCCCCTCCCCCCCTCATCGACGCGCACTTAAAACAGCCCCGGCATCGCCGAGCTCGCGCGCTGTGCTATTACAACACGCCGCCGTGGTCCCGCGAGACCCCCTGCGCGCTCTCTGATTTCCTTCACGCCGCAGAATATAATACCGTCCTTTCAGCCTCGCGCTCCCCCTCCCTCTCTCTCTCCCTCTCTCTCTCTCTCTCTCTCCCTCCCTCCTCCTTCTCCGCTGCCGATCTGGCTCGCTGGTTCGCAGCACCGCGTGACGCCGAGAGCGCGCGCGGGCCTCTGAAGGGCCTCCGCAGAATTAATGAGTTTAGAAGCGTTTAGCCCGATCCGCGCGAGAGCTTTCTAACTCCGTGCCCCGAAACACGGAAACGGTCACGTGCGACGTAGACTCCTTTTTTTTGCATTAACTCCCTGGATTTTCCCGTGATTGATCACCCTGGCTGGGGGGAATTTGCATCTTTGATCAATAGCCGCCTTTGGTTGCGATGTCCTCTTAAAAGATCCAAAATGGAGGAAATGCTCATTTTAGCAAATACGTGGTGTGCCCGTGGAGTTAGGAGGCTGGATTATTCTGCGTCCAGAGCTGTGATTTCAGCAACAAACTGACATTCGAACTGGATTTTTCTCAACTCTGTGCAAATTAGGTATGAAACATAAGGCGACAAATCCAAACGATTCCGCGGATCAATCCTATGGCACGTGTGGTCCGACGTTTCTTCAGTTCCCCCTGCTCACAACTTTAGTTCCTACCTGTGATTAAGTTCGCGTTTATTGTTTGATGCAGAAATTAAATTGCGGATACTATAGAGCGATTAAGACAAAAAAAAAAAAGAAGCTTGGAGCGAAACATCAGCGATCGTTAAGTGTACATAACTAGTAGCCTACAGGTATCTTATTTTGCTAATCTGCCAACAAAACTGGTACGAATCCTGGCACAGAGCGTAAACAATTTTCACACCGATTAGTGCGTTGTTGTGTAATGTGTGTTTAACTAGTTAGAGATGGAAGCTACATATAGCTACTTTCTTGGATGTAAACAAACAGACAAACAAACAAAAAAAAAACATGCTGGACAGGTAAGGCCACGCCCACAAGAGGCAAACTAAAAATGATTGTTGGTTGCTATAGTGACCGCAGGGCTAGCTGAGCATTTCTTAGCTACTCTGCACAGAAAATGAAAAAAATGAGAAAATCTTTGGATGTTTAGTGTTCTCTGTAGGTCACACACACACACACACATGCAAATTTACCTCCTGGCAGCTGTAGTAAATTCCCCTCCCCCCCCCCTTTTTTAAACGCTCTGGTATGGCTCCGCTCGCGGGTGAGGCAGACAGATGTGTCGGCGCTCGTGCAGCTGCTCGCCCTCCGTCTCTCCTCTCGGTCTCGCTCGCGCTCTCCACCGGTCGAGTGTCCTCAGTGTCACGGCTAATAGATAAAGAGCGGTTTAGCCATCGCGACACGGAATCTGCGCGAGGAGGGAGGGGTGTAATTACCGAGCCTAATGTAATTGAATTGTTTTTTAATTAGAAGCCGACGCTTTTCTCCCCTATAGACTGCTTAAAGATGGAGTCCGGCGGATCAGCGGGCCTCTTCCTTATCTGTACGGCCACTCGTATTCCTTTCCTTCTTTCTTTTACACTTTTTATATCAATAAATATAATTACACCCATCCATAGTTAGTTTTTTTTTTCCACTGTGCAAAATTGAACTTATTATCAGCTTCATATCATCTTGTTTTTAATAGGCAATATAAATTATATAAAACTAGTACAATTAGCTTATTATAGCAATAGCTGCATGGCTAATGTTTTCACATTCTCATAGCACACACTTCTGCAATAATGATCTAGAGCCCTGGTTCTCAGAGCGGTGTCACTGGTTTATTTCATTATTATTATTATTATTTATGTGATTACAGTGTTGGACATCACAACCAAAGTGTGTGTCTGTAAATAATGTCACATGGAATCTAATGCCAGTTTTAATGGGGTTTTAAATGGGTTCTGTGGGTGGAAATGTTGGAAATAAAATAAATAAATAAATAAACAATAAAAACCTCTCAGGCTCCAGTAGACTAAAGTGTTCCTGTACACAATTCAAGATTCAAGATTCAAAGAACTTTATTAATCCCAGGGGGAAACTGCTTAAGGCTAAAATATGCCAAGGCTAATTTTTGGAATTTTTTGTCTGTAGAATAAGTCTGTAAGATGTCTGTTATTTATTTATTTATTTATTTATCTATCTATCTATTTATTTATTTATTTAACAATTAAAAAGGCTCTCTGAAAGTTTAAGAACCCATGTTCTAGACAATATTAGGAATATAAAACCAGTAGGTGTGTGTGTGTTTTTTTTTTTAATTATAGGATTAGGATTAAAAAATAAAATTATAAAGTAGCCTACTGATGTTGCCATTCATGGTCTTATGTGTTACTTAAATAAATTCTAATTTTAATGATTTGTATTTATTTTAATATATTCATATTAATGTTAACCTGAATTGTAGATTGTAGTATTTTTTTGAAAAATGATTTTTTTCCTCCTCAGTCTGTTTCCCTCTCTGCGGCTCCTCCGCTTATGAAAACACGTCGGCGGGATTTTCTGTCTTTCCGCAGTGACCGGGTTGAACTCGTGCACCGATCAATCGCGTGCGCGCGCCCGCTGCCTAGTCACGTGAGCCACCGGTCCGGCGGCTGTTGCCTCAAGTCAGTATTTGCTGTTCATACGTCACAAACAAACAAACAAACAAATAGCCTAAACAAATAAATAAAAAATAAATTGATAAACAAACAAACAAATAGCCTAAACAAACACATAAATTCATAAATAAATAAACAAATAAATAAATACATAAATAGTAGATTTATTAATCAATCAATTAATCGATTAATCAATTAATTCGATATGAGAAGTTAAAGACAGAAATTAACAAAATGAATAAAGTATATATTCCTCTTTCTGCTTAGCATCTCCATTAGATGCAGGATTTAGCCTAAAAAATTTTTTTTAATTCCCAAAACATTCAGCTAAAATCCAGTTTAAAGTTATTTACAAGGTTAAAAGCGTGTAAAAGCATTTTTGTGAGTTTATTTTCGACTGAAAAGGTGAACACATGACTCTAGGTTACGACTCGTGAAGTGGATGAAGTCGTGACGGTTGCTAGCCAACTGGGAGATCATGGTTGCTAAGCGTGAGCTAGCTAATGACCGAGGCATTTTCGCTAGCTCCCACGTAGCATTTGAATATTTCATTAAAAAAAAAAAAAGCACTGGCAGAACGAAAGCGGAAATTAGACAGAACTACTGGAAACAGTAACATTTTCCTCAGATGTGTTGGTAAATTGCTAAGAAAACACTCCATGTGGTTAAAATTACACTGTAATGACACTTAGCATTCACCGCTAACCTGAGTTCCTCAGTAGCTACTTCAGACACACAACGAACAGCTTAACAAATTAAACAAATGATTATTGATGCTTCTTTTTAAAACGTATTTGTCTTCTAATAGACTTTACTGTAATATTATTATGTCTATATAAGCATATAAGGAATAAAACACGACATGGCATACTGTCATAGGAAAATAATCAAGGACAAGGTGTTGTGATGAAGCACCCAGTTAGCACCCAAAAGTGGCTGATTTTCCTAGAACAACACACCCAGAGGTGTTTTATTCCTCTTATACCACAGTGTTTTGACAAAAATGGCTATTTTTAATTTATTAATGAACTACATGCAGTACATTTTGACCATTAATGGTTACATTTAATGCTGTGCAATGTCCACAAGACAAGCTGGTTCCTGTTCTCACTTACATTATAGCAGCTACAAACAATCGTTCCTTCACCAGCCTCTGTTGAAAAAAAAAAAAAAAGTTACTACTAACTACTTTTAAAAGTCTACTAAAAAAGTAGAAATGTCTTTATCTCGGATACTGTTACAAAGCGCTTGACACTGGAGACTCCTTTCATAAATGTTAAATAACCATCTCCAGAAATTTCACCATGTCAATGATTTTTTTTCTCTTAAAAAACAAAACAAAAAAAAAACACTTTTATACTTTGTTTATTATTAGCCTCCATTTGACCTAGTTGTTATTATAGGAACAGAATGACCGTCACGGCTACTTTTATAGAAAATGAACCTGCACGTTCTGACCAATCAGGTTCGAGAATTCGGTGGCGACGTGCAAGTGTGCCGAATGCCATAAATTCAGATGCATATATATATATATATATATATATATATATATATATATATATATATATATATATATATATATATAGTTTATCATAGTTAGGATTTAAGTAATATTAGCATGTGGGAAATGTTCCCCCATCGTTATAGAGAGCCTGTGTGGGGTGTGTTATCAGTTTCTAACAGCCTGCATCATCGTTTTTCCATCACCACTCTGGTTTTCAACAAAACTCTGTCCCTACGGCCATTTCCCCCTACAGCACCGCACCGGTCCTCTCATTTCCGGCCATTCTCCAGTCATTTCCGGTTCTATCCTGCAAAACAGGAAATGGAGCTCAGGTGTTCCGGTATAGATCAGAGTGATGGCGGGGGAAAAGGCTGCTGCCTGCTTTTAATGGCGGACACAGCACACTCTGCACACTCCTCTTTTTTCCCTTAACACACACTGGGAAAGTGTTTTCTCCCTTTAGATTAGTTACTGCCTATAAAACCTTAGATCTAGATTAGAAAAATCGAATGCAGACAAAAACGAGTCAGCAAGTTCATACAAGATGGTGGGGATCTTTTATTGCCATTTATCTAAAGGAATTTTTTTTTGTAAAATATAAATACAAATGATAGCGCATGTAAATTACAAAGTTTCGACACGTCTCCAAAAACAATAGACACACAAGTCGGAAAACAAGTTACTGAAATCTTTGCCTCATTATGTACAACCTCGACTGTGTCCCGTTTCCTAACAAAGCTTCAATATTAGTATCTTACACTTAACTTTAATATTTACCCCCGAAAAGCCACATTTAAAATATCTTAAATTTTTTTGTAATCATAAATAAGAGAGAGAGAAAAAAAAAAAAAAAGCAAAACTCACAAAGCTCACTAGCCTACAAAACTGTGTCTGCTAGTTAGGACAAAAAAAAAACAAAAAACCAAACAATAAAACAAAACAAAACAAAACAAAAAAACTAACAAAAAAAAACGCTCCAAACTCAAACTTTGCTGAAATTGTCCCCGGAGGACAAACAAACGAGGGAACTCCATCAAGAAGTGCACTAGTTTAAGTCACAAACTACCGCACACACAGTTGTACGCTAGTCTCCCGCAGATTAGCGGTTAGAATTCAACGGAAAAAAACTTCATATATATATTTATATTTAGATCTATATATATAATCACAAATAAAATACAGCGATTGTATATTTATATATGTATATTTTTATAAAACATCTCAAACAAAAGTTCTTCTCTATGACTGAGTCTGTTTCTCCACGTAGCTGGGAGAGTAATCCACGTCTGAGATTCGTCCTCTTGCGCTATGTACACTTTGTACAGGTTTCGAAAGCATTCATTTTATCTAAGGAGTTCCAGTCGCCTCTGCTGGCAGAAATGTTAATCTCCTCATTGTCCGTGGTTCTGACACTCCTGGAAGAAGTCCGTGTTAGTGTGTTGTAGTGTCATGAGCGCGGCTCCCAGCGGTTGTCCAGGTACTCGAGCGAGGAGCCGAGCAGTGCGGCGAGCTCGGCGCTGATCTCCACTAGGTCTAGCAGCTCCTTGCTGTCAGGCAGGAAGCCGTCAAGTTCCTCGGGGCACGAGAAGAGCGGGCTGAGCGACACCTGCTTGTAGAACTCGGCTTCGGCGATCGTCACCACCTCGATGTGCGAGAAGGTGGAGCGGAAGGTGCGAGCCGACATCTTCAGGCGCTTCAGCACGTCAGAGAGCAGCAGCCAGTTCCTGGGCCTGAGGGGGGGAGGGGGAAAAAAAAAGTGAGAACTTTAGAAATGGGGTGGAGAAGACTGATAGAAGACTTCTATTACGTCCAAGATTTCACGTTCTTTCTGTACGTCGATTTCCAATACTTCAGAACTTCAGAAGCTAGAACAATATAATGGTGACCATAAACATGATTAAAAAAAATATCTAAAATATCGTAAAGGTTATGCTGTAATGGTATAAAGTGTGATGCCACAAAAAAATTCTAGATGGGAAAAGCAAGCTAGCTAGCTAGCTAGTCAACCACCAAAAACAGCGTAGCAGGTATGGATGCTAATTACGAAGAACATAACGATATACAGTATACACTCATTTGGAAATTTTAATTTGTTAACGCTGATAACATTAAGCTACACTCGTACTGATGATGTCACAACAGTAAAAATATTTTCATGAATAAGATGCGAAAATCGTAGGAATCATTATTTCCAAGTGAAATGAACTATTGCGAAGGGAAGAGGATGCCTTGTGTTCCCACCCCCATTCCAAGTGAAGGTTTCCACCAGGTAAAGTTTATTAGTGTTTACGTCACATCGGAATTACGAGATGATGACTTTGAGGTTCTACTTCACTTTTGCCTCGGAAAATGATTCTATGGGAAAGCAAATGACAGCCAGATGGACACATTAGTGTTGGTGATAGCTATCAGTTAGCTAGCTAACCTTGTAGCTAGACTATGTTATACTGTATACCATGTTGCGAGGTCATCTTAAGAGAGTGTGTGTGAGATGCTTGGAGTTAAATCCTAACTAACTGCAAGCTGCTGATGTCACTTCAGTCCCTGTCACGATTTTTCGGTAAATTCAGGAAGACAGGGAAGACAAGTTTGAGAGTTGTGTTACGGTTTCTTACAAAAGGGAAAGGTAAAATGACTGTAATTCAGACAGGAATGCGCTGTTATGTAAGCTCAGTCATGTAATGCGTCTGCTTTTAAAAATGCTAAATTCAGTGAAGCAACTGTTAGAATAAACTCTCGCAGCGCAGCGCTGACGTTAGACAGCATTCGCTGTAGACAGGAGTGCCGTGTTAGATCGAAAGCCACGATGCTGCAGAGACGTTCTGCTCTAAAGCTGCTCTGGCTGGAGGAAAGCTGGTGGGTGGATTCTGCTTTTTTCATTCCTTCCGTAGCAAGAGTGTGTGTTTTCGCTTCCGACGTCAAAACCAAGTTTATGCAGATGTTCTGTGTCTCACAGGCGCACACGCACGCACACGCGCACACACGCACGCACACGCGCACACACACACACACACACACACACACACAATTACGAAAGCAGCCTCAAATGCACAAAAGATGCTTGGCCTCTCGCTCGCCCCGAAATACAATAGGTTACAGACGCACAAAAAGCCGAGACAAAGCCTGTCTGATGTGAACGCACACACACACTCGCACACACACACGGGGGAGAGAGCGGTAACAGGCAGCGCTCGGTCGATGGCACTTGAGGCGGTGTGTGGGTCTTGCTGAGCGCCGGCAGGATGAATAGGGAGAGAGAGAGGGAGCGAGGGAGGGAGGAAATGCGAGGAGAGTGTGTGTGTGTGTGTGTGTGTGTGTGTGTGTGTGTGTGTGGGGCAGAGCGGAGAGGCCCCGGAGGCACAAGAGAGCCATTAATACTGCATCAGCCGGCAGCGCACAGCGCGAGCGAGAGAGAGAGCGAGAGAAGGATGGAGATAGAACAGAGACGGGGGAGGGGAAGCGAAAATTACACAGAACGACGAGCGCAGCAGCTGAGAGCGAGCTAGCGAGTGTGTGTGTGTGTGTGTGTGTGTCAGTAAAGCTGGGACGGAGACGGAGTGGGAGGTAATTAGCCGTGTCTGTTTAGCGGCACGTCGCTGGGATTCGAGCGCGCGGAGCCTCTCTGCCTGTCTCTCTCTTTCAGTTCTGTCTAACGTGTCTCTCTCTCTCTCTGCCTGTCTCTCTCTTTCAGTTCTGTCTAACGTGTCTCTCTCTCTCTCTGCCTGTCTCTCTCTTTCAGTTCTGTATACCCGTCTCTCTCTCTCTCTTTCAGTTCTATCTAACGAGGCTCTCTCTCTGCCTGTCTCTCTCTTTCAGTTCTGTCTAACGTGTCTCTCTCTCTCTGCCTGTCTCTCTCTTTCAGTTCTGTCTAACATGTCTCTCTCTCTCTGCCTGTCTCTCTCTCTCAGTTCTGTATACCCGTCTCTCTCTCTCTTTCAGTTCTATCTAAAGAGGCTCTCTCTCTCTCTGCCTGTCTCTCTCTTTCAGTTCTGTCCAACTGTGTCTCTCTCTCTGCCTGTCTGTCTGTCTTGCTCGCTCAGGCCATCTCTTTTCCATGTTTCTCAGCCTGTCTCTTTCAGTTCTGTGTCTTTCTAGCTCTGTCTCTCTGTGTCTCTCTATGCATGTCTTTCTGTCTGTATCTCTAGCTGTCTCTCTGTGTGTCTCTCTCTCTGCCTCTCTGCCTCATATAAGCCATCTCTTCCATATGTCCCTGTCCCTCTTTCTCAGCCCATCTCTTTCAGGTGTCTCTCTGTGTCTCGCTGGATGCCTTTCTGAATTTTTCTCTGTGTGCCTCTATGCCTCTCTTTGGCTGTCTCTCTATTTATTTCTCTTTCTCCGTGCCTCTCTTTCAGTTCTGCATCTCTCTATTTGCCTCTCATTCTCAGTTTCCCCCCTCCTTTCTCTCTCTCTCTCTCGCAGACAGGCCGTTCCGTCTGTCGCTATCTCTTTCAGACACTTTCTCTACCTCTTTCTTTCTGTCTTATCTTCTTTCAGTCTCCCCTTCCTGTCTGTCTCTTTCAGTTCTGTTTCAGTTCACTCGTTCTCTCCCAGCTCATCTCTTTTTTCACTCGTCTGTCACTTCTGGGCTCTCTGTCTCTTGTTCTGTCACTCATTTACACTCTTCTTTTTCTGTAATTCAGTCTGTTGCTTTTTCAGTCCTCCTTCTGTGTATGTTGAATCTCTTTCTTTCTTCTGCCTTCAGTCCATGTTTTTTTTTGTCTCTCTTTCTCCATCAACCTGTCTTTTTTTTTTTTATCTCCTTCTAGATCTCTCTGTATCTGTTTCAGTTTGTGTTTTTCCGTCTTCCGCTCTCCCCCGTGTCTCGTTCGAGTCTGAATGCTAACGCCAATCCAGCAGCGTACCGTGCCTCCGCTCTCCCACGTTCTGCTCCAAGTTCTTTTACGCTACACATAGCAGGGGCGTTGCCATGTTCTGGAAAAGTCACCACTCTGTGGCAATGTTTACTGAACAAATCAATCAAAGCGACTGCCAGATTCTCCATTACACTGACTAATGACGATCTGATTGCTCAGGGATGGCTAGCTAACCTTAACTAGCCACAAGAAGTGTGACTTGAGATGTAGGAAGTTTGACAACAAGGACACGTCGATAACAGGCTGAGTTCATTTGCGTAGTTTTGTCTAGTTTCCACTGCCATTCTATCATTGTTTATATGAACGATTTAAAGGTTACATGATATTTAGCAAACTGATAGTCTCAATCGTTAGCTATCTTATGCTTAGCAACCGTAATTCCCAGTTGCCTAGCAACAGTCTGACTCTTCATAGTTCGTGATAGTTTTGCCTTGTTTCCAACATTGTAGTGCCTTTTATGCTGTCGGTATGAAAACCCAAATATAAATTGTTTGCCTCAGTCGTTACCTAGCTTAAGCTCGCCGTACATATTTTTAGTTTCCTAGCAACAGCTTAGCTTTAACTATTTCCACAGAGAGTGTGTTGTCCGTTCACATTCCATAAGGTTGTAGAAAGTCTACTAAGTTCCTCTACTACTGTGTTTCTGAAGTTCTGAAGTATAGCACAATATACACCAATCCAATGCAAACACACACACACACACACACACACACACTCACCCTTGAGAGAGGGACACCTGGATGTTGTAGCAGGGGAGTAGCGGTCGGTCAGAGAACTCAAACTCAAACACGTCCCTCTGCTCCTCGTCATCGTCCTCCTCGGGACCAGGAGGGTCGGCCAGGACGTCAAACGCTGCAGCGTCCTCAGCAGTCTCTGAGAGAGAGACAGAGAGAGAGAGAGAGACAATATAAGTAATGTTCATGGATATAACATGGTACTTTGATTGAATCTCATGAATGTTCAAGAACATGTTTATGAATACTTCGTGCATACGCAAATCCAAAACAGAGACACTGATACGTTCATATAATTGAGCCAGCGTGCTGTCAGAGCCGGGAAAAAGGAAGTGAAAGAGGCGTGGCCTTTGTGCTTGCATCACTGTACAGGTGATAAAGGAGGTGTGGCCTTTGTGCTAATCATTCTCCGAAAGAGGCGTAGCCTCTGTGCTCGTCAATCTCTCTACAGGTGGTTATGGAGGCGTGGCCTATATGCTGATCACTGCCAGTCAAGTAGACGTGGTCTGTTAATCCTCCAAAAATTATTTAATTTCTATAAAATTTTGCACACGATCCTGCGCTGCACAAACAGATTTCAGTTTTATTGTGCTGAGTCAGCTGCTATAAATGTATTTTTATAGTATTTTATTGTATTGTCACCTGATATTCACACATTCAAATCCTCTTTACACACACATGAACACTCGCACAGTAAAAGACCTTGGCCTTGAATAGCTGCACCCATGTGACGTGAATAAAGCTCTGTGTGTGTGTGTGTGTGTGTGTGTGTGTGAGATAGGGCAGTGGTACAAAGCCTCATTTGTTTAGAGGGCTCGCACTGTTATCAGCTGCTCCCTCCCCCACCCAGCTCTCCGCTCGCCGTGCCTCCCTCCCCCTCGCTCACAAACTTTATTACCGCTCCCTCCATCTCGCGCCTCTCCAAACGAGAGCGGCAACTGAGAGAAGCTTCCTGTCGATTTCCTTCATCTCGGGTCGTCCTTGATTAAAAAATAAGGACACTTCAGACCCATTTCATCTCGTTGTGTGTGCGCTGTGCTTTTCTAGGTGGCTTTTTCGAACTAGGGACCTTCTACTGATTGATCCACATGCTTCACTGTCCCGGGCTGCACCAATCCACAATTACAGAGCTCACTGTTTATAGTAGGCTATGCTAGGTTCGCTTTTTTTACTCACCAGGTTAGCTTTCTGTGCCCGCTACGTCTCACTTACTAGCTTGCTCAGGTTTGGATAACGCCGTTCGCGTATAAATGCGTAGTTCTGATAAAAGCTGCATGGGCGGGACAAATGATCCTCAGCCTTGTGATTGGTCAGAGTGAAACTTACACAAGGTTAGCCCCGCCCACCTTACCCTGACCAAATTCCGTTCATGTACATTCAGATTTTACGGTGCAGATTGTAACCACAAGACCAACATTAACCTCATTAAACTATAAGAATGCATTTATATTTTTGAGGCAAAAATGCCAGACTAGCTAGCTAATATTAGCTGCTCACGGAATGATATCCCGAATGATATGACATCAGGACCGCCAGAGGCATGACGGCTACTTTTGTTCTTGATTTTTTTGAGATGTTGCTGCAAACGCTGAACGATTTGGTGTTTTTCTCTGTCTAGAACAACTTGAGACACCATGTTTCACTCATTTTGCAACACTGCTACTATGAAAAGTCGCCCACACGTGTGCTTCGTCTCACGTGACCGACCCACCAGGAAGTGACACCTCCTGCCGACTACGGAAAATATCGCCAGCGCTCGCTCGATGGGCCGCTCTTTCTCACTGTGCTCTCTCTCTCTCTCTCTGTCTTGCTCGCTCACGCAGGTGTTGTTGTCGTGAGAGCTTCCTGAACATTCCGCTCCACCGCTCTCTCCCAGAGGACGCCCCCCCACCCCCCACTTCCTCTCTCCCTCCCTTCCTCTGTCCTTCACTCGCTCCCTCTCTTCCGCCCCTTCTCTCTCTCTCTCGCTTTTCCGGAGTCCTTCTCACGTCGCTCGTGCTACGCCGGCTCCTATTAACGCTGCCTTCCATTAAGCTGCACTGCACGATGAGTATGTGTGTGTGTGTGTGTGTGTGTGTGTGTGTGTGTGTGTGTGTGAAGGCTCTTCACTCTTTCCAGTGCGTGTTGGCTTCAGCGCAAAGCCTCAAAGCGAACGAGGGGAAAATCAGAAACCCCCCCCCCCCCCTTTTCTCTTTCAGTCTCTCTCTGTTTTATAGTCAGGGTTTTTCCGAGGCGGCGCTTTAGCAGAGAGAGGCTCCCAAAAATAGCCGTCTGTCTGTCTGTCTGTCTCTCTCTCTCTCTCTCTCCATCTGTCTCTATGCCTATCTCTCTCCAGCCATGACTGATCCCTAGTCTCTGTCTCATTTTCTCAAATATTCCAGGAATTCCCAAAAGTGTTTGGGAGCGTTGCGCCTGTTTGTGACCAAGTGAAGAGCCGACAACCCCACACCCCCGAACACACACACACACACACACACACAGGTCACTGACACATAGCAGTGTGTGCATGTTTTGGGGGAAAAAAGGACAGCAAGTTCTGTTTTATTGGAGAGACAGACAGAGAGACAGACAGAGAGACAGACAGAGAGACAGACAGGCAGAGCAAGATGATGAAAGCAGACGCACTTCTGTTTTCACTTCCTGTCTCTTGGACAGATGAGGAAGACTCAGACTTGCCCTTGGGCTGCGTCTGTCCCTCTCAGTGATTCTGCTCACGCTCGTGTGCATGCGTGTGTGTGTGAGAGAGAGAGAGAGAGAGAGAGAGAGAGAGGGAGGGAGGACGAGAAAATCAGCACTCACCACACACAGCGCTGCCGTAAAACTCCCAGTACACGCCGGGGTCGTCGTCCTCTCGGCCCTGCAGGTCTGCAAAGTAGTCTGGAGGGACAGAGACACAGATTAGAGACGATTAGAGATGACAGAAAGTAGACGCCACTCGCTCCGACTTTTCCTGCCAGCGCGGACATTAAAACCTCTCGCGGTAAACTCCGTCCACTCGGCCGCCATGACACTGACCCTCAAAAGACCAGACCTCAAAATCAGAACCACAAACCTGAACCTGACGTTTTAAATCACGGACGTTACAGTTACAGCCTGAAAAACAACGCCAGAAATAATTTGTCTGAAATATCAGAAATTCTAAATATTTCCGTAACAAGGGTGGAACGGTGGACGGTAACCGTGATCGTCAGACCAGCGAGTGGGCCGAATGCCAAACGACATCTTATTCTCTTTATACGTGCACTACTTAGGGTGTGCAAGCTATTTTGTCATACCTTACATATCGGTTTCACAGCTAGCTAAAATCAGCGAAGTGACAGTAATTCTAGATAGTTCAGGAAATTTAAATTTATGCACACAATATGAATTGCGTACTGTATTTGTTTATTTACTGTTTATCTACTGAATTTTATAAAGTAACACAACTATTGTGAGCTCACAGTTTTAACTCACTAGCCAGTCTTACATAGCTAGTTAGCTAGCTAGCTATTTTAGTCAGTGACCAGCAATCTAGCTGTGCTCAGCTACACAAAATTAGCTATTGCTAGTGTGGGATCCTTCATTAAGTGGCAAACTCGTGAGTGACAGCGAATAAACATCATTTAGAAGTTTCAGAAGTTCCGATCTTTGAAGATTTCGAAGACCCTGCTGATCACCCGGGTTCCATTTCTTCGGTTAAAATGACACTCAGACAGAGAACTTCAAAGGATGTGGCTACTAGCGCAGCTGATCTGAAACCTTCTCACAGTTCGTGAGCATTCGTTAAGCACGGATCGTTAAGTTACGCAAAAATGTAACAAGTTATTAAAGTTAGCGTGAGTGGGAGGGGTGAAACACTCCTCTTTCCATTAACTATTCATTAGAGAGAGCGATAGAGAGAGAGAGACATGGACAGGAGACAGACAGAAAGAGAGCGAGAGAGGCCCACAAGAGAGAGCAAAAGAGAGAGAGACAGAAAGGCAGGCAGAAAGAGACAGAGAGTGAGACAGAAAGATAGAAAAAGGAAGAGACAGGGAGACAGATAGGTAGATAGTGAGAGAGACACAAGGAGAGAAAGACTAAGCAGTAGACAGATAAAGAGGGACAGACCAGTAGATAGAGAGAGAAACAGAAAGACTTTAGTAAATAGATAGAGAGACAGAAAGACAAGGAAAGAGACAAAAAAAGAAAGAAAGAGAGAGAGAGAGAGAGAGAGAGAGAGAGAGAGAGAGACCAGGAGAGCGAGGCTTTAAATGGCAGACGGGGTGGAGGGGGACGTTTTAAATGCTAAGTAGGAAGAAGTGATTAGAGAGAGAGAGAGAGAGAGAGAGAGAGAGAGCGCTCTGATTGCTTCGCCTCAAAGGGCTCGGTGCAGCTCCACGTGACTAAGAAGGCGCACACACACACACTCGCGCGCGCACACTCACGTAGAGCACGGTTGAATGCGTGGAGGGCTCAGTGGAGGGCTCATCTCCCACTGAGAGCCCTTCACCTCACACACACACACACACACACACACACACACCTGAATGTGTGCTCCAGCTCTAAACTAGCCATCTCTCTCTCTAGTCGTGTTTAGCGTGTGTGTGTAGGTCTAACCAGCTAGCTGCGTGTGTTTAGCTAACACGCTGTCTAGGCAAATTAACATGAAGCTCATGCAAACTTGCAGGCCTCAAACAGTTTCGCTGGTTTTAATCATCAACTATTTTCCCAGTTTAATCGTACACGAGTATGATGAGTGTGTGTGAAAGCAGTGTAAGCACCATGTGACAGATTTCAGCCAATGAAACGGCATCCAAGACCACCGCACGCTTCACGTCATATACTAATGTCAGGTTAAGGCTCTGTAGTGTGTGTGTGTGTGTCTGTGTGTGTGCACATCTGTTTTCAGAAGTTAGCTCCCTTCAGGTTTTTAGTAAAAAAATAAAAAATAAAAAAAAAAAATCCCCAAACCCATTTGAGATTAACACGCACACACGTAAAACCTTGTAGAATGACACCATGTTCCAGCGCAGATAACGACAGGAGGCCAGATTACTGCTCAGCCAAACCAACCAGACACACACACACACACACACACACACACACACACAATTCCCAGATAACACAATCAGAAGCAAACACACAAACACACACACAGATGGTTTGCTAAAATGGCTCCTTTGGGGAAACACTCAGCTTTCCCAAATACCACCATGAGAGAAACACACACACACACACACACACACACACACACACACACACACACACACACAGAATATACACAGCTGTTCCAAATAACACACACCCAAGCACACATGGTTTTCCCAAATAATGCAATCGGCAACACACGCACACACGCGCGCACACACACACACAGTCATAGCTTTCTGAAATTATCCGTTTCCCTAAATAACACTGAAGCAGTGAACACACTTTTATTTATTATTTTTTTTAAATTTAAGCTAAGGTTCTAAATGTACAAATATTTAAGATAAGCTATTGTTCTGACAAGCAGCAGTTGCTTAGTAACCACCTCCCAAGAAGCCACACCCAGGAAAGAGGGATAAAAAGAAGGAAGAGGAAGAGAGGGAGAGAGAGAGAGAGGGAGGTACTGACCGGAGAGGAAGGTCTCCATGATGTCACTGTGCGTCATCTTGAGCAGGCCGCGGCCCGAATATGTGGCGAGCGTTGGGTCGGCGCCGTACGACAACAACAGCCTCACAACGTCCAGGTGATCGTTCTCCACTGCGTCGTGTAGAGGCCTGTGCAACACACACACACACACACACACACACACACACACACAGTTCGTTTAACAAGTCTCACTCAAGAACCCCACAGCAGCTCTCATACACATGAACGTGCCTCACATGTCCCAGTTTCATATGATAGCAGGATCACAAAATGATTCAATATTAATAAAACAAAAGCACAAAATAATAAATCTAAATAATGTAATAAAAATTATAGTGTAAAAAATGTTTAAAAAGCATCCTGGAATTTAAAACCAATGTAAAATAATACAAATAAAATTTGTTTTTATCGACACAATGTCATATGGTGACAACGATTCTTTTTTTCGATTTTAAGTACAAAAATATTGAATTAAAAAAAAAAAATTACATGAAAAAATACAAATAAAAAACAATGATTTGTGATTGATTAGAATCAATATATTTAAATAAATTCTAGCTAACAGGTGTGTGTGTGTGTGTATATATATATATATAAAAGTGGATAAATAATTACATTTTAAAGAATATATTTATTATCAGGCTGCCAATATCCAGAACACCAGAATGAAATAAAAAAATACGAAATATTAAACAAGATTTCCCGCAATATTTCTCAATCGTGTTAAATCAGAATAAACCGACGATATTTCCAGATCGTCATGTCGCCAAATTCGCATTACAACACGACCGTAATTACGGTCATTAATTGTCGGCGTGCTTTATCGTATGGCTGTAAACAGCACCGTGGCTAATTAGTGCGGTGTTTTTTAGCACGACTGTGAAGTGTTAAAAGTTAAACGTGAAGCGATGTGAAGACTGACCCGTCTGTCCTGATCGATCTCGCGCTCTCTAATTATCCGACGCTCACACACACCCTGTTATTACTCACCGTGTAATTACACGCTCCGGGTATGCGTGTGTGTGTGTGTGTGTGTGTGTGCGCGTGCGTGAGCGCATGTGGGTTGTGTAATTAACGCTGGAGTTACACACTCAGAAACACACACCCACAAAACAGAAAAGGAATTCTAGTACTCAACAAGGCACGTGAGTGTACAGGCTAGTTTGTACTATATATAGTTTACAGACTAGACATAACTGTGTTAAAACTCTTCTGGAAAATTTACACACGAAAGTTCAGTTAGCGGTCAATGCTAAGTGTCATGTCAGTGTAATTGTACTCAAAGGAAGCGTTTTCTCTGTAATTTCCCATCACATCTGAGGTAAAAGTTGATGTTCCGGATGGTTTTATATCATTTACACTTTCACTGAGTCTTTACTGTACATAAAAACACACAGCTAGCTGGAGTCTAGCTTAAGCATGGCTCCATATTTCCCAGTTGCCTAGCAACAGCATTCTCACAACTTTAACCAGAACAGCAAATGTTTTCTTGGTAATTTTCCAACACATTTGAGGTAAAAGTTGATATTCTGGATGGTTTTATATCATTTCTACTGTCACTGGGTCTTGACTGTCCATTTAAAAACAAACAAACAAAAAAAAAAAACCCACAGCTACCTGTTAAATAGCTTAAGCTTGGCTCCATATTTCCCAGTTGCCTAGCAACAGTTTTTTCACAACTTTACCCAGAACTGTGAGTCAGCTGTGAGTGTTACTTCCCATGTCGAAAGCTTGAATTCATGACTCACTTAAAGTGTGACTGAATAAATGTGTGAGCGAGTAAGATGTGTGTGTGTGTGTGTGTGTGTGTGTGTGTGTGTGTGTGTGTGTGTGTGTGTGTGTGTGTACCTGGTGCCGTCTTGTGCGCTGCAGTTGATGTCTGCTCCGTGCTCCAGCAGGTGCTGCACGATGTTGATCCAGCCGCGGGCGCACGCTTCGTGCAGTGCGCAATAACCAGCGTTGTCACGGTGATTCACATCACACACTTTATTCTCCAAACAGTACAGCACCACCTCCTGTGCAAAGAGAGGGGGCGGGGCCAAGAGATACTTTCTGTTACAGACCAATCAAGACCACGTTAACTACGTAGTTAATGCACTGTCTAGGAAGCACACCCTTTTGTGGTTCACGTCTAAAAGTACAGCGGAGAAGATTCCTGAAATCCCAGAATGCACTGCAATTGCTAAATGTAACCCCGCGTTCACACTAGCGAGCATATTTTCTACGTATGTACGTGACACAAATGCAATTTTGGTGTCGGTGACATTTGAAACAAGATTTTCTCAATTCTATGCAAATGAGGTATGATGTGGTAAAGAGACAAATCCAAACGATTGGTTCGAATGATTCCTCGGACCAATCCTGTGGCACGTGTGGTCCGATGTTTCTAGCTACAGTTAGCTAGCTTTGCTGATCTTCCAACAAAGCTAGTACAAAATCTAGAACGTTACACAAACTGATTTTCACACTGATAACTGCGTTATTTTAATTTGTGTTTTTTATCTAGTTTAACTAGCTTTAAAAGCAATATATAGCTACTACTATTTGTCACTGGAACAGGAGCAGGCTACACCCACAACCGACAAAAAGCAAACTACAAAATACACCAGGAACTTGCCACTTGTTAGTGTGAACGTTGCGGACTGATGATGGGGTTTATGTGACCGTACAGTCAAAGAAATGTTAGTCAAAGAAATGTACAACGCTATCCTTTATTAGTGCTCTACTTAGTGCCCTTGATTCTTGAACATAGGGGATAGGGGAATAGGGAGCGATAATAATGAAACACAGCATAAAGGAAAAGTGGACACACAGGACTCTGCAAGCTGCAGCTCCCCTTTCAATAAAAACAGACCTTTTAATATAAGTTATTTTCATTGGGGAGCAGTTACAGCAAGCTGACTGGGGAGCTGAGCTGTCAATCACAGTTCAGGGGGCGTGGCCTGTTGGTGTGAGAAGACTTGTGGGAAAACACGGATTTCACAGAACTGCTGACTTGTTTTGGAAGGCTGTAT
>CM040999.1:17261849-17294818 GCA_022985145.1 Pangasius djambal | reverse complement strand
AGAGAGAGAGAGAGAGAGAGAGAGAGAGAGAGAGAGAAAAAGATAGAAAGAGAGACAGACACAAAGAGAGCAAAAGAGAGAGAGAGAGAGAGATACCTCCGGAAGAGAGAGAAACTCAGCCAAGACTTTTACCCCCTAAACACACACCGTCCTCACACCTCCATCTCTCTCTCACACACACACACACACACACACACACACACACACACACTTCTCCGGGGAGAGGGAGGTCACTGCTACATTTATGCAAATTTGCAAATATAATGGCATCGTTCCATTAGCAGGAGAGGAAAACAGATAGCAAAACACCACGTGCTGATCGAAGAGAGTGTGTGCGCGTGTGTGTGTGTGTGTGGGTCTTTTGTCTGAGTGCAGCGGGGGAGGAAGTGCTGTTTACCGCGCTGGGTTGGCGCTACTGTGTGGAGAGCCACAGCAGAAGGGACTGTCCCTTTTTCACGAGATAGACGACAGAGTAGTGATGGAGAGAACAGAGAGAAACAGCGGCTAACAGACAGATAGACAGATAGGGTGAGGGCATGAAACCAGAAAGAGAAAGCCCGATGGTGAGACGATTCCCGAGACATGCTACATTTTTTTTTTTTAATAAAGACTGTACATCTTTCATCAGACATTTGGCAATTTTTAGCGCAGTAATAAACATGATGGAGTAAACATTATGGATTAAACTCAGAGCTAGCGGTTGTGTTTGTGGTTTCTGTGATTCCGTAGTTAAAATTAACTAGCTAACATAGCACAGTTTATGAGGCTACCTTATGCAGCAACGATGCTAGCTGCTAACTTGCTGGTGACTGAAGCGCTAGTTATTATAGCTAGCTGTTATTCAGTGAACAGCAGTCTAGTTGCGTTCAGAGAAATCCTCGCATGGTTTAACTAAGTAATAAAACACTCATGGCAAAATAATCAACAACAGGAGTTACTGTTACCATCCCACAGTTGATTAGTTTCCTATAAAAGCATGTACAAAAGTGTTGTATTCCTCTTATACCATAGCCATTTGCCAATGATTACAAAGTCATTATAAATTTATATATGAACGAACGACGTGTCGTAATTTTAATCTGTTTATTCCAGCGTTTAACGTTGTGGAATGTCGGAAAAACATGTTAGTTCCTGTTCTGGCTTATGTTACCGAGAAAGCACAAAGCATAAACTTGTAAACTCTGTCCTGAAGATGTCAAAACACTCAACATGACTGCTTTAACTTCTGACTGTCACTAAGTGCTGAGACTGGAGACTCCTTCCATAAATGTTGAATAAATGTCTCCTTACACTAAGAAAACATCACTATATAGATACGATTTTTTAAATCCGTTTATGTGGCGCGTTCGCTGTACAAGTCCCTGTGAATGAGCTGTTACTATAGAAACGATAACGTATTAGAACAAGCTGCTGGTACAGAAAATTAATCAACACCTCCTGACCAATCACAAGCCTGAGTTCAACAGTGCTGAGGAAACTCAGGTAGTGAATAAACACTGGTAATTGAAATGTCTCCCAAACGTGACGGTTTCGTTTTCAGTTAAATTGCTGCCCAATAAGATGGAGACTAAGAATGTCACACAGCTAGCGAGAGCATAGAGATAGTGAAAGTGTGATTGTGTGTGTGTGTGTGTGTGTTACCGTTGTGCTGCTCTGTTGGAGGTTTGGAGCAGCGCTGGCTCGGCTCCCACTCCGTTTCTCCATGCTGGCTCTCAGCCAAACTCTTCTCTCTCTCTTTCTCTCGCTCTCTCCACGGCCCGATGCTGGAAGACGCGCAGCCCTCCTTCTCTTTCAGCTCAAGCTCGGAGAAACGCATCATTGCTCGCTACGCGCACACACACACACACACACACACACACACACACACACACACACACACGCAATCTATGACCAGGAACACTAGATGCAAATTTTGCACACTTCACCGCTAACCTTTGCGCAAAGCTAAATGTACTTTAAATCATTACATTTGCATATGGAAATAAAAAAAATGTCAATGTCACGCCACAGGATTCATTTTCCCTAAATGCATGAAACGCACAACAATCTGAGTCACTACGCAACCTTCTGTGTGGTGCACAACACCAAGTGTTACTCATTTTACCTTTGATTAGCAATGAAAAAAAATATTAAAGCACTAACCTCCCAGTTAGCGGCTGGCTGACTGAAATTACTGTCCTCTGCTGATAGGACTTCGATCTAAGTGATTAGAACGTGTGCTCAAAATCATTTTTTTCCCAGTAAACACAATCATTTAAACACAGAAACATTGATTTCCAAAAAATTTGCAAACACAAACACAGGGCCATCGTTATGACGGAGTTTACGCTGTTTTAGCTAGGAAAACAATAAAGGAACATGTTTCCTGTTCTTGTTCTGCTTACATGAATGTGTCAGTTAAATTCACTATAATATGTATGTCATTATATGTTAAATAAAGCTACATGAATTTACAGGTTGAGACAGGTGTCAAGGGCACATTCGTTTTGTTTTTTTTTTTTAATGAATATTTAAGCTGAAAAACATCCTAAAAATTCAAAGTTTAGTCCTCATAGGACTCGCCTCAAGAGAGGACATTATAAATAGTTTATATTAAGCCAGAACTCTGAATCCAGGAAACCATCGCATACGGTTTTCTTTAAAAGTCCTCAGTCCATCATGGATAGAATATGGCGTTCGTTAAAACGCCTACTGCCCATCCGTCTGCACTGCGTGTGTGTGTGTGTGTGTACTAATGACTGCCAGGCAGAGCACTCGTCTCGCTGCTGAAGACCTCTAATCTTCCCCATCAGAAATGAATGGGCCGGATTTCACTTAAGCTGGGAGGGCTGCCACTGCGCACACAGCAAGCCTGGGATGTGTGTGTGTGTGTGTGTGTGTGTGTGTGTGTGTGTGTGTGTGTGCGCGCAGCATAGAAGACAGTGTGCAGCTACGTATAGCTCTTAAATCAGTGACATACACCCTCCCAGGTCTTTAGGTCTTGCTTGCAGGTTAGTGGCTTCCTCAAGTATTGCTACAAGATGGTATGTTGTGTTAACCCTTAATACACACACCACATGCGCAAAAAAAACACGTTGTGTTAACTCCCCTCCCTTACGGCTGCCGCAAAACCTGCCCGCTGTTCAATAGCCTTGCAGCAGGGTGTCAAAAAAAGTGAGGGGGGAGGATGGCGGGGGACTGGTGTGTGAATAACAGCCAGCCGTAATTACTGAGGCTTTCAATATGACTAAGCGTGACAATCTGATGCAAGAACTGCCTTGTAGAGCAACTACAGCTGTTAGAGCTAGGATTTGAGAGAACTACAAGAATTTTACTGACGGGCCTTTTCCGAGAAATTAACTAAGCGTCTTCACTGAAACAAAAATGTGTCATCAGAACCACTTGAACCTTAACCCAAAGTACATTCTGCCATTGTATTTGGTGTTTAAGATCTCAGTATTTCAAAAAAAATCTTAGATTTAAAAAAAATATATCAGCAGAAATCTGTATCTCTTGCTTACCTGCAGGGCACGCTGTTCCCGGCTCAATTTACTGGAATCGGCGTAAAGCTCAGTGGTAACACACTTGAAACGGTCACCCACATATCCTGACGAGTTGGCGATCCTCTTAGCCAGGCTGGACCGTTTGTTTTTAGAGCACCCATGTCCGTCTTCCTCATCCTCAGGAGATTCCATGTTTTCTCGTTCTTTGCCCAGATCCATATATTGCCGGATGGCATGATGCCTATCGGGTTTGAAATTTGCGGCGTCCGGTCGGACCCTGTCGCCGGAGGTCCTGGCGCAGCGCAGAGTCTGCTCTTCCAGCAAAGGAGGCAGTGGGCTGTGCTCACTGGAACTCTCCTCGCCCTGGCTTTGCCCAGGAGACTCAGCTCGCTCCTGTGGCTCTGGAGGACTGCAGGGATCTGGCCGCCGCTCAGCCTCAGCTGGCTTGTATTCAACTGGCTGGCTAGAGCGCAGGATCTGCATGAGTTCTGGCTCCTTCACTTTGGAATTACCAGTACTCCTCGTCCCATCCCCTGTGCTGCTGCCGGCTGGCTTGGTGGGCTCTCTCTGCTTGGCAGGTGTAGTGCTGTACTTGTCTGGCTCAGGACTGCCATCTGTGTCGTCTTGGACCAGGTCAATGCAGACGATGTCATCTTTGCTCGCTGTGTGGGGTTTACAGCCCAGAACTTCTGGCCCCTCAGATTCCCTCTCAGCTGTGTAGCGCGTGTCTGTGTCCGACATACTGTGCTGTTTGTAAGGGGACTCCTCATGCTGCCAAGACTTCTCCTGAGGCCTGGACCTCAGCTCAAGTCGCTCATTGACTTTGGGGTCAAGAGGCAAGTGGGGAGACATTAGGGGATGTACCATTTCTTGGGAATCATGGTAGGTTACATACTCTCCATGACTAGGTGGTATTCCATAAGGAAGACCAGGCTTATGAGGCAAACGATTGGAATACAAGCTGTTGCTGTTCAGCAGAACTGGATGGGGGTACACTGGCCCTTTGCTGGGCAACTGCAAGTGTGGGAGTGACATGCTTTCCGGAACAGAGTATGGAAGGTATCTGTTAGCATATGCCAAGCTAGTGGGCAAGTAGGCTTCCCCTTGGGTCATGTAGAGGTGAGGAGGAGGATGTCCATTTTCTATGTGAGGCTGCTGGGGTTTGAAGCCAATTTCAGGCGTATCTGATTTTTTAGGGGTCTTCACAGGCTTTGAGGCCGATGGCTGGCTGCTACCACGATTGGTGGATTGCACCTTCTCTGGTGGGGTGGGCACAGACTTTGGCCAATCACCATTCACCTTAGGAGATGGTGAGGCAGATGATGGACGACATGCTGATGTTACAACAACAGGAGCAGGGTTTGATATGACACTGTTGTTGGGTTCTCCAATCCTTGGACACGAAGAGCTCCTTGGTTGTGAACTGACATGCTCCAGATTCTTATTTTTGATGACCGTGGAACCTCTGTTGTGGTTGGATTCGGAACAGAGTGGCTGGGTTGTGCTTGGCACCACCCAGGAAGAGTGTAAAGTGCTAATAATCTCAGGCCTCTCTGGAGTTTTAGAAGAAGTGCTGACAGCAGAGGATGAGGGGGAAAGAGTCTCTTTTAGCAGCTCTCTGCTCGGAGGAAGTCCATAACGAGAGTTGGGAGAGTAGCCCAGATTTGCTAAAGCCTCCAGCTTTGGAGGAAATCCATTAGGAGGTCCTTCAAAATCCATGATCTTGGCAGACAGGTCTAATGGCTTGTCTGCTGGGTCTTTGGTAGGGGGCCCCTGCTGTACAGGTTTCTCAGTGGAGGTTTTAATCGGTGAACTACAGCCTTTCCTCTCGCTTCCTCCACTCCTGTGCTGCTCTGAACTCCCTTCTTTAGACTTGGGCTTCTGACTAGCAGGCCTTAGTGGGGAGCGATGCTCTTGGGATATGTAGAATGGGTGGGAAACCGCCGGAGTGGATGAGGTTGAGAACGAGGACGATGGACTCCGAAATACGGACTTTTGAAAGTCTGAAGTGCTGTCCACAAGAGGTGGGGGAGCACCAGAGGGGTGGGAGGGTCGTGGAGTGGAACGGGGTGCCTGCATCCCCAGAGAAGGGCTTGAGACTACAGGAATACTGGCACTGGAGTTGCTGGTTATGCTAGCACTACTACTACTGGTGCTGCTGCTACTACTAATGGTATTACTACTACTGCTACTGCTGCTCGAGCTCTTGCTGGAAGGGATTCGATTGGACTTGCTGCTGCTGTTATTAATATTTCCACTGCTAGAATGTTGCCTCTCACTTTGTGCCTGGTGGTGGGACTGAGCTTGCTGATGTAAGGTTTGCTGCCCAAATGCAGAGGGCTCATGGTGAATCCTTGGACCAATACTCTGTAAGGTTTTGTCCTGATGATGCACCAGTGGGGACAGTGCTGTAGGGGCTACTGTAGCTGTGGAAATTCTTAAAGGAGGGGCAAGAGGTGACGAAATGGGGGCCGGAGGATAAGGCGGCATGTAGAACAAGCGTTCAGCACCGGCTGCGCTCCCTCCTGCCCCAGGACAAAGCGACTGGTAGGCCAGGTGTTGGGGAAGGTATGGTGAAGGCTGTGACATAAAAGATGCTTTGTACATATTCAGAGCAGCATACTTGCTGGAGTCTAGAAAGGGATACAGTCCCGCCTCGTGGTAAGGGCTCGTCCACGGGAGACGCAGGTAGCCGGTGCTGCTGCCACCATTTAATCCCAGGTCAGAGGGTTTATCAACAGGTCCGACACGCCTTTCCAAGCCCAAAGCTTCTGGACTGGCTCCAGGCACAACCAGAGGTTTCTGAATCCCCGGTGTTGGGGTTTTATAAAGTCCAACATAGCCATTAGTGGCCTTTCTGCTGTCCAGCGACACATCAGGTTTATAGAGTAATTCTGGAATCCGGTCATAGCCTTTTTCTGTTGGCAGGGTTTGGATTCCTGGCGGATAAACCATTCCCCCGTGAACATGGAGGCTTTCCCGTATTAGGCTGCTCCGATCAAAGCCAAGTGCTGTGAGTGGGTTCATTCTGCAGGCTGCACTTGCATCCACCTGGAAGGAAAAGAGATGAAAAAGCAAGCCAGTTCAACCCCAAAATTATTAACTTCAGTTAATTCAAGTGGATCACAGTAAACGGATATGATGATAAAGCAAACACTGATTACAAGAAAACATGTACGTTTCTATAACTACAATTATAAAGTTTCATATTTGTAGTCAAATTTCATAATCAATACCAAGGGTAACTTACACAACTCAAGCATAAAGTCAGATTTAAATAAGGAGTCGCAAAGGGTGATTTTTTTTTTTTTTGTTTCCCACACTAAAGTCTGAATGGTGCAGATGGCGCAATGTAGTCAAGGTCACAAGAGGGAAATTGTTCATAAAAGTCGGCCTCTCCAAGGCTTCTGCGGGGGCAGACGGGGCTTTGATGTATGCTGTAGATGATGCCCAGCAGACAGCTCAGATCTGTCTTCCCATCAAGCCCCAGAGAGACCGCATCATGCGTCTATGCCAATAAGATGGTGGGGATTTAGATTACACAGATCCCTACTGCCTACATACGTAAATAATCGAGAAAACAACTGGCAGGTAATAGAAATGTCATATGGAGGACTGATGCACAACAGGAAGGGTGGAAAACTTATGTTTTATTGTGGCAGTTAAAAAAAAGGGAGTGAGGGGAAGAAAGGAATATCATCAAGGGATCCATTTTTTTAATGATGCATATGATAAGCAGTCTTAAAAAACTCCTTACCATGCTTTGAATCACGACTTCTATTGCTTGATTAGTTCACGTTGGATGTTCTAGTCAGCACCATCCCTTGACTGTCTTCCTAAGAAAGGAAAAATAAAATTCAAGTGGAATTCATGTATTAAAATAGCCAAACTTTCATGGTTATATAGCTTTTCTTTCTATATCTTTAATAAACGTGCCGTTTTCAATTTTTTTTGGAAACGTAAGGTCATATCTTTTCATTTTCTCACAAACGCACAGTTTTCACATAGTTCCAGTTCAAGGTTTTTTAACCAGTTTGGCAGGACGGAATGAGTGCCTGGTGTTAAAAAAAAAAAAAAAAAAAAAAAAAAAAAAAAAAAAAAAAAAAAAAAAAAAAAAAAAAAAAAAAAAAAAAAAAAAAAAAAGCCAAAATAAAGGAGGGGGAGAAAAGAAAAGCAAACAGTCTCTCCGGTCAGGCCTCAGTCTGACTGTATCTGCTAAAGACGCCTGCGTTCGCATGGCCCGTATCCAGGCTGCGGAGCAGGATTCAGACCACGTGACATTGTTATCTAGTCACAAGCACTCTGATAAGGAATGCCGCCGTTCACTGCTCACCCTCCTCCTTCACACACACACACACACACACACACAAAATGCCCGGCGCCCGCAGAGGAGGAGGAGGAGGAGGGGGAATTTCATCATAGCGCCACTGAGGGAAAGATGCTATCACCCAGCCCCACCGCTTGGCAATGACATAAAAGCGGAGCTTTGTTGAGCTTGCAAGCCGCGCCTCCGTTATTGATGGCTCTACAGAGCCCTCGGATTTCAATAAGGCAGACCCGGGGCTCTTATCTGCAGATGCGGTCTCGGCCGCTGCCGTTGAAGGAGGGAGGCAGGCCGCCCCCGGTCTCATCAATCAAAGCGGGCTTCGGCCTCACGCGCACAAAATCCTCTCGCTGCTGGAGTGTTTTCGTCACTTCCATGGCAACCCATGTAGCAACAAGGCCAGAACGTTTAAACAGGGAGGGTTCGTGGCCTGCCATTTCAGCCTCGCTGCGCGTGATCACAATAAAAAACAGTCGATTATAATAACAGCCTACGTAGTCTAGCATACAAATTTTTTTTTTCTTAATTCAAAAGCCCTTTTATTTCTACAAAGACACTTTATAGTCAGGATCTGGATCATAATCCACACAAGAAATTAACAGTGACAAAAGTATTTTAATTCCCATTAGCACATCAGAAAATCCTCCGCATAAATTCTAGCTTTCCCCTTTGAGCTGCAGTTCCCTCCCTCTGTCCATTAAAGACTAATCCGAGCGGATCGTTCGGCCACACGCTCCCCTGCGCGCTCGTTTTCCGCTCTCTTAACGACCCCGCTCGCTAGTGAGTACATTATGCGTCCCGGGCTGCTTCAGTGGGAGACCGCTCACCTCCTTCTAGAGGAGAAAATGCAGCTCAAAGGCAATCAATCGCAAAGCGACACTCTCGGAGGCGCCTTTGTTCAGTGCTATAAGTAACCTGGCTCTAAATCAAGACTCGATACAAACATGTGGAAATCTGCCGGGTTTTCCCGTTAAACAGGCTCAAAGTTTGGTGCATGTGTCAACAGTTTAATAAACTTTATCAGGATGTTATTATATAAACTTTCTGCATCCATTATGTCCTTGTTGAAACACATGCGTTTGATTGATATGAAGATGGAAAAAGTGCCTGAAAGACGTTTTACTTTCTAGTACACCTGTAGACCAAAAAAAACGAGAACTGTTATAAAATAGAAATGGTCTAGCAGTTCCCCTTTATAAACCTAACGCCTTAATTCTAATAATTTATTAGAATTAGAAAAAAATAAGACCTAACTGTTTGCCATGTTGAGGACAATATCACACGCCAATGATTGTGCAACTAGACTGTGGAACAAGGACAAGTATTTACAAATATGAACAATCAAAGCCTACACACGCTCCTTTTTTTTTTCATTAATTCGGTGAAAAACAAACAATGCCGTTTTGCGTTTTCGTTTAGACTTTGTTTTTAAAGCTGTGTATGTGTGACTCTCATGGGGAGATGCCAAGGGCACAAGGAAGGCGTGTGAGCAGCTGCGTCGCTCCGTGTCGGCAGCGAGACAGGCGATAAAAAAAAAACCTTGGCACGCAAAAGACGAGAGAGTGTAAAATGTGCCAGTTTTGAGGTGTGGATTTAGGCATATAAAACCTCATAAATCCTGTGGTAAAAGGAGGAGGTGTGGCTTCTGAGACGGTTGACAAATATATGACGCAAGCGCTTTATCCTGGTCAGGGTCATCAGTGGATCAGAAACATATCCCAGGAACACTGTGTGCGAGGTGTGAATACACCCTGGCCTATCTCAGCACAGCATACACATATACACACACACACACACACACACCTAGGGCAATTTAGAATCGCCAATCCACCTACTAGTAGCACAGAGTTCAGATTTCCGCCTTTACAAATAAAGAATGCATGGGCAGATTTCAGCTTGTGGTCATTTAACGTGATAAGAAGTGAAACTGCTGCACTGTGGTGAGCTCACAGGAAGTTCAAAGTTCACGGCTTGCTGCGGTGGTGTAATCCATCAAAAAAAAAAAAAAAAAAAAAAAAAAGTCCCAGGCTACGTAACAAACCAAATGTTTTACACTGTTCTAATTAGTATATTAATACACTAGGCCACATTCCAGTGCTGCAAATAAGTGTCCATTTTGGCATAATTTAAGATCATCATTAGTCACTCTGTCCGACATCCCAATCAAATCTCAACTCACGACCAAAGAATTTTGTACGACATGCGATTTTTGCCTGCGACAACAAACATTTATTTTAGCCTTACCCTAAAAAAAAAATGTAAGGACCGATCAAATAGATCTGGAAAAAAAAAAAAACTTTCTAGATGCAACAGTTAGATGCAAGTGAACACAAAAGCAGCAGTCAGCGTGGACACAAAATCTGCCTGGCAAAAGTGCTCATTTACATAAAACCAGTGAAGAAATTTCTACATAGCTACCGGAAATCCCACTAGCTAGCTCACATGGCAGCCATGGCAGATTCTCTTCAGAATCACAACACACCAGCACCACATCATTTCATTTTTGTTTCACTTTGGTGAGGAAAAAGAAAAATGTGGTGGCTGTTGCTTAGGAGTTAACACTGCTATCCATGCTTCTGTCAATGAACAACTCCAACTCCAGACGTGCTCACTGTCCCGAGTGTGTCAGCGCTATACACACACACACACCCACCCACCCACCCACCCTACTACTAAACACAGTCATAAACTGGCGAGAGAAATCATGATCATGAAAGCAGCAGAATGACAAAAAAAAAAACACAGCCAACAGTCTTGGTGAAAAAAGAAAAAAAAGAAAAGAAAGAAAGAAAGAGGTTATTGCCATGAAGGACAAAGCGGCCTGGATAAACGATTAGCCTACCCTGGGGAGGGGGGGGGGGGGGGGGGGGTGGTTCAGATTCTCGTGCGCCCGCGGGATCTCTGTCTCCAACGGAGAGCGAGAGAACATGCCAAGAACAACAGCACACGTTCAAGATCAAACTCCAGGCGAGCTGGTGGCCAGAGGAGGGGTCACTTTCAGGGCTGTGTTTAGGATTCTAACTGCTGATACATTCTTCAGTTGTTTAAATGTAGGCTATGAAACAGACAGACAAGTCACACGTGGCTTTTAGACACTTCACTTTATGGTATGTGTCACGTGTGTTTTTATTTTTCCTCATACGCGATTCATTTCTTCGCGCGTGAATCATAATTATTCATCTGGTTTTATTTTTTTCACCTGTGATCACATCTTCCACACATGGGCATAACATGATGAAATGCACTTTGACTCCCCCATTTTATATATATATATATATATATATGTATTTTGGACAATATTGTTGTCCAAAAAGGATGACAAAGTCTTAAATCTTCAATCACGTGATCACACATCCACAATAACACAGCGACGAGTGGAAAAACGTGATTTCCCCCCCCCCCCTCCATAAGGGATATTTACCTTGTTTATTTTTTATATTGCAATCAACACTATAAAGTATTCTAACGGTAACTGATCACAAAAGTGTAAATTATTCATCCTTGACCAATACGCTGTCAGAAAACAGTGTGAGAGAGAGAGAGAGAGAGAGAGAGAGAGAGAGAGAGAGAGAGAGAGAGAGAGCGCGCGAGATTTCAGTCGCCGAGCCTGCGAGCTCCTACGCTATTACTCTCGACAGCTCACGCGGCACCACCATTTCACAGCTTGTGAGCTTAGACAACTTCGTGGAAGAGTGCACAGGATGGGAAGGGGGGGGGGGGGGTATTTCAGTAATCCCGAACCGTCTTCCTCTTAATATTTACGTCTACAATATTAGATGTTGTGCACAGAAACAGTGCCCAAGTGTAGGTTTGTGTATACACACATAGGTGTATATACACATATTAAACATTTTCTGGGAGTGACTACAGTGCGTGTGTGTGTGTGTGTGTGTGTGTGTGTGTGTGTGTGTGTGTGGAGGTTGGGACTTATTTTCCCGCATGTTCGTCTCAGGAAACTTCCAGAACCTCTGGACGTGCACGCATCATTAGAAACGTTCTTGTGTGGCATCCAAGTCTCATTTCGCAGCACTTAAGCACTCTCTGGTCTCTGCACGGCTGCTTTAGTGTTATGAAAGGAGGGGAAAGAGCACGCGCCGGTGTGTGTGTGAGATGCTTAGGCCAATATGACCACGGTTTTATACAAAGTTTCTAAGAGGTGAGATATTGGAAGTCTCAAACTATTTCAGCATGACATGGTAATTTCCAAAACCACACACACACACACACACACACACACAACTGTAACAAAACAGTGTCACGCTAATGGTGCTGTAAAGGTCACACGCTCTGACGAGACTACTTACATCCTGAAAACAGTGTAGAGTCAAAACACGACGCGGTCTTGTGAAAGGCTTCGTCTGAAATCACACACTAGTGTGTATCCAGTTACACAGCGTAGAACACCACGTCAGGATCAATAGTTCACAAAG
This sequence comes from Pangasius djambal, assembly GCA_022985145.1. Lineage (NCBI taxonomy): Eukaryota > Metazoa > Chordata > Actinopteri > Siluriformes > Pangasiidae > Pangasius > Pangasius djambal. Next base: position 17,282,582 of record CM040999.1, on the reverse strand, counting down.
TAGGAAATTTTTGACGCGTATGTTGGCGGATTTTATTCTTGGCTACTAATCCGAGTCTGATGGATAGAGCTGGAGGACCAGCGTGATGGTAAATTGTCTACTTCTGAAGTGTGTACGAGAGATTTTATTGTAAAAGCATTCAGGTGAGTTTAGAAGCTTAGACATAATCCAGATTCAGAAAAACAGAAATACAGAATAATAATAATAATAATAATCCCTTAGTACGGTTTTAGCGTCAGGTATTACAGCCTGCTACTACTTCAGTATGCAGTTTCGAACACTTACTGAAAATAAAAGTCGTGTGTGTGAGTTCACGGATTTAAAACTAATCTGATAACGCAATGCACGGCTTTATCTTTCCGCCATGAGCGCGCACTATACCGTATAACATCGCGTGCACTGTGGTGTTTTTTTTTTTCCAGTGGTGTTCCGTCCCTCGCGCTGGCTGTTGAAAAAAAAAACAAAACACTCACACACACACACAACGAGAAGGAAGAAAAGAAAACAATGCGTGGGCGTCGCTCCGGGCGCCCCTGCTGCGGCACGGAGAGAGAGAGCGAGAGAGAGAGAGAGAGAGAGAGAGAGAAAGAGAGAGAGAGGGTCGGTGAAGCGAGGCGATGAGAGACGAGACGAGACGGAACGAGCTCTCGCGTTTCAGCGCTGCTGTCCCGAGGGGGCCGCGCGCGTCCCGGGGAAGGCAAGGCTTCCATTCAAAACCCGTGACGTCTGCGGCGCGAGCCAACTCGGCTCTGAAACGCGATCCGCGCCAGCGCGAGGTGATCTTGTCCCCCGTCGCGCCTCGCGCTTTATCTCTCCCTCACGTCGGCTCTCGCGCGAGATATTTCCGCTCAAAGCGCTCGTGCGCGGATGAACATAAAGCAGAGAGCAACAACAAACTGGAATTTTACAAAGAAACCCATTTAAGGAGGCAACCCGACTTCAGCACGCGGACTGAAAATAAGAAGTTAAAAAAAGAGCCTCGTTTCTTTCTTTTCATTTGTTCCTCTGAGTAAAACACTTCCTAAACAAAGGCGCGCGCTAATCCCGGACCCGCGTGCGCATAACTCAAACAGCCACCCGATCCCTTTTGACCTTTGACCTTTTTTGTGTGTGTTTTTAAATAAAAGGAACTTTGCCCTCTTGGACGTGTTTTTGCACCACTGATGCAGCAAAACACACTTCCGGTTATAATACGAGCGCGAGCCGATTTCTGGATTGTTGGTGTGTTTTTTGGTGTTTATTTTTTTATTTTTTGAGAGTCTCGGGCGTGCACGCGGAGCACCGTGCAGGCAGGCAGGCGCGAGCTCCCCGCTGAGCCGCCCGCGCTATAAATAAACAAATCCGGATAGCGGAGATGAACATGGTGAGAGGGAGTGAGGGAGGGAAGGAGGGGGAGAAGGAGGGGGATAGGAAAAGCGAGAGGAGGCGAGGTGCGCGCGGGGTAGGAGTAAAAAAAAAACAAAAAAAAAAAAAAAACGGGGGGGGGGGGATTAGGGGGGTGTAGGAGAAACCAAATAAACGGGCCGCCGGCAGCTGATAGATAGACTGCGCGGCCTGTTTATTTTTCCACAGCCGTCGACCTGCGATTAAAGCGGTCACGACACATGACGTGGAATTTCACCTCTTGAGCAACACGTCGCACCGGGCCACCCACGCTCCAGCGCCATGACGCAACATTCAACCGGGACCCGTTTTTTTTTTTTCTTCTTTTTGGCCCATTTCCACCTCACGGCTGCCTCGAGCCCCGTTTTGGCTTGCAACACTGATTATGCACGCGCTATGACGTATTATTTACTCCAGTCACGAGTTGATTAATGGTGCACTCGCACGTGCTTGATGAATCCTGCCTTTATGCCACTTTAAATGGAGCGGAAGGGGACCAAACACTTCTAAAGAAACAGCTCTTTTCTGCGAATCTGTTTTTTTCTCTTCCCCCCCCCCCTCCAAGTGTCTTGTGGATTGGTGAAAAAATGGGTAGCTATAGCTACAACTTTCAAACAGCACTGTAACAAAGGTGCGCTCGACATTATTCATTATTCGGTACCATTAACAGAACATGTTGGGCTGAATTCTAATGAGTGCGAAAACAAACACAGTTTGCCTGTAGCCTGCTTTACAGAAACTAGCTTACACAGAACAGATATATCCAGCTAACTACTCAACAGTGTGTAAAGGTCCAAATACGTAAAATTCGATGCTCACAAAAGGTCTGAATAAGCGACTAACATGACAACATGAATTGTGACAACATTCCGTTTCATTATTTAACCATTAACGATTTACGGTTTAGATGTTTGTTTTCATAGTGACGTCGCGTCACTTCACGTCACCAGTTTTGACTAACGGTTTGACGCATTGATAATAAACACACTCTTCTTTAAGCATCATTTTAAGTCATTGACTTTTTTGTATAAACGCACAAAAAAAAAAATCGGAGCTAAAGTCTGTAGCCCGGTAGCTTTTCTCTGGTCTGATGAGCTGCCTTTAGCAAAATTATTTACATCAGTGAGAATTTACACTTCAGAGGATCTACAGAAGCCACGCTGGATCAAGCATCAATTTCTTTCGCACGTTTATGAGTTGTTTGTTTTTTATTACTCGGTTGGGTCTGGTGAAAAACTTCGCTGGGTCCACATCCAGAACTCAGTCCACCGAAATCTAGATATAATCTTAGGCAGGGAAAAAAAACGTAGGAATTTGACATCATGGTTTCGCACTTCACAACGATTCGCGTGACTCGGTTCGTATGAAAGGTTAGTACTGGTGTAGTGGGTGTTGTGTTAACGGGGTACTTTTTCCACACCATTTTACTGAAATGAAATTAAATCCAGCCATGGTGTGTTCGAATGTCTCACGAGAGCGAAGCGAGTTGTTTATTTTCATGATCATACACTGTGAGGGAAAAGGGGACTAAACTCTAGTACACCTTCTGTCCCTTTACAGGTAGCTGTTACCTGGAAGAAGAAAAAACGTGTTCATAGTGTACTTTAAAACGTTCCTCGAAAAAAAGTAAATTACGCTCCAATTACATATCGCAAGACTCTTTTCAAAAAAAAAAAAAAAAAAAAAAAAAAAAAAAAAAAAAAAAAAAAAAAAAAAAAAAAAAAAAGGCACACAGGCTTCCAGGAACAAAAGATACGACAGGGGTGCCATCATAGCGACAAGGAAGCGTAGCGTTTGCACTGGTGCTGGTTTTTTTCTTCTGAGAAAGCTGTAGAACCGAACCTCGAGCCTGACTTTCATCATCCAGTGAGATCACTGTTAAAGACACCTGTAGCAAAATGACTAGACACACTGAACTAGTACCTAGCACCATTCTGGGGGGCGTGGCTTCTTCTCCAGGCAATCCTAACACCCTTGGTGTGGTGGTCTGCTGTTTTGACACACTACACTGGGTGGTTTGGGACGCAGCCTGCAAAGTCCAATTACGACTTTATGCCTTTTCCGCGAATCTCGCGCCCACAGGCGGGGAATTATTGGAGGATTTGACGACGCCGGGGCCGGTCTGCGTGCACATAAAAACACACGCACGCTATAAAACGTGCCTTTGTTTTTACAATGCACTTTTTGTTTTCCGTTACGTGGGAAGGCGAAGCTGGGTTTGAGAGATTAACACACAAAAAAAAGAAAGAAAAGAAAAAACAGCGTCTGAGCGACAAAAGAGGACAGGACTGTCTGGGGGGGAAACCTCAAGAACGAGACAAACAACTTAAATGTAAAAGGCGAGACAGCTCACGTAGGCAAGGAAAGAAAAGAAGAAGGAAAAAAAAAAAAAACAGAGAGACCACGCGAGATATTTCGTATAAACTAAGATTCTCGTCTCCTCCTTTGCCTCGCACGTGCCTTTCCGAGGCCAGAAAACAAATTAATTGCAATGCAAACTGACTTTAAATCGCGTCTCATGTATGAAGGTGAGATGTTATTTCCACTACTGGGGGCCAAAAAAAAAAAAAAAAAAAAAAAAAAAAAAAAAAAAAAAAAAAAAAAAAAAAAAAAAAAAAACACAACACCAGCGAAATGGCGGTGTGCGCGTGACCTCCAAAAGCGCTTAACTGCAAAGTCGCGAGCACAAGGTGAGCTTACCGTCTGGAAAAAAGGGCGAGGCTTCAAATCAATAAATCTAGCTGTATCTGCGCTTTGGGAGAAAACGAAATGCAGCGCGGATCGTGATCGCGAGCTCCGACAAAACTTGACATGAAAAACAGAACACGTGCATTTCCGAGAAAGCCGCCGCTTCCACAGAATCGTGGTGTGTTTTCGCTTTGAATAGACGCCGAACAAGAAGAAGAAGAAAAAAATCCACAAAGGTCAGCTAAGAGGAAAGTCCCATGATATACATGTATTTATAAAAAAAAATCACTAATGAATGACAAATATCCCGGAAATACAGACGTTTAGACAGGAAGGAACGCGAACTCTAATCGAGTAACGTCTCGCGCACGTTAGTGTGGTGTGAAGTCAAGTGAAGTTCGTGCCGATCCGGTCACCGGACTGCTCACGAGGCAACCGAGGAAACGCACACAAACATGTTTACAAACAACTTTTTTTTTTTTTGTGAGCACGCGATTGCCATAAATGTCTCTCTGACTCATGTGCACGAGATGATTATTTGTAAAGGACTACAAAACTCGGACATACACACGCACGAGAAGCGGTATAAATAAAGTTCAGAACTTCTTACCGGTAATGAATGAGAAGTGTGAAATCCGGTGCTCCGTGAGCACGAGCGGTGTTTTCCTCTCGCTCGAACTCACAAAGGACGGAGCGCGAGCGCCGTGTCGGGACGGGACAAAAAAAAAATATCCTAGTTGAAAGTGGAGACGAGTGAGCGCCGGGCTCGACTCGGTCTTTTCGGCACTTCAGCGTCTCCGTGAATATCCGTTCAGAGAAGAACGCGGTGCCGAGCGCGGAAGAGACACGCGCATCTTTGAATTCCCAAAAGAAAGCTCCGAAAGCGAATCCCGTTCCTTTGTCCGAACAGAGCGCGAGTCCATGTGGCGGAAAAAACGCGAGCGCAAAGGCGGCGAACACTTCCCTTTGGACTCCGGCAGACACGCACACACACGCGCACGCACGCACAAACAAACAAAAAACTAATTCGGTCCGCTCGCGCCTCGTAGCGCCATGTTGGGGGCTCGAAGAGACACAGGCGAGCACGCCGCGCGACGGTACGGTTCCTCCTCACTCCTCACGCGCACAAAGCGGAATCCGCCGGCGCCGGTGACGAACACACAATCTTGGAACTGACAAACGTGACGCTCATTTTTACTTTCCCCTCCTCAAATCCTCCGCGTGAGACGCCACGCCACCGAGCGCTCTTTGTTCCCGGGTTTACGAACGCGCGAGATCCCAAACCCGCAGCTGAGCGGCCGGAGAGTCGAAAACTGCTGCTCGTTTCGAGCTCGCGCGCGAGACTGGCTCCTGACTCACACTCACACACACACTCTCTCTCTCTCTCTCTCTCTCTCTCACACACACACACACACTTACTCACACACTCATGCGCGCTCTCTCTCTCTCTCTCTCTCTCTCACGCGCGCTCTACCCAGAAGGCCAGTTGGGGAGGGGGGGAACCGCAATTACCATAAAAACCTCCGCGCGACGCCCGCGAAAGGGAGAGAGAGAGAGAGAAAGAGAGAGAGAGAAAACAAAATAAATCGGCAGCCTGACGGACACCGAAAACACCACCACAACTACACCGTGTGTTCCAGAGAAAACGCTCGGGACTCACAGACACACGGAGTTAGAGCTCAGACACGCGCACAACAAAATACCATCTCACTTTAACTCACTTTCTCACGCGCCTGGATCCGGGAGCAAAGTCTTACTTTATTATTATTATTATTATTATTATTATTATTATTAATAATAATAATAATAATAATAAGAAGAAGAAGAAGAAATCAAGAAAAGAAAGAGGAAGGAAGGAATAGACAGAGGAATATTAGAAAGAAAGAAAGTTAGAAAGAAAGGGTTTAGGGAGGAAAGCAAAGTTAGAAGAAAGAAAGAATGGACAGAGGAAATGAATGTTAGAGGAAAAAGAAAGAAAGATGGAAAAGTAGACAAGAGAAGGACATGTGAAGAGAGAAAAATGATGAAGGGAGAGAAGAAGAATGAAAGGATCAGCTCGGATTAAAACCGGGTAGATTTTCTTGTAGATGAATGAAATGCTGGTGTTTATTTTAGCGCGCGAGCCGCCTGCGCTCTGACCGCAGTCACGTGATTAAAGACAATAACGGAGACAATAATGTCAGAAAATATTACACACGCGGCAGCGTTACCGAGCACGCGGAGGATTAAACCCGTCATAAAGGAATGTTTCAGCAGTAAAACCGGCTTGAGTCCAAACAAAGAAAAGTCCCGCGTGCGCCGCTTTAAGACCGGAGCTCACTGCGCGCGCCCGCACCGGGCCCGGTGTTTACGCTTTACACGGAGGAAGAGCGATAATCGCGCGAGCTGGGAGCGGAAATGGGACTCGTTTAAGGCCTAACTGGGGGAAGGTGGTGTGTGTGTGTGTGTGTGTGTGTGTGTGTGTGTGTGTGTGTGTGTGTATATAGTCACGGGGTTACCCTCCCCCACGTTTTTTTAATAAAATATAAAAGCTTTTGCTTTTCTTATTACTTCCTTGACTATCTTTCTTTGCACTTTTCTTTTTGCTTGACTTTTTTTCCATTTTTTTTTCTTTTTTCTTTGCTTTGTGCTTTCTTTCTATTTATTTATTTCTCCTTTATCTGTCCCTCTATGTCTCTCCATCTCTCTCAATTTTCCTTTTTTTCCCCACATTTCCTGTTGCTTTGTTCTTTCTTTAATTCTGCCTATTTTTTTCTTTATCTATCTATCCTGTTGCTTTGTCTTTGCTCTTGATTTCTTTGCATTTTTACTTTTTGCTTAGCTTTTTTCCCTTCCCTTGTATACAAGTGAGGAAAATGAATCATGTATCAGAAATATTGAGTATCAGTTGTGTACATTAATTCTTTTTTTTATCCTGCTTTCCCCCCCCTAAATGAACAGATGACTGTGTTTAGTGATCACGGCACTGTGTCATTGTTGTCGTTGTCGCTGTAGAAGGTGTGTAAGTGGAACATCATTGTGAAGTCTGTACACTGTGTGCAGTGTATAGTGGAGTGCTAGTTGTTAGTTTAGTGAACTGTACTGGAGTGAGTTACAAAAGGGCTAAACAGAGCTGCAGATTTCACACCAGTGCTTTTCCGTCTTTTAATGCTGAGTGCCTACATATTACATACACGTACCTATAGACCTTATAATCATGAAATATACTGTATTATACAAAGGCCATTTCCAGTAATATAGAGTTGAGTGCAAAAGTTTGTACCCCTCTCCTCTTTTTTTTTTTTGAAGGAAATACTTGTACTCGTTGCTCTACTCAACAATTTATCTACAAGTAAAACAAAATCAAGAAGATGAAATGTGTGTGTGTGCTACAAGTCAACAAGCTAAAACATGAAGAGAAACTACAGAAACAAAAACAGCCATACGCAAGATGTGGTGCGATGGGCCTCTTGGGCTTGTTTATATTTTAACAAACACACTTTTACCAAAGGAACACCAGAGAAACCGAACACACTCAATGTTTTGCTGGTGTCTTCTTTTTATCCCGTCTTTTTATGCTACCTTTGCCACTTAACTATATTTGCATACTCATTAATTAATCATCTTTTATGCATAATAAAAGGCTTATGGCTATTATATAGGCTTATAAAGTTTCAACTTTCCAGTTTTGATGAGTTGCGCGTGTTTATGTGCAGTATGGCAACTTGTATCATCATTATCATCATCATCCACACAAACACGCTATGACGCCATACTTAAACGTCTTTTAGCACCAACTCTGCTTTGAACACACCTCCATTCAAAATGCAAACTAAATGCACCGTGTGTATGTGTGTGTGTGTGTGCGCGCGCGCGCTGATTTGCTACTTAATCCGATCTCCCCTCGCGCGCCCTCCATCCCTCCCTCCTTCCCTCCATCTCCCCATTGTGCTGCTCCGTGATTCCCGCTGAGAAAAAGAAGACGAAAAGGCGGGGGGTAAGAAAGAGAAGCGAAATGCGGGTCCATCAGCGCGAGCTCTGCCACGGCCCGGCCGGTCGGTGCTTTAATGTGCGTGCGCTCGCGCTCATCACGAAAACCGTCCCTGGCAGGCGCAAGCGAGCGCTCCGAAAAAATGACAGGCTTGGGAACTTGGGTCTCGTCCCAAATTGCTCCATTACTGCCCCACTGGTCGCAGGCTTTACTCAGGGGGGAGTGGGTAATGAGTTGTGCATAATTAATTTAGATGGAAGAAAAAATAACGTGGACTGGCGCGTGCATGCAAACATTCTGAGAAATAAAAGGTACCAAAAGGAAGGTACTCTTCCTTATCGATCGGGTGGAACCATTGGTACCTTTAGTATGTACTTCTACCTGGGAGGCAGCTTAAAACTTGGAAAAGTACATCAGTGGTCCTTAAGGCCCAGTTGTGCACCTTAGATTATTTTTAAAAGGTACTCTTATAAAGATGGGAAAAGAACAGAGAAACTTTATTTAATCACTTACACAGGTACTGTGTTCAAATATTAATTACAAGTATAATATATAAGGAGCCAAAATGATCTACATTTAAACCTAAAGTATTTAAGAGTGATTTAACAATCCAGACATGATTTCTCTACGTTTTTTTCTTAATTTTTATTACATATGTATTAAATATTCTGATAAAACGTGGACAAACTGAGAATTTGGCTCCCCAATGGTTAATAACCTGACTAGTGTCAAAAGAGCCGATTGGCAAAAATCTGGGTAAGGAAGAAAGTGAAGATATTTTGTGGAATTTGAGAGCTCTAACAAGTACTTTGAAGGTCAAAATGAAAATGTAACTAGTAAAAATTGTTTTTTCACCTGTAAATTTACATAAGTAAATGTTAAATATCAGAATGTATTGTGTAACCGTTTATCAGTGCTTCCTTGAGGCCATATGATGAAACCGTGCATTATGACTAATCAATAGAGAACGAGAACAGAAAAAAGAAAGAAAGAAAAAAAAAAAAACAGATCTTGTGGTGAAATGCTGGTCTGAAAACCCTGGCTTTAATGACTAATGCTTCCTTTTCCCACGCTGAGCATTACGGGCAATTCCCTCGATGACTATTTCCTTTAAATGTCCCTTCGAGCAAAGCTATGTTGAAGATTTTTTTTTTGTCCTTTCGGTCCATTCCTTCCACACTTCTCCGCTTCATTACAATTAGGATAAACTGAAGTGAATATTCTCAGGGGGAGGGGATTGAGCAGTAATTCATGATTCCACTAGCTTTCGATATTTAAATAATATACTGGCCACAGAAGAATTGTCATCGTTAGTCTGTATAGTAACAACCACTTCGCAGGGATTAGTATGGTGGACGAATAACAAAAACTAAAACGTGTTGTTATTTAGCAAAGAGAAACATTGATACGGTGAAGATTTCTGTAACAACATGTACGGAAGGAGTCTCCAGTTTCAGTGTAACAGTCAGAGGTAAAGGCTTAACGTTAAGTGTTTAGTTTACGCTTTGCAGATTCTTGGAAATGTGACGAGTCGCATTTTTTTTTGTCTTATTAACTTCAGAGAGAGAAAACAAGAGGTTACATTTTACTGCTTCCGAAGAAGGTCTCTCCAGTAATATTGTCTCTATTCCTCAAGCTAAGAAACTTTACCGAATGTAGTAGAGTACCAAAATGGCCGTTGTGATAGTGACGGGGATTCAGCCAAACGGGAAATGGCCAGGCTAAGTCGGCTACAGAGTGTTATTGGGGAATTAGAATGAGGCCCTTGAAATTTTTCAGGCAGGATCTTAATTAAGAAACGACCCCCTTAAATCGTAATGCATTATTCATTTCCTCTTGTTTTCCTTAATTGTATCACCCTTTAATGTTGTGCATGGAATTCTGGGAGATCGGTGGGAGGCTGAACTTTATTCAGGCACGTGACAATATTCACAGCTATTTTTCATATCACATTATTTAAATTTATATTTTGGTTTGTGTGGTTTTTAAAACTCTTTCATTATTCATCATCAGACACTCTTCTTTAAAAGGTTCCTCAGCTTGTTCTATAACATATTGTATACAGAACATGGTCATGATTTAGCTCGGTGCTCCTAAAAATCCTTGAAGAACCCTTTTTTTTCTAAGAGTGTATGTATTAACCAGGTAAGTGTGTGGTACAAAGTATTTAGAACCTTTAAGTCCTTCAGTTAAAGTTTCCATGTAGAGGATTTTTTGCTATCAGAAAAGTTTTCAAGGAGAATCCTTTTTTTGGAAGCTAGGAATCCTTAATTATGCCTCAAGAAATTTCAGACTCTCAAATGTTCTTGGCATCCAAATAGTAGTTCTTTGGTGGGAACCCTTAAAGGTTCTATGTACAACTTGAGGATAAAGTGTTTTCCTAAAGAACCATTTTTTCCCCCAAGAGTGTGTGCAGTAACTGGGTAAGTGTGTGGTACAATCTATTTAGAGCCCTTAACAGTTCTTCCTGGGTTCTTTAGGAGTTCACTAGATAATTAAGGGTTCTCAAAAAGATTCCACTACGAGTTCTACTAGGAACCTTTTCTGATAGCAAAAAAAAACATTTGTTGTAGGATTCTACGTAGAACCTTAAAGTGTTCCAACTGAAGGACTCAATTTTAGAACGAACCCTTAAAATAATTTGATAGTTAAGGTCCTTTGGTTGGAACCCTTAAAGGTTCAACGAAGAACCTTACATCTAAATGTTTTCCTGTCTGAAAGCAAGTGGAACTCTTTTTTAGAAGCTAAGAATCTTTTATTATCCAATGAACCCATAAAGAATTTTGGATAATTACAAGTTCTTGACTTCCAGAAAAAGGGTTCTACAAAGGCTTTATATATTTCTATCACCCAGTTAACACTTACATACACTCTCCGAAAAAAAAAGGGTTCTTCAAGGCTTCTACTTGGAACGCTTTCTGATAGAAAGCACTTTGTCGTAAGGTTCTACACAGAACCTTTAAGGGGTCCAACTGAAGACACTTTTGTGGTAGCTAAGGACACTTACTTAACCAAAATTCTTCTAGGGTTCATTGAATAACTTAGGGTTCTGTTGTAGTTTCCTCCACAGAACCTTCAATGGTTTCAATTCCAATGCTTAAGCACTCTAAATATTTTGTCCTGTAAAACTTAAAGAACTGGGTAAATGTATAGAACAAACTCAAAATTATTGTCTTGCTACTTGGTACACTCTAGAGACAAAAGCATTCTTCAAGGGATCTTTAAAGGACACTGGATAATTAAGCTTTCTGACTGGGAAATATAATTGTAGGGTTCTACACAGAACTATGCTTTCTGCAGGAACAACCAAAGAACGCTGAATAGTTCTAAATGTTCCGAGTGTAGTATGTGTACTCTGAAGCATCAAAATACTCTCAACTACGTTCTCCTGCGTGCTGCATTTTTACAATCCACAAGCCAGAGCGTAATTCCATTAGAAACACTTCTCATAGTTCACACGGCATGTAATGAAATTTTTGATTAAACTGAAAAGGCCATGTCTAATTCGCTGTGATTCAGGAAGTCTCTCTGTTTTGTTTTTTTTTCTCCAGAGAACACACAGATGGAGACCTCGCCTCAGAGTCAACATTACCATTAAAAAGAGGAACCGTTCTCATGCAATTATTTTCCTGTCACATTTCATCGTACGCAAATGCAATAACTATATAAATCTCCAACTGTGACTGAAAGACAAGTTTTATGAATCTTAACGAAGCTTATGAATGAAACTTCATTTACATCTTTATTACATTAATATTGCAATTACAAGTCATAATTTCAAAATTACGACTTTCACAAATCAGCATTTTAGCTGCCAAATCACACAATTAAAACTCTACAGTTATGACTGAAACATTTCACAAATGTAATGTTATCATGCGCAATGGGGTGGGGCTTAAAAAACTGCAAATAGCAGCTACACACTGTCAAAACTATGCTGGTGGTGTGAAGTGTGTACCATGCGAAAAATTAAAATTGTTTATTTATTAAAGATTGACACGTCACATCTAAGGTCCGAGAACCAAGTTCTCGCGTTATAGCAGCTATAAACAGTCGTTCTCTCAATAACCTCTTTTTTCTCTCTTGGGAAGTTAATAAGACAAAACAACGCAGCCGGACACGAGCAGTTACCGAGAAACCGCAACGCGTTAACTCCTCTGTCCTGAGGATTACAGCTTTACCTCTGACACTGGAGACTCCTTCCATAAACGTTAAACAAACATCTCCTTACAGAAAACTTCACCATCCGTTTCTGTGGAGCGTCCGCTGGACAAGTCGCTGTGAATGAGCGGTTACTATAGAAACGATAAAGTTTTAGAATGAGCGCATTAATATAAACACTGCACTGTCATCTGAGCTGCTGTTACAGAGAATTAATCAACAACTTCTGACCAGACAGAATCCAATTCAACAGATTCAACAGTGCGGGACAGATTACTGTTCTTCCCATGACGCATCCTGAATCAGAAACAGAACCCAATATAAATATGGTGTGGTTGTGAGAGCCCTGGGATTCAAACTCACACCCTTTAGGTAAGACCCCTTGGCCAGCACTACGACCGCTTACCATCATACTGTATGTGAAAGCAAAATCCCAGAATTGTGCAAACTCAGACTGCCTGGAAACTCACAAAATAATTTCAAAATTAGCACGTGGCCTGAGCAAAATGCTTGTAGCTTCAGATATTAGTTATCAAAACAACACATTTGGTTAGAAGATATAATTGAAAACAAATTATTTTTAGTCAATTAAATTAATTTATACCAAATAAATAAATAGATAAATAAATAAAAATACACCGAGCCTTTGTTAAATCGTCAGACTATCAAAAACTTTGTAATGTAGCAAGAGCTCCTCCATGTGGCCAAACATGGTAACGCAAGCCAACTGACTCATTAAATGACTTCATGGCCTCGCGTCATTTCCTGTCAAACCTGTGATTTACAGCTGCACTGCATGTCAGAGCTGGGAAAATTCTTCAACACCTTCTGACCAATCAGAATCGAGCATGTCGATCCTAACATTTACAGTTGTGTTGCTAATTCTGATATTGTTTGATGAATTCTTACTCTGCCTTCCATTTAACAAACTAACAACATTACTTTGCGTTATAATTTCTAAAAAATATTCTGATCACATCAGTTATTTTTCAGATTTCTGGATAAACTGCATCTCATGCCTACCATTTGCTGTAGTAATACAATGATCAAAGCTCAGCAGTAATATGTTTATTCCATGGTTTTTGATGATGCCGTCCACTTTCGATCACCTCATTATCTTAAACGTAGCAGCTCTGAGAAAGACTTGAACAACCTGCACTTCACTAAGAAGATTCATCCATCCATCTTCTACACAGGGTCACGGGGAGCCTGGAGCCTATCCCAGGGAACTTGGGGCACAAGGAGGGTGACATCCTGGACGGGGTGCCAACCCATCGCAGGGCACAATCGCACACACTACAGACAATTTAGAGATGCCAATCAGCCTACAGTGCATGTCTTTGGACTGGGAGAGGAAACCGGAGTACCTGGAGGAAACCCCCAGAGCACAGGGAGAACACACCACGCACACACTGGGAGGAGGCAGGAATCGAACCCCCACCCCCCATGTCTATTTTAAACATTGTCTATATTTTATTGTTCTGTGTTTTTTTCGGGTGGGAGAAGACTGAAAAGAGTGAGCGCTTCCACTTTTGCCACATGATATAGCACAATCTTTACATTTTGGCCTTAAGAACCACTCTTGTACCTTTAACTAGCTGTTAGAGTTATAGTTTAAAGGTAAACTCCATGCACCTTTGCAGGTAAAAGATACAAAAGACCCCAGTGACAAGGAAAAGTTCTGTTTAGTACCCTTTTCTTTCTGAGAATAAAATGGTCCTCCAACATCAATGTGTGTCCTCAATATGGAGGCAGGAGGTCATGCAAAAATGCTTTAATGCTTTCAAGTAAGCAGTTTAATTAAGAAACTCAGATTTTAATAAAAAGCAGTACTTTTATTCTAAAATTTTCTTAAGTGATTTTCCAAAGTTAATTAAACCCCAGCTGAGCTAATTATCAAATTCCTAATTAGATTAACCAGGGTTAGAAGTGCACAAAGAACTTTAAAAACCTTCAAAAGTAAAGATTATTATTTCCCCCCTTTTTAAAATAATGCATTCAAGATAATTTGCATTTTAAGAATGATGTTTCTTTGAATTTATCATCATCTTGTCCTGTAGAGAATTACCAAACACGCTGCCAAAGTGTCTGGATTAACACTGACCTTGTTGGTGAAGTTGACTCTCCTGTAGATTCAGTGCACGAAATGTCGTTTACACGGTGAAACTCGTTGCTGTTTTCCCCCCAAAACTCGCCATTATAGCTTTCAGCCACCACTCAAGTGCATCCGCTAGGTGGCGACATTGCTAAACTTTGAGTCTGAACGTCGGCACGTACTGCGTAGTGATCAACGTCATCACGTACAGCGCAGAAACGGTCAGCTGATTGTCGGTGCGCGAGGAAGTGTTATCGCTTCTCCAAATTCGAGGGACGATGAACGGCGTGTCGGTTTTCGTTACACTCGCGGTTTTAGCAGGTAAACGTTAAAAGACTTGTTTATTCGACGGTTTGGAATTGATTTATATTGAAAAAATGTTGTGTAAAAGCGCCAGAGGGTGTAAATGAGATGAACCTGCAGGCTAGCATAGGATGCTAATACAACCGAATGAAGGGTTAAATCCCAAATAGCTTCATGTTCCCTGTGTAAGTGCACTACATGTTATCTATATGTAATGAGAGAATGCAGTACCACCTGTACAGTGCACTATATAGTAAATAAGAAGGTTATTTTGGGATTCAGCCATGTCTTCTCTCAGCTCGGCAGACTTAGATTAAAAATTCCTTGCTCATATTTTTACTGACTACAAATACATTTAATGGACGTTTTTGGAAGATTTTATATTCTAATACTTAGGAAAAAAAACAATAAATACAAATGTACACCAAATGTGAGTCAAATGTGAACCGCATTCGGTGTAATGAAGGGATGCGGTGTCACGTGACTGCTCTGGTCACGTGACGTGGCTGCAGTCAGGCCTGATCATGAGCTCTTTTACTGTTTTGGACTTTCCGTTGGTGTTAAAATGATTATTACACTTTTATCTAGTATCTAATAAGCCTATAGAAGGTAGAGAGACAGAAAGACAGATAGAGAGAGACACAGAGGAACAGACAGATGTAGAGAAAGAGAGAGACACTGAGAGTGACAGAACTCCTTTAAAGACTAGTTTGCTTTTTTGGAAGATTTTTAGCACAAATCACACCTGGAAATACTGCGTTCATGAAAATATCTTATAGATAAAAGTCTAATATATAATAGACGGTTCATAAAATGTATTATTAGCCTAATCAGTGCAACTGCATTAAGCTATGAAAGGTAAAATTGTGTGTTTTTTTATGCAGGTGTCTTTGGAGACCAGCTGACGGTGCTGCGTAGCCCCCAGTATGTGAACTTCAGGTCGGGAAAATGGCCGCTAGCTGGAGAGAAGATCCCGGACCTGGTGGCTCTCACCATGGGCTTCTCAGTCCGCGAGGTACGCCGGATCTAAACCGTTAAAAACGAACCAACGTTTATTTCCCTATAAGTTTGTACTGCACGTTTAATCTTGACATGTCCTCGTGTTGTGTGTTCAACCCACACTTATTGTTCAAACACAGTGTACGTGTAGGTGATAAGGTCATGATGGATATCTTGGTCACATTCTGAGGAGCTTCTTTAGCTACATGTGTTGTGTAACTGTATCTGCTCATGTCTGGTTTTGATTTCCACACTTCCTATTAGATGAAAGAACATTGAAAACGATTTTTTCCTGTAAATATCGTGGCCCTGTTTGCATTGGCCTTGTAGGATTTAAATTGATATTCAAGTGATTTCTTTCTGTGTGTGTGTGTGTGTGTGTGTGTGTGCAGGATCTCGATTGGCCAGGTTTAGCAGCAGGATCCCTGTTCCAGCGTCCTCGTGCCAACGCCCTGATCGCCGTCCGTGGCATCGACAGTTTAGATCTTCCCTCTAATGTCTCCTCTTATCCACTGGAAAACGTGAGCGTTTTAACCCTCATGCGGTTTTAAGAAAGAAGAGTCGTAGCCCATCATTGTGATTCAAAGCCACTTTGTTTTAAACATTCTGTTTCAATGGACTTTATTTTTATTTTCTCTGTACTGTAGAAGAATATATCTATGTAAGTGGAGCGATAGATATATAGTTAGATAGAGATATCAGTTTCTTGTAAGTAAACGAGTGTCCTTGAAGGTTGACTTCACCCGAGGACTTCCCCTGCGGTTATTTTACAGTTGCGCAGTTGTGGAATTGAACTTCCTTTATTTTTACGGTCATGAGACTCCCAGCATGGTTTCCTGTTTTTTTTTTTTTTTTCCTTCTTCTTCTTTGTTTTCTTTTCTCCCCGTCTCTGTGTTTTACTAATGTTCCCCCTCTGCTCTGTCTCAGACGGTGCCGTTCACCCTGGACAGCGTCGCGAACTCCATCCACACTCTGTTCGCCGAAAGCACTCCTGTGGTTCTGCAGCTCGCCCCCAGCGAGGAGGTAAACACTGCTGCAGACCTGGGTGCAGATCTAACACACACACACACACACACACACACACACACACCCTCCTGTGTCGACTTAACGTCTCACCTCACTCTGGTTTTTTGCATAACAGAACTATTTTAAAAAGGCGAGGCAGGAAATAAGTAGTAGTTTTAACCGACTTGCTGGCCGAGCAGTGACGTCATGCAGCTTTTGAGTTTTGGAAAATAGAGAACACCGTCAGTGGACACACACACACACACACACACGGCTCTAAGGATTTGATGATTTTTGTGCACGCTTTAAAACAGAGTTCTTGTTTAATTTTTCCCCAGAGCTGCTCAGTGTTGGACATCGTCCTGTGGTAGAAAATCTGATCTAAATCAATTCAGTGACATTCACAGACGATATATATATATATGTTGGCGTAAACCTAAGTGATACAGAAAGCCTCATATTACTCAAATCGTCCTGTGCTGCTCATTTGCGGGCGTGTCCTGTTTTTCGTTTGTGCTCGGTTGCTATGATTTCACTGGGAGCTGCGAACTAGTAGGCAAGTGTGATGTCTACACAAGCTTTCTACAGACTGCATGTAAAACCAGCTGTTCAAAATAAAGTCTGGAAACGATTGGTGTGTCCAGTGCACACCTGACATTAACATGCATCCTGGGTGATCGGATCACGTGTGAAGAGTCGAGTGCTGGCCATACAGCTCGAACGTGTTGCGTGACTCGTCTCGCCCCGCCCACCTTGTGTCGCTAGCGCTGGTAGTCAGAATCAGCCTCAGCGTTGTGATTTTCATCTCTGAAAACGATTAACGTGTTTCTGCTCTGTCTGTTGTGCTGGCTGGAGAGCGATAGGGTTACGATAGGGTTAGAGCGGTTACCATAGAAACAGCCTTGATATTTGACATTACGGCTGCGCTCGGTAAGTTGGACCCCTTTGGCTGATGTGAAAATTTAGTTCGTATGCAGTTGGTGCATCTTAAATTTCGGCGCAGTCGACCCTTGAACTCTCGGTCACGGATGCTGTGGCATCGCTGGGGGTCAAACCTGCGTTCTGTCGCCGATCAAACATTCGGGTCGCTCGGGATTAAAGCTGACGCTGAGATCAGATTATTTAACTCAGTAATGCGTATAAACACAAAACACACCAATATGACAAACGATGGAAATAAACACGTGTTTGTTTATTACAGGGTAACACTTGTTTAAGTGATAGCTTCTATTACTATTTATTAGTAACATTTTGTTAATGCTCAGTGTGTGTGTGTGTGTGTGTGTGTGTGTGTGTGTGTGTGTAGAGGCTGTACATGATGGGCATGGCCAATACGGTATTTGAGGATTTGCCCGTCACTCTACAGCAGATCCGCACTCGTCTCTCACAGGAGGGATCCGTCCTGCCTTCACTCCCGCTCAACTCACTGAGCCGTAACAATGAGGTAACACACACACACACACACACACACACACACACACACACACACACACACACTCTCACACTATTTCACTGACATTTACCTTTCATATCATGTCAAATGTCATATTATTGTGTCTGTATAAAATTGTGATATTAGGGTTTTTTTTTTGGAATGCGATTTATCTCTCTGAATATGTAAATTTAATGTAACTTTGAGTAATATTTAAACATAGGATCATATTCTGATTATTTGCATTCATGTTGTCTTATTTATTTATAGAACAACACGTACAGCATTTAGAATTTATCTTACACTTTCTTTCTCTCTCTTGTCCAGGCTGATCTGCTCTTCCTGTCTGAGATTCAAGTGTTGCATGATATTTCTGCTCTGGTAAGTTAACATCAGAGACTCGAGTCACTACGACTGATTAAATCAAACGTGTGCATTTACACCTCTCTGTCTTTCTCTCTGTCTTTCTCTCTGTCTTTCTCTCTGTCTTTCTCTCTGTCTTTCTCTCTGTCTTTCTCTCTGTCTTTCTGTCTGTTTGTTTGTGTGTTTCCCTTTGACTCTCTCTCTCTCTCTCTCTCTGTGTGTCTTGCTCTTTTTCTTTCTCACTCTCCCTCAATCTCTCTTTATCTGTCTCTCACTCTTTCTGTCTTTCATGTTCTCTCTCTGTCTGTCTCTTCCTCTCTGTCTCTCAACCTCCCCTCTTGCTCTGTCTCTTTCTCTCCATCTCTCTCTCTCTCTCTCTCTCTCTCTCTCTCTCTGTCTCTGTCTCTCTCTCTCTAGCTGATGAGACACAAGCACTTGGCTAAGGACCAGGCTCCTGATCTGTTCTCTCTGGAGCTGGCCGGTATGGAGGAGCTCGCCCGGCGCTACGGCACAGATTCCCCTCAGTTCCAGGACGCCCGAGAGATTCTGGTAGCTGCGCTGCAGAAGGTGAAAAACCACACCACATGCTTTCAGATCCTACTGCATGTGGTTAAATGGGGGAAGCTCTTCCTAAACCTGCACGTGCACGCCGTCACGTTTGCCACAAACACCCCTGAAAGCGTCAAAAAGAGTAAAAAACATGTGATTTCTGTAGAGACTGTCTAGCAACTTTACTATCACGGAGACTGCGTGTATAATATGTACATTTGTATTCAGCTGTAGTAGACACATTTTAGTGAGAGAGCCAAATACAAATATAGGATTAAATGAGGAAACTAATAGAGGTTTGTACGTAATGTATAAGTGATTGTGAAACGTAATGGTTCACCTGTGCACATAATTAAGGCTAGTGATGACGGGTCCTATCATTATACCTCATTAAACCCTTTCTTCATCTCCATCATGTCTTCTAGTTTGCTGATGACGTCTTCGGCGTTTACGGCGGCAACGCGGTGGTGGAGGTGGTGACGGTGAAGGCGTTCGAGACGCCGCTAACCAGGAAGTCACGCTCCATCCTGGAGGCAAAGCAGATTGTGAGTTTTTAAATTCTGCACTACAGAAAACAATTTTGTTGTCAGTAAATTTCCACGACGCTTGACACAGGAACACGATGTTATCATGACGGTCTATTAAGAAGAAAATGTGTTGATCTTTAGCTGTGTTCATAGGTGATATTTTTAACAGAAAATGAAATGCTCAGTAGATTGTGTGTTTAGATCAGTCACTGGAAAGGTCAGGTGGAGAAAAAAAAAAAAATTTGATTATGATCTTGTAGTGTTAAAAATGATAAATCTGAGTTTATAAAAGTGAAATTGTTAGTAATGCAGTGCTCCCATACTGCAAGCTTAAATGATCTAATTAAAGAATTAATCTTGCTCGTTATGAAAAGTATCATGTAGTCAATATTTAGTCGTGTGCTTATTTTTTTTGTTCTGTACGTCGAAACCACAGGACGTCCTTCAGAGTCGTATTTTCTCTGCCATGAACTTTATCCACCGTGACCCATTTGATTGCTAAGATGCAAGATGCAAGCAAGTTTGTTTTTTTTTTCATGCGTGGTCCACTGAAAACCTCAGAAGCTACACCTTGGGGGGGAAAAAAAAAACAAAACAGTATCAAAGTTCCTCCCAAGACCAGCCAGAGAGACACACACACATAATCTAACACTTAAAACACTGGGCCGAGATACAGGCGTCTTGTCTAATTTAATCACACTCTAAATAGGATTTAAACACTTAAATAGTTGCATAAACATGCAGTTATACACAGTTATTGTGTATAATATTCAAACTACAATTATTACAATGATTTGCACGTTTAAAAAAAGGTATTGCACGTTATCATTTCGTCACTGTGTACATGATGAGCCGTATTATTCTACATGTATGAACATACGTAAACCTTCGCTTCTTAGTCTTCTAATCTCTT
This sequence comes from Pangasius djambal, assembly GCA_022985145.1. NCBI lineage: Eukaryota > Metazoa > Chordata > Actinopteri > Siluriformes > Pangasiidae > Pangasius > Pangasius djambal. The sequence goes on along the minus strand of CM040999.1, from coordinate 17,262,194 downwards.
TAAAGGATAAATGCTTAATGTATGCCTACGTGAACAGGGAGTTTGTGGTTTAATGCACCAGATACGAAAACGTTGAGCTTGTTGTTGCAGCCGAACCGTAGACTGAAGCAAATGTGCTCAGTCTGTGAAGTGGCAACACAATGCCAAGACAAACTGACTAGCAAGTGTGACTAGTGAGACTTCTGAACCAGGGGAATTAGGCGTTTAGTTTGTGTGGCCTTAAAGGAGCGGTGAATAAAGACTTTTCTGGTGTGTCTGAAAGTTCATAAGACGGCTGTTCAGCACTACGGGGGGCTTCTGTAACCATTCCGGAAACCGTGTTTCACCAAAGCGTTTTTTGTGGTT
>CM040999.1:17219009-17237750 GCA_022985145.1 Pangasius djambal | reverse complement strand
AAACATCTCAAATCTCCAAACCATTTAGGTGAGATTTCACAAAAACAGTGAATTTATTTAGTGATAAACAATTATAAATCCTTTCAGTTATAAATCCTTTCAGTTTAGTTTCTCTGGTGTAGGGGATTGGTTAGGGTCGGGGTGTCGAACTCATTTTAGGTAACGGCTCACGCTACACTTAGTCTAATGTCCAGTGGGCTGGACAAAAAAAAAGGAAAAAAAAAAAAAGCTTTACTAAAAATGCTTTGCTTTTCTACATGCTTTTCAACAGTTACAAAGACAGCGAGAGAAGATGTGCAGTAAAGCTCCAGCCATCTTCCCTTCTGAAGCATTACACTATCAGCAGCTACATATGAGAAACATGGATAAAGGTTTAGTTTGATCACGTAGAGAAAAACACGTGAGAATTTTACTGCAGAAGGTCACACTCTGAGAATGAGGAGCGGAAGATGGAGCTGTACACCTTAGACGTGTGTGAGACGTGTTAGCGTGCAGACAATAACTGCAGTCGGTGGTTATAGCGTTAGTGTGCAGACTATAACCGCAATCACTAAGCTTATGGGGAAAAAAAACAGTGACTAATGTGTATATGTGTGTGTTTTTGTGTGTATTTTTATGTGTGTGTGTGTGTTTTTTTGTGTGTATGTGTGTGTGTGTGTGTGTGTGTGTGTATGCTACATCACAGGGTGAAATGGAATAAACTCCACCACAGTGTAGCTGCTTTCATTACGTGCTTTTGGCAACCAACTCTGTAAAAGAGCACAAAAGACATGAGGACTGTGTGTAGATTTGTCTGTTAAATGCATTTAAAGTGTATTTTTCACTTAAAAATATAACACACTGTACACAATAACACACAACACACTGTACACACTAACACACTGTACACACTGTACACACAAACACGTATAACACACCGTACACACTAACACATCTCACACACCGTACTGTACACACTAACGCATATAACACACTGTACACACTAACGCATATAACACACTGTACACACTAACGCTGTGTATTAACAGAGTGTTAAGTGTGTATTTCTATCCAGTGAATGTACCTGTGATCCACTGACTTCTTGAAGCTTCACATCACAGTTTGGAGATTTGGTTTTTCCACAGCAGCTTACGATCGAGACTAAAACATCACAATGCATTCTGAATAAACTCATGTCATTAATCAAACATATACACAGTGAGGACTAAACGTCTGAGAGCTTTAGTGAAGATATTTCTCTTTTACGTGCTTCTCTAATTTAATACATTTTTCATTACAGATTAAATTCTCATGAACAACAAGAAATATCTGCCTGAATTTCAGAGTTTCTTAGTATTTGCCACGTCCCTCTTTAACTGTAGTGACAGAGTGCACTCGAGCTGACGTGGACTCCACACGGTTGTGTAAAAGCTGATCAGTATTGTACACTTGCTTCACTTTAAATAGTCACCTAGTGCAGAGTCTTTAATACTGAATTATTTGTTTTTACATTTAACTAAATTTTAAAACTTTCTATTTCTGTTTTTAATGCCATTCTGTTTCATCAGTAATTCTGCTTCCTCAGTCCACCCCATCACTGATTATTTTCCTATAACACTTCTACCCAGTGTTTTATTCCTCATATAACTCACCTGTGACTGCAACGACCACAACACCGTTCATCATTCCCAATATGATGAAGAGATTTCTCCAGTGTCTGATCTCATCATCTGTACCAGCTGTCTGATTCTGAAGCACTTCAGTCTTCCACGTCTGAATGTCTGGAAACAGGAAAGTAAGATCATATAGTTTGAACTTCATTATTAAATAAACCGCTCAGTTCAATTATAAAGACGTACTGATTTATCACGCACATTTCCTGTAAATATAATAAATAAGCTCACCAGCTGAGTGATTCTGGATGTAAAGTCTGATTCCACTGCTGATGTCAGGAGGTGAACCAGTTTGAATACAATAATACACTCCTAATTCATTAGTACTGATGTTGTGTATAAATAAACTGCTGTTATATTGCACTGAGAATCTCTTGCTGAAGGTCGGTTTGCTGTATTGTGGTTCCCCGGGACTCTGTCTGAAAGAGCGTAATATAAACAGTGGAGGTTCTGACGGCTTCATTAGGAACCAGAGCACATTTTTTACAGACACCTCACACTTTAGAGTCACATTTTGTCCCAAATCTATCAACTTCTCTGTGAAACTTTCTGCAGCTCCACAGCACACAAGTAGATCTAGCACAAAAAAAAAAAAAAAAACCCTGACTTGTGGTGATTCGCTGTTCAGTAAGAAGTAATACACAAATGCATGAATCAGGGATGTATTCATTAAATATGATCAGTGATTTAGCTAAAGGAAATAAACTTACAGAAGTGAATGTGGAGGATCTTCATGATGAAACTTGATCTCTGGTCACAAACTGTAAATTGTCAGTAAGGAAGCTTCAGACAAGAAGAAATTTAGAGCTACAGGAGTGAAGGGGAAGTGGCAGTTCAACTCGCTCTGACCGCAAGTTTTTTTCATCTCTTCCTGATGAAAAGATCAGAAATCACATTATATTTGTAGAAAAACATCTTCTCAAATCCCCAAACCATTTAGGTGAGATTTCACAAAAACAGTGAATTTATTTAGTGATAAACAATTATAAATCCTTTCAGTTTATTTTCTCTGGTGTAGGGGATTGGTTAGGGTCGGGGTGTCGAACTCATTTTAGGTAACGGCTCACGCTACACTTAGTCTAATGTCCAGTGGGCCGGACAAAAACAAAATCATTTTAGTGAGCAATAGGACATCAACAAGTCCTCTTAAATGTGTTCATGTATCTGCATTTATCTGAGAGATACATTCTGAATCCACAAACTGAACTGAACACACACTATCTCCTACACGACACATGAACAAACTAAATGATGTCTTTATGGTGTCTGGTTGCTGTGAAACCCCTAATTTAGATCTTTTAGAAAGAGACACAGTTACAGGGTTAAATGTTTAGTTTGTTAATGAAGAATTAAATCATTAGCACATTCTGTCAGTAGCTGAGTTTACAGCCCTGAGTTTATTGCTCCAGTTTGCCCCCTAGTGGAACAGCATAGACTCACTCTTTAAAAAAAAATCTTTTATTATTCCGGTCCACAAACACCAGGGGAGTCACTGCTACACCGTGTTTTATACACACCTGCATTCCTTTCTTTTTCCTGCCTCTGTTTCCAGACTTGGAGATGTACATAAGATGCAGTGACTGCATAGATATATTAAAGAGAACTCTATATACACACACACACACACACACACACATTGTGTGTATATATATATATATATATATACACACAGTGTTTATATTCGCTTCACATATTAATTCTGACGACTTCGTCATGATCCTGAACAATGCTCTGCAATGGCCATTGTCATAGTAGCTTCTGCGCTTTTTCTGAGCAGCAAATTGGAGGTATTTTTTGACTGCCTTCTACCATTAGATGGGATGCTTCATCAACCTTTTTTATTAATCAGTTTAATTTTGAGAGGCATTTTGTTCCAAAAATGAAATTAAAATATAAGACAAAACAAAACAAACAAAAAAAAACCCCAAAAAAAACAAAAAACAAATGCAAACTAAATAAATACAACAACCATTTAAAGGCTGTATTTTTCCTTCAGATTATTAGAAGTAACAAATACAGTACAGTATATGATTAATTTTCTTTATATATATATATATATATATATATATATATATATATATATATATGTGTGTGTGTGTGTGTGTGTGTGTGTGTGTATACATCAAAACTATATCACCAGTATAAATGTGTAGAATAATGGAAAAATAACACACCTGTAGATCTCCTGAAAAATACGTTAGTAGTAGCTATGTATTTAAATCTTTTAAACTAGCAGTTATCAAACCACTGATTTAAAAAAACCTGACCTCAACCCCTGTCACCTGTCCAAATATAGGCCAATATCAAACCTCCCCTTTATCTCCAAGATCCTAGAAAAGGTTGTAGCACAGCAGTTATGCTCATGCTTACATAGGAACAACATTCATGAAATGTATCGGTCAGGATTTAGGCTTTAGGATTTAGGATAGCACAGGGACAGCGCTGGTTAAAGTGGTAAATTACCTACTACTGGCCTCTGATCAGGGCTGTGTCTCCTTGCTTGTTTTGCTTGACCTTAGAGCAGCTTTTGATACCCTTTATCATTCTATTCTCCTCGATAGACTAGAAAATGTTGTAGGCGTTAAAGGAATGGCCCTCTCCTGGCTCAGGTCTTATTTGACTGATCGTTATCAGTTAGTAGATGTAAATGGTGATTTCTCTACGCGTACTAAGGTAAAGTTTGGTGTTCCGCAAGGTTCTGTTTTAGGCCCACTGCTATTTTCTTTATATATGCTACCTCTAGGCAAAATTATTCGTAAACACCAACTTAATAAAATTGAGTAATGTGTAAAGGACATTAGACACTGGATGCTTATTAGCTTTGTTTTACTTAATTCTGACAAGACAGAAGTACTTGTATTAGGACATGCAGCTAGAAGTAAGCTTTCTGATTACATAATAACTCTGGATGGCTTTTCTGTTTCATCATGTGCAGCAGTAAAAGACCTTGGTGTCATTATTGTCTCCAGTCTTTAACTTGAAGCTCATGCAGATAATATTACTAGGATAGCTTTCTTTCATCTCAGAAATATTGCTAAGATCAGACATTTAATGTCACTAAAAGATGCAGAAAAAATTAGTTCAGGCTTTTGTTACCTCTAGGTTGGATTATTGTAATGCATTTGTCTGGCTGTTCCAGTAGGCGCATAAACAAGCTCCAGTTAGTCCAGAATGCAGCAGCAGAGACCTTAGTAGAACCAGAAGATATGACCACATAACCCCTATCTTATCCACACTGCAATGGCTCCCAATCAAATTTCGTATTGATTGTAAAATACTACTATTGACCTATAAAGCACTGAATGGTCTTGCGCCTCAGTACCTGAGCATTCCTGAGTGCACCTCAGTACCTGAAAAGTACATCTTTTATGATCTGTCATGCCTACTTTGATCAAAAGGTGCAGGCTATTTGTTGGTACCTCGAATATAGGCTACAGCAGGGGGTAGAGCTTTCTCTTACAAAACCCCACAGTTATTGAACATCTTTCCAATTAGTGTTCAGGGCTCAGACACAGTCTCAGTGTTTAAGTCTAGGCTGAAATCGAGTTTAGTCAACCTTTTGTGAATAGATCTGGAGGGTTCAGAGGCATAGAGTGTTGTGGTGAACTGGGATTTTTGGATGTTGTTGCCCCCCCCCACGTTCACTTAAGTTTGTTGATGGTGGCGTGGCTGGCTGCTTTATGTCCCAGGGTGCCCTCATGTCTTTGTTACCTTCTGGATCTCCCTTTCAGTTATGCTGTCACAGCTAGTCTTGATGGAGTCCCTGCTTGGACTCTGCACGCAAAGTACATTGTCCTTAACCATTAGGGGACAATCTCTCTCTCTCTCACTGTCTCTCTCTGTCTCTCTCTCTCTGTCAAGCTACACATGCTAATCCTGAGATACCAGTTGTCCTGACCCCTTCTGCTCTCCGGACCTGCCTGATCCAAAGAGAAGTGCAAATAATACAGACGTGCAGGTTGAATATATAAATATACACTGATCAGCCATAACATTAAAAACCACCTGCCTAATACTGTGTTGGTCCCCCTTGTGCTGCCAAAACAGCTGGACTCCACAAGACCTCTGAAGGTGTGCTGTGGTATCTGGAACCAAGACGTTAGCAGCAGATCCTTTAAGTCCTGTAAGTTGCGAGGTGGGGCCTCTATGGATCGGACTTGTTCAATTGGATTGAGATCTGGGGAATTTGGAGGCCAAGTCAACACCTCTCAAACCATTCCTGAATAATTTTTGCAGTGTGACAGGGCGCATTACCCTGCCAAAAGAGGCCACTGCCATTAGGGAATACCGTTGCCATGAAGGGGTGTACTTGGTCTGCAACAATGTTTAGGTAGGTGATATGTGTCAAAGTAACATCCACATGATTGCCGGGACCCATGATCACCTTCTTTCCATAGTGCTTCCTGCTGCAATCTCTTCCCCAGGTAAGTGACGCACACGCACCCGGCTATCCACCTGATGTAAAAGAAAATGTGATTCATCAGACCAGGCCAGTTTCTTTCATTGGTCCAGTTCTGTTGCTCATGTGCCCATTGTAGGCGCTTTCAGCAGTGGACAGGGGTCAGCATGGGCACTCTGACCGGTCTGCAGCTACGGAGACAGAATTAACTTTTTCAGCAATTTGTGCTACAGTAGCTCTTCTGTGGATTCAGACCCGATTGGCTAGACTTCGCTTCCAAAGCGCATCAGTGAGCCTTGGGCACCCATGACCCTGTCGTCGGTTCACCGGTTGTCCTTCCTTCGACGACTTTTGGTAGTTACTAACCACTGCATACTGGGAACACCCCACAAGGCCTGCCATTTTGGAGATGCTCTGACACAGTCGTCTAGACGTCACAATTTGGCCCTTGTCAAAGTTGCTCAGATCCTTACATTTGCCCACTTTTCCTGCTTCCAACACATCAACTTCGAGAACTGACTGTTCACTTGCTGCCTAATATATCCCACCCACTGACAAGTGACATATCCCATGTAACGAGATAATCAGTGTTATTCACTGTCAGTGGTTTTAATGTTATGGCTGGTTGGTGTATATACAGTAAATAAATAAGAAGGCTATGGGCAGTGAATATGTGCAGTAGCTATGAGTAGATAACAGTGTGAATGGTAAATTACACTATATGTTATAATAGAAAAACTCTGATAGGTATGAAAAAAATATAATATATGCAAGTATTAGTCATAAATATATGTAAGAGATGTGTACATTGTATACACAACAGTACCCAGATTATCAGTGGATAATATACAGTGTATATAGAGATAACCTGTATACAGAATATACAATATAGAATAGAACTGCAGGATGATTACAGGCATTAAAACATTAGTGGCCTAACAGTGTAATGTAGCGTTCAGCAGCAGTATAATGGTTGTGGAGAAGAAGCTGGTCCTGAACCTGCTGTATCTCCTTCTGGAAGGATGGAGGTTGAACAGTTTGTGACTGGGATGGGAGGAGTACCTGATGATGTTGTTGCTTTGTATTTTACTTTGCATATTTAATTTTGACTAACTTTATCGTTTCATTAAACATGTATCAAATCTGTCTTCCATCGATCTTTGAGGTCTGTTTTAAAGCTTCTTTGTTGTGAAACACAGTAAAATAATAATGAAGAAGATATGTAAGCTTTGAGTGCGAAACTACAGATGTGTAGGGGAGAGCAGGGTGAGTTGAACCAGTTTTTACTTGAGGTGTCTTTAAAGTGAGGGCATGACAGTAATGTCTCCAACTAAAATATGTACGTCATTTCAGGATGTAGTGCATCCCTGGGAATAATCATTTTGGATCCAAAATAAACCCCTTTGAGGTGTAAGTTGAACCTAGGGAGAAGATAAGTTGAGCCACATGGGGGTAAATTTGTGCCATTGATTATGTTAAAGTAAAACTGAACATTTTCATCTCATATGCTATATCAAAGCAAGACACATTCAATACCAAATGACTTCTTAAAGGTTTTATTTAAGATAAAGTTTCAACTTTAAAGACCAAGTTTCTTCAACAAGGCCCATTAAAAGATTTCAGAACGAAATAAAGTTCAAATTTAAGAACAAAATTGACTGCTATTTACCTTACATAACCAGGCTACTACTCAACATCCCATGTGTCAGTGCTGCAGGGGAATAAAGTTTACAACTTCAATGGCCAAATTTCTTCAACAAGGCCTATTTAAAATTTTCAGAACAAAATTAATTTGTCAATGCTGCAGAGGGTGTCACACTCTAAAACTCATGAACCAATCACGTCCTAGAAAAAGTGGAAAGTTGATTAGCCTATATGGTCATCTTTTTATTTATCCTTTACTGACCCATTGCAGTTTACATTGAGATTTACATAAGTTAAAGCTATAATCTCTAAATAAATGACCAATTTGTTTAGAGATTATAAATAATTTGATCATTTATTTAGAGATTAGAAATAAACTACAGGACAACCTCACCTGCCTGTGACAGTGATGCCTCCCTTCCAGATGCACTGAACAACTTCTATGCTCGGTTTGAGGTGCAGAAAGACGCAATGGCGAGGAAGACCACCCCTCCTCCCAATGGCCAGGTGCTGTGTCTAACCACGGCTGATGTGAGAAAGACTCTACACAGAGTTAACCCATGGAAGGCTGCTGGACCAGACAACAATCCTGGCACAGTGTTCAGAAGATGTGCAGACCAGCTGGCGGATGTTTTCACGGATATCTTCAACACCTCCCTGAGCAGCGCCAGCATTCCAATGTGCTTCAAGGCCACCACCATCGTCCCCGTGCCAAAGAAGTCTTCAGTGTCCTGCCTCAATGACTACCGTCCCGTTGCACTCACACCCATCATCATGAAGTGCTTTGAGAGGCTCGTCATGAGGCACATCAAGACCCTGCTGCTCCCCTCATTGGATCCCCTGCAATTCGCATACCATCCCAACCGCTCAACGGTTGACACCATCACCACCGCCCTCCATCTGGCCCTCACCCACCTGGACAAAAAAAGACACATATGTTCGAATGCTGTTCATAGACTTCAGTTCAGCATTCAACACAATCATTCCTCAGCACCTGATTAGAAAGCTGAACCTGCCTGGCCTGAACACTTCCCTCTGCAACTGGATCCTGGACTTCTTGACTGGGAGACCACAGTCAATCCACACTGATCACTGGGGCCCCCCAGGGCTGTGTGCTCAGTCCACTGCTGTTCACCCTGCTGACTCATGACTGTGTAGCAATGCACAGCTCGAATCACATCATCAAATTTGCCGATGACACGACCGTGGTGGGTCTCATTAGCAAGAATGACGACTCAGTGTACAGAGAGGAGGTGCAGCGGCTAACGGACTGGTGCAGAGCCAACAACCTGTCTCTGAACGTGGACAAAACTAAAGAGATGGTTGTTGACTTCAGGAGAGCACAGAGTGACCACTCTCCACTGAACATCGGTGTGGAGAGTCCGTGGAGATCATCAAGAGCACCAAATTCCTTGGTGTTCACCTGGCGGAGGACCTCACCTGGTCCCTCAACACCAGCTCCATAACAAAGAAAGCCCAGCAGCGCCTGTACTTCCTGCGAAGGCTGAGGAAAGCACATCTCCCACCCCCCATCCTCACCATGTTCTACAGAGGGACTATCAAGAGCATCCTGAGCAGCCTCATTACTGCCTGGTTTGGGAATTGCACCGTCTCGGATCGCAAGACCCTGCAGCGGATAGTGAGGACAGCTGAGAAGATCATCGGGGTCTCTCTCTTTCCTCCATCACAGACACTTACACCACACGCTGCATCCGCAAAGCCACCAGCATTGTGGACGACCCCACGCACCCCTCACATAAACTCCTCACCCTCCTGCCGTCTGGCAAACGGTACCGAAGCATTTGCCCTCACGGCCGGACTGTGCAACAGTTTCTTCCCCCAAGCCATCAGACTCCACAACACGATTTTCTCCTTTTTTGCAGAATAAGTTGTCAGTGGTGCAGAACATCAGCGTCTTCACTGTAGTGGAGTTTGCTCAGTTTCACCCTGTCATCTAGCACTCAGTCACTCCTCCTCTCCACACTCACGCACTCTTTTACTCTTCCTCTCCTCACTCACTCTTCCTCTTCTCACTCACTCACCCTCTCCCCACTCACTTACTCTTCCTGTCCTCACTCACTCACTCACTCCAAATCTCTTAGTTGTCACCAGATTTTATTCTTTTTTGCAGAATAAGTTGTCAGTGGTGCAGAACAGCAGCGTCTTCACTGTAGTGGAGTTTACTCAGTTTCACCCTGACATCTAGCACTCATTCACTCCTCCTCTCCTCACTCACTCCCTCACTCTCTCTCTCCTCACTCACAAACTCCTGCTATGGTCTTGTTGCAGAAAGACTGTGGTTGAGCACTGGCTGTGAATGAGGTGTCATGGAGAAGGAGTGGGTAACTGAATTAACCTGTAACACGTGCGTGATTAACGGTTTATCACTAATAGTTTTATTTATTTGTTTATATGCTATGTGTCCTGCAATTGTCTGCTAAAGGCCAGAGAGTGACAGTGGATTAAATTGTTGCTCTATTTTGCCACCTAGTGGAGTAACAGAGACTTACTGTTTGTTTTTTTATTCCTCAAATCTTTCAGTTCCACTACAGTCCACAAAACACTGTTTAGAACACTAACTCCAGGATCCAGAGCCTATCCCGGCAACATTGGGCATGAGGTGTTAATACACCCTGGAGGTGATGCTAGTCCATAGACACATTCACACCTAGGGGCAATTTATCTTAGCCAGGCCACCTACTGGCATGTTTTTTTTTTTTTTTTTTTTTAGAAGTGGGAGAAAACCGGAGAACCTGGATGCAACCCATATGGACTCAGGGAGAACATGCTCAGAAACTCTACATGAACAGTAACCCGAGCGCAAGCTTGCTTCCAGGACCTTGGACTTTGAGCCCAACATTTGCTCCAATGGCTCCACTACTACATTGGATTTCTCATTAACAAGACACTGAACATTGCTGGTAAATGGCGAATGAGAAAAGAAGCTCTTGCTGGTTTGAGATTGATATTAAACTCCATTGTAACTGCTCTAGCAATATAAATGTCACCTTGTGATGTCAGAGTAGTGGTCAGACAACCAACTAACAAATTAGAATCAGTAAACACATCACACACAGATTAAATAAACAAATTTGACACTAGACTTGCTTAACACACCAAACAAGACAGGGGTAACTGTCCGGTGGGGGCAAAGTGGAATGCGTCATTAAGAGGAAACACACACGCTAACTGCTTAGCTGTCTATATTTCATCACACATATTGCTGAAATCCAGACTACTAATATATTTATAGAGTTTGCACATTCCTAAACTAAAACATTGTTGAAGCACCTTTTTATTTTATTACACCACTCAGTGTTTTTGGTTAAGAGTCTATCTTGACTTGGCAATATTCTCCCACTTTCTTGCAAAAACATTCTAGACCCATCAAATTGTAAGAGCATCTCCTGGGCACAGCCTGCTTCAGGTCACTCCACAGATTTTTAGTTGGATTAAGGTCTGGGCTCTGGCTAGGCCATTCAGAAACATTGACCTTCTTTTGGTTAAGCCATCCCTTTGTTGATTTGGATGCATTCTTTTTTCATCTTAAGCTTACTAGCAGATGCCTGAAAGTTTTGCACTAAAATGGACTGGTATTTGTAACTATTCATGAGTCCCTCCACCTTGAGAAAAGCCCCAGTTCTGGCTGAACAAAAGCAGCCCTAAAGCATGATGCTGCCACCGCCATGCTGCACCACGGGTATGGTGTTCTTTTGGTGATGTGCTTTTTTTGTGCCAAACATACCTTTTGCAATTATTCTAACCTTTGGAATTGGTCTCAACATACCAGAACACATTTTGCCACATAGCTTGGGGTGATTTAGTTGGGCTTGGATGTTTTTGGAATATCTGACAGGACTTGACAGATATTCCTGCAGCTCCTTTAATGTCACCGTAGGTCTCTTGGCAGCCTCCCTGGTAAGTTTTTTCTTTTTGTAAATTGTGGAGGGACGTCCTGTTCTTGCTAATGTCGCTGCTGAGCAGCATTTCACCTCCTAAAGAGGAGACCGAAGGGAGAAACTCCCCAGAACAAATAACAACTGAAATAAGCTGCAGTACAAGCCTGGAAAAAAAAGACCAAAGAAAAATGCAATACTTTGGTGATGTCAGTGGCTTGATGCAGTTATTGCAAACAAGGGATATGCAACCAAATAAAGTGTTATTTACTCCACGACTATCTGTTCCAATACTATTGCTCACCTAAAAAGTGGGTGTTCTGTCACCAAAGATGAATTTTAAGCTGTTTAACACATCTAGATGTAAATATGAGGATATGAAAGCTGAAATTCTGATCTTTCGTCTCATATTCATTTTTTGATCTCAAACCCAAATGTCTTCAATGTATAGTGAAAACAACAGGATTGGGCTTTCCGTTCCAATACTTTCAGAGGGGACTGTAAGTTTGGAAGGAACTTTTAACTACTTTTAGTTTTTTAATCTTTGAGTGATACTTTCGTTTATCATTCTACAGTAAAGTTTATTGAACTTTGTTCTGAGCATAGAATAGCAGTGTGAACTTAACTGACACTATTCCTGATCTGGCAATATTACTGCTAAGTGTCTAAAAGCTGTGATCCTCAATTTTATGTATAAAGATATATAAAAGAGACAATGGGCATCGGAAATATATTTCATAAGAGATACAGGAAACCAATGCCGTGCTTCGGAGATGTAAAACAGGATGTGGCTTTATATTACACAGAGTCAGTTCTGCAAACACAGAAACATGAACGATGAGCAACAAAACAGTAAGTTCTCGATGCTAATCCTCCTCTATCAGAAACTTAATACTTATCACAGATCGCAGAATGTACAATATGTTACAAAATGTACAATAATTCTCTTAAATCAACGAAACTGTGTTTCTATATTGTTTTAAACAATATTCTAGAAGTTTACTCTAACCAAATAGTTAAGCAATTGCACTGCATGTGTAGTGTTATAAGGCATTTAACCTTGTGTTCTTATGAAAAGGGAAGGTGTAAGCAGATAAACCTTGAACCTTGCTTGATGATATGGATATGCTGATATTTATTTATTGATGTTACTAACCTTTGAAAACTGATGCTGTTGTAATACATTGATATTTTTTGCAGAATAATTTGGCATACACTTGCTGTATTATAAGAACAACAAAGCAGCACAAAGCCAGTCATACATGAATAGGCATAATAATACACTGACCTTTGAATATTAGGCTTTTTTTTTTTTTTTTTTTTAGATTTTAGATAAGGTTAAAGGTGTGTTACTCTAAATAGTTTTCCAACTTCTATATGTGAACTTCCTCGAAAGTAGAGAAAGTAAAAGTGACGAGGCATCTGGAAGTCGACCACATCCAGATCACATCCTTTTCAAAAAGGTGTAAATATAAAAGGTTAGGGTTAGTAGACATTTTGCGCTCCTTTAGGAGATCAGTAGAAGCCTGCATGAAAGTGAGATCACTCATACCTCAGCAGGTATGTGAAGATAAGTGCAATGCAAATGATATAAATTGTATATACAGAAAAAAACAACAACATTTATTTCTTCATAAAAGCACAATACCTGAGTTACACCTGAGCTTTGAAAAACTTTGCCTAGTTACCATGAAAGCCTGTTATTAATACCAATTAAGGAAGGACTTGAACATTACATTACATAACTACATTACACATCACCACACACCAGGGACAAACACTGGCAAGCTGGGAATTAAAAAATAAAAATACAAACCAAAAAAAAAAAAAAAAAAAAAAAAAAAAAAAAAAAAAAAAAAAAAAAAAAAAAAAAAAAAAAAAAAAAAAAAAAAAAAAAAAAAAAAAAAAAAAAAAAAAAGATGAAGAGGAAATAAATAAGCCACTATTAATCACTTCTGAAATACTTCAATGACATGAATGCATCTAATTTGTTAGCCACTGTATTATTGATTAATAGGTTCTATAAAATTAAATTATCTTTGCACAACTAAGATGATAATAATAAATAAATAATAATCAGCATCAATTTGTATTACACGAGTTGCAGTGGACTTCAGACGCTCCTTTATGCACTACAGGCCAAAAGTAAAGAAGTGCAGTTATTTTTTAACTATCTTTTACTAAAAGAGCTTTGGTTAAAAGCAATGTTAAAATGGAAACAAACTGGTATTCTTGAAAAGAAAATTGTGTTGATACAGAAGGAACATTATTGACAATATCGTGATGATAGCTCAGTGCTAGTTGTGTGCAATGAACTAATTCAGTGATGATTAACAATCCAGTTACAGGTGCCCCGCACCACATTTCCGCTTAACTGGACTTTTGGTTCCTATTTGTACTCGATGACCACACCACAAACTTAGCAGACATCTACAGAACCTCATACTGCACATGTCTTTCATGTTTGGTTCAAGTCCATGTGACTTCATGAATTACTTCTGTCCGAGTAAACCAGCTCCACCTCCTTAGAACTGATTGACATGAGGTTCATGAGTAGTATGAAAACAAATTTGCAAAGATAAGCCAAAAAAAATCCTAGGACTAGTTCACAAAAAAGTAAGTTTTGCATATTATGCAAATTAGCAAAAACTCAAAGTGGGCAGGGCTAAATGGTTCTTGAGGTTTTCTGCTTGGGAGAACCCAAGGAATCAATGGAAAAAAAGATTTTTTTTTTTCATGAGATATGGAACAAAATATAAATGCTTGTGCTATAGCAACGCTACTAAGCCGATTTTGGCCCATCTTGCTTGACTGGGTTTGGGCACAGAGTACTACCTTTTGACCAGGAAAAACACAAATACAAATACAACTAAGTGCTCGTACGCATAAAAATCCTAATACAATCCTAACACTATGCAGCCTGCTAATACACACTGTTTGGGAAAAATAATAAGAATAAATCTAAATTAAATCTAAACCCTATTTGAATCCAAGAACCCATATACGACTCAAAATATTACTTACTGCACATGCTTTTGGTGATTTTTATGAAGGGTGCCAATAATCCTGGACTGTGTAGCTGATATCCATGAGTTTCAACAAACATGGCAGATTAAAGTGCAGAAGGATGCAAATCATTTAGTTTGTAGTAATAGCGGTTTTGCTCAACAGATACACACCAGGACTTTGTATCTTTTATAGACTGGCAGAAGTTGTTCCGTGTTTAAAATCAATTGGCCAGTGGAAGACATCCTTGGTGCTGATGTAACTAGCTTATGTGGTCAGATTATAGCTAGTGGCTATGGCTAGTACGCTCTCAGTGGTGCTGTAAAAACTTCATTTTCCACAGCAGGGAACGAACTCTCGTAACCACTACATTAGCAGCCCTAGTGAGCCTTCTCGCCTGAGTAAGAAGTAAGCTTGGAAACAGCCAGTTTGTTCCAGGCTACTAGTCTGTAAACAATTCATCTGAAATATACATTTAAAATAACTATTTGCAGTGAATCCAATTCCAATCCTTCTCTCAGGCAAAGCACTGACAGACAAAAACAAAATGTGCGTTTTCTCTTATTACTTCTTGCTCAGTACGAATACCCGTGCCCTCACGTGATGAACTTCTGCTGTTGTGAAATCAGTTGTGCATGACGGCTGAAGAAATTTAGTCTAACCTTTTATCTGCTGAAGAAAAAAGAAATGAGATCTTTAGTATTACTTTGGCTTAACACTTAACGTGCAGCAAAGAAAAATGTTTAAAGCTGTAGAATTGCATTATTTTTCCACATATTGCGCTTCATTTCCTCTTCAGACGGCGAAGCTGCACAGCAGAACATATACGAGTGGAAGCAGTGATACACCGCCTGCTCTTCTCATGACGCCACTGTTTCTCGCATTAGGCTTCGGTTCTAAGATTCTTCTTTCTGCCAAACACACACACACACACACAAAAAAAATCCCACAATTCAGTAAAACAACACATCTGCACAGACCTGAAAACTCTGTGTAGTTCTGCTGAAGGGGGAGTGGAGAACTCAGTAGACGGTAACATAACACATCACATTTTCAATATAGACCTTTTGCAAATGGCTTGGCTATTGTCCCTCAAGTTTAATTACTTTCTTAGCTTGCCACTTACCATCATCGTTATTATTATTATTATTATTATTATTAAGTGTTCCCAAACTAGGGGGTGTGTATAAAATTGGAGTAGACACATGTTCCCTGCTTATACTAACAAAATCTAATACTGTATGAAAATTCAGCTGCTGACTCGACCCAACGCTCAGGCCAGGTCCACACTAATATGTGTAAAATGTAACATGTTTTCGCAGTTTCTTCCATTCTGCGTTGGTCTTTTTCACTTCTCTAATTCTCGGCTGAAATACCAAGACAACAGGAGATGAAACTGCTGGAATCAGGATGTTTGCTTCATTTACAGTTTCTGCGGTGATGTGTGCCAGAGACAGACGGATAAGGTAAGTGAAAATTATGCAGCACTGAGCACACAGAGGTCAGCTAAACACAAACGACTTATCAGCCTCTGTTTCCTCTCTCCTGAAGTTAATTTGAAAATTGTCAAGTTACCGAGACACTGCAAACTTCTCTGTCCTGAAGCCAAAACTTACTGACCATTAAACAAAAAAATAAATAAATAAATAAATTAATTAAATAAAAAGCACAGACACTGGAGACTCCTTCTATAAAATGTTAAATACACATCACCATATTGACAATTATGTTAAATAATGTGTTTTGCTTTTTTTTTTTTAAATCTGTTTGTTATTAGTCCATCCTACAAACCATAGAAACCATAACGTATTAGAACGAGTGCATTAATATAAACCTGTGATTTGTTGAGCTGTGCTGGAAAAATGACCATTATTAATATAACAGATGTTAATTTAAGTTTTTAAAAGACCACCCATACACACCTTTAATCTTCAGCTCTACATGGAGAGGACTGGAGTCAGGAATCTGGCAGGTGTAAGTTCCTCTATCAGTGGGTTTCACGTCACTCAGTTTGATGGAGTAATTCCCTTTTGTGAACTCTGATGGAAAACCTTTAACTCTGCCCCTGAACCCTGGATCCTGATCATGAAAATTCTCTCCACCGTCGATGATGTCATACACTGACTTAGAGTTATTGTGTCGCCAGAACACATCCTGTTCATAGCGGATGGATGAACACGCCAAGATCACCGAGTCTCCTAGAACGGCTTCAACTGTGATGCTCTGCACTGACACTAGTAAACACACACACACACACACACACACACACAATTGTGGGTACAAACAGGAAGTGAAATATGCCTACTCTGCATATTAAGTTTTGAAATTTAAGTGAGGTTACGTGCTTACCTTCATGTATCTTCAAAAGCAGAAGAGCAAGCAGCAAATGACTTCTGTGCAAAAACAGAGGGACGGAACAGTAGGACACATTTTTCAGTACATCAACACATTATAGCTGTCCAGCAGCAGTATTTATTCAGCAATTATTTGGCTAAGAAATACATCTTTAAAACAAACTGCATCCATTTAAACTTTATCACAGTATATCATTTCAAGAGAGCCAAGGCGTGTCCGCATACTTCTGGGCACACAGACTCCTGACTCCTCCAGCACAGGGCCTGTACAGATATTTTCCTTGCCTGAGGATAAGAATCTTGTTTTGGAAATTAGGATGATGGTGGTTAAATATAAACCAACCTCACACCTGGCTTATGCAGGAGCTGTCAGTCATACACTTCTGCCACTAACACAATTCCTGAACAATTATCATAAAGCTGTTTCACAACACACTTTTCTGACACACTACATCAAGGGTCACTGGATTCCCTATGAAGAGCCAGAGAAGGCTGTTTTGGGATGGTATAATAATAATAATAATAATAATAATAATAATAATAATACGCTTTATTTGTATAGCACCTTTCATACAAAAATACAGCTCAAAGTGCTTTACAAATAAAGTTGTTTATTATTATTCATGAAATTAGTTTACTTATGTAATAACCTTTATCTGAAAGATATTTTTTCAGAAGCGCACACTCGGCCTGCTGCTAACTAGTTTCCGTAGCTAAGCACAAACAAACTAGAGAAAACAAACAAAAAAAACCTAGCTAACTAGTATAGTTTAATTCGTATTTAACCGACGAGCTATATTTGAGATAGAGTACGCAGTAAATGGTTGAATATAAAGGTTATAAATAAGTAACGTTAGCTAGCTTACAGCCTGCTATGATTTAAATAATAGCTTATAACGGTACTCGTTAGCTTAGTTTGGCTTAGCTGCTAGGGATTTCCCCAACAAAGGCCTTATTTACACACCCAGTTTAATGCTTCACATTAATACATCCCTTACACAATTCCTTACACACCTTATGTCCATGATGTATTAACTTGAAACGGAAAGAAAATACCCAAACAAATATCAAACAATAAAACTGATAGCGTTTAGTTACTTCTACGAAGAACGGAACCACAAACTGCGCATGCGCGCGCAAATTTTTACAAATTTCATTCCTTTTTATTTCATTATACATTTATTTTACATTTAATTATTATTATTATCCTCCTAAATTAAGTTAAATTATTTCAGAGAATTCTATTCTCGTCTTTTGCTTTTTTTTCTCTCTCTCTCTGTCTCGTTTTTAAAATGTATTTTATTTTTATTCTTAGGGTTCTTCCGTTTGTCCCTCTGAACTGAGCTAAGCTAAAAGAGCTAAGCTATAAATAAATAAATAAATAAATAAATAAATAAACAAATAAATAAATAAATAAGCAAGCCTTTTCATTTTCCTAATAGCCTAATAGCTGCTACAGTATCTTCATAGCATCACTGCTGGAGAAGACACTAAGGCAGAAACAGAATAAAGTATACTATATGTTTAATTAATGAATGAAATTATGCTGATGTTGAACTCTATCTTTTCACATTCACTGATGCTCAAGAAGGCAACACATTACATTAAGAGCCAGGGGGATATAAACTTTTGAACAGGACAATTGGTGTAAATTATTGTTTTATTTTCTATTTTGTTTGCAGAAATACAGTTTGCGGATGTAGCGTTCCTGGTGTTCAAGTAGTCAAAAATCATAAATGCTACAGCAAAACCATACAGTCAGTCCCAGCAGAGCTGCAGAGAAACACAAA
>CM040999.1:17146809-17177766 GCA_022985145.1 Pangasius djambal | reverse complement strand
GGAGCGAGGAAATTTCACGACTGGATTTGTTGCACAGGTGGCATCCTATGACAGTTCCACGCTGGAATTCACTGAGCTCCTGAGAGCGGCCCATTCTTTCACAAATGTTTGTAAAAACAGTCTGCATGCCTAAGTGCTTGATTTTATACACCTGTGGCCAGGCCAAGTGATTAGGACACCTGATTCTGATCATTTGGAATGGTGACTGAATACTTTAGGTAATATAGTGTATCTGTACTTTTACTCAAGTATGGCTTTCAGGTACTTCATCCACCACTGATGAAGTGCTTTGAAAGGCTACTGAAGGACTACATCTGCTGCTCCCTTCCCAGCTCATTCAACCCTCACCAGTTTGCCTACAAACTCAAAAGAAGTACACCTGTTGCACTCCAGTTTATCCCACCCAGACAAGGGGAAGGGGAACTATGTTAGACTGGTGTTCATCAATTACAATTAGGCTTTCAATAAAAGAAGAAGAACCTTTATTTGTCACCTATACATATATCATCACATACTGAACCTTATTAGGGAGCTGGGGTCAGCCATGATATGACATACCTGGAGAACAGAGAGGGTTAAGGCCTTGCTCAACAGTGGCAGCACTGGGGCTTGAACCCCTGACCTTCTTATCAGTAACCCAGAGCCTTAACCGTTGAGCCACCACTTCCCCACCAACCTACCTTTGTTCCCCCCATCCTGGTCATGAGGATGAGATTCCTTGGGCTGAACAACCATTATTAATGCCAGTGCCTCCCTAGACAACGAATTGAAAATCTTCTACTTACGGTTTGAGGTTACCAGCACAGACCAGAAAAACTGTGAGTATGAACCATCAGGTCCAGCTGGGGAAGAGGAAAGACCGGTCATTTCAGAACTGGACGTGAGGAAGGTGCTACACAAAGTTAACACCAGGGAAGCATGTGGTCTGGACAACATCCCTGGAAGTGTGCTAAAAGTCTGTGCTAACCAACTAGCACCAGTCTTTACCGCCATTTTTAACCCCTCCCTCAACCAGAGTGTTGTCCCCACATGTTTCAAGTCCTCCACCATCTTTCCTGTCCCCAAAACTATGTACTACATACGGATGCTGTTTGTGGATTACAGCTCTGCCTTCGACACCATCGTCACCTCATACCTCTGCAAAAATCTCCAGGATATGAACTTCTCCATCTGCCACTGGATTCTGTACTTCCTGACCGGACACCCCCAGGTGGTCAGGATGGGAAACCACACCTCCTCCACACTCACCCTCAGCACTGGGTCCTCAGCCCCCTGCCGTACTCTCTCTACACCAGTGACTGCACGGCCACACCCAGCTCCAACAAGCTGGTGAAGTTCGCCACCGACACAGTGGTGGTAGGCCTCATCACCAACAACAACGAGAGGGCCTACTTAGAGGAAGTGAATATCCTGTCCACATGGTTTCAAAATAACAATCTCTCCCTGAACATCACCAAGAATAAGGAGATGATTACTGACTACAGGAAGAAGCAGGTGAGGAACTACAGCTCCCTGTTGATCAACATGGCCATAGTCAAAGGGGTGAGCAGCTTTAAATACCTTGGGGTCCATCTCACAGAAGACCTCTCATGGACTTCACACAAACAGCTTAGTGACAAGGGCGCACCAGTGTCTCTACCATCTACGATGTCTGGTTAGGTTCAAGGTCTCTCACAGGGTGATGAAGGCTTTCTTGCCGGGAGCATCACCACCTGGTTCAGAGGCACCATGGCCAAGGACCAGAAAGTGCTGTCCAGAGTGGTGAGGGTAGCAGAGACGGCCAGGACTTCTCTCCCCTGCATCACAAACATCTACAACCAGCAATGCAAGAACAGGGCCAGGAGAATCTTCTCAGTGCTCCCATCAAGGAAGCGCTACCAGATCCTGAGGACCAACACCAAGAGACTCAGTAGGAGTTTCTACCCTCATCCATCTGGCTACTGAATGAGGAGACTTGAGAAGTCTGCATATTTCTACCTCACACACAGACACACATACACAAACAGTTTGCACTATAAAAAAAACAATTTTTTTGCAAACTATGTAAAAACTCTTACACTGTAAAGGTCTGTATATTTCTATACAGAATCATTTGCACTATGAGAATTTTTTTTTTTCTTAAACATATTCTATTTATGTATATTCATATTCTACATTACATTCCTCTAAAGGCTACTAAACCTTCTTTATTACACAGTCTACTAGATTTTATTATATTCTTGTTATGTAGGTGTATACCTAGTTCGTTGTTGTTCTTTTCATTGTTGCACTGTGGGATGAGGCACTATGGAAAAACATTTCACTACATTACATCACATGTATGTAATATGTATGTGACAAATAAAGACCCTTGAACCTTGAACAGTGATGAGCAGGCCTACTTGAAGCAAGTGGAAGACCTAGCGCAGTGGTGCTGGGGTAATAACCTTGCACTGAATATCAGTAAGACTATGGTTGTGGACTTCAGAAGACAGCAGAATGGAAACTACACCCCTCTAATTATCAACGGGGCTCCTGTGGAAAGGGTGACCAGCTTCAAATACTTTGGTGTGCACATTACCAAAGACCTTTCCTGGTCACCAAAAGCAAGCAAACAACTTTACAACCTCAGACAAGTCTGGAAATTCATGATTTCTGCTTACACTCTAAGGTCATTCTATAGCTATGCCATCCTGAACATCCTGACAGCGTATGGCAACTGCTCCATCCAGGACAGTAATGCCCTACAGAGAGCTGTATGTTCAGTATAACATATTACTAGATAGGTCACGTCCTACATCAGGCAGGTCAGGTTGCGAGCCCTGAAAATCAAGGACACTTCCCACCCCAGGCAGGGACTGTGCAAACTTTTGAGGTCTGGCAAATGCCTCTGCACCAGATGGCCTACACTGAAATGCTCAGGAGGAGCTTTTGTCCACAGGCCATTAGAATCCTGAATTCCCACTAACTGGACTCCCACTACTAGCACAAGTCACTTTAGTACACCTACATTTTAGACTGTCTGCCTGCTACCCACACACATATATATCCTCAAAATCTTTCTTTAAGCTCACTGCACAGCAGTACAATTTGCAAATGGCAGACTAAGCCACTCCTTCCTCTCCTACCTTATTTGATTTTTATTTTTCTCTTTTTTCTTTTTAAACTCTATTCTTTATTACATTTTCTTTCTTTATTGTTCTTGGATTTAAAAAAAAATTATTATATTCTATTATTTTTAATATATTTTATGCTCACCTGCACAGTCAACCACTCAGCATTTCACTATGCGCTGTACCCTGTATTAGTGTGTACACGAAAAATAAAACCTTTAAATCTTAAATTGTGTAAAGAGTAAATTGTGAAGTTTTATGAAGTTATTTTTTTTACAATATTCTCCCACTAGATGGCAGCCAGAGTACACATCAATACGTATTTATCCATTACACTTCTATCAGAAGTCTATTACTGCAAAATAAACAAATGAGTAATTTACAAATTCTCGTGGGAAAAAATATTATAATCCAGTTTAAAGTTTCAAACCGTCTGTGTGACTTATTGGCAGCAAAGCCGTTCACCCACTCTGGCCATAAAAGAAAACACAGAAAAGCACTACTTACCCAGTGGTTATCAGTTATAAGTGGTTATTGTACTTACTACTTGTCTTTTTAAATGTGTACCTTTATTTATTTTTTTGGGTCGCGTGCTTTTATGTTGACACGGTGTTTTTCGTTATGACGCCAAACGTGGCGTGTGACAGTGCAGGGGGAGTAAAAAGTAAAAACGAAACTACAGTGCCAGCAGAAGCTATAAATAAATAAATAAATAAATAAATGAATAAATAAATAAATAAACTACAATGCAGGTATACATAGGTCGCAAACATTTTCAAGAGTAAAAATAAAACTGGGTAGAAAAGAGTACACAGCCTGACAACTGCATAAAATAAGAGAAGTGACAATACCGCTTATGTCCACTAGAGGGCATAAAAGTCTTATTTGGAACCTTGGAACTGAAATTTCACCTGTGTATTTTTTTTATTATTCTTTATAAATACCATCTATTTATGACAAATAAATATCAATATCAAGTGAATGAATGTCAAATGAAAGAAATATCACTCCAATAAATAAATAAATAAATAAAATAAAATATACTGATTAACAATGAAGGCAAATAAGCCTCATTTCTGTAAAGTTCACTCACCAGATGTACAAAAGTTTCACTAATGGAATGAATCAGTAATGTACCAAGTGTGTTCATGGTACAGCTGATTTAACCATGCCCACAAAACTCTGTAAAACACGAAGCGGCAAAGCTCGATAAAGGAGGACCGATGTTCACACACAGACCAAGACAGTAACTTGACAAGAAATGTTCATGTTAAAACGTCACTAAAGCAGGCCTTAGAAGCACTGTAAAGAAATTCTGGAGATATTAGTATAAAAAAGATAGGGAATATACACAGTATATTCATTGCAGTGAAATGCTTGGTAGCGTTTTGTAAGCGTTCCAGAGCTTATAAAAGTACATTTCAATCTAACAGTCAATTAAAATTCAACAAGTCACAACCAGTTCATTCAAAATGATACACCCTAAGGCAAAAAGAAGGCTTGTGGGACAAACACAGCCCCTGCCTTGTTTCATTTGTGAACTTGCAATATAAAAAATATTTATCTGGATGTGGAATCAAAATGATGATTACAGGGCTCAAAAAAACCCCTGATGTGGCCCAGATAGAAAGCGGTCGACTTGCCTACCGTAAGGGAAAGCAAACTGCGAGCAAGCTTTGATGTGCATGAGCTGCTGGCTCTGAAGACTTTCGATTCTGAACATACAGGAAGCCACAGAAGCACATTACCAATCACAGAACACAATTCTCAGCAAAAAAGACACTGCAAAACTTGAGCTTTTAGAGACATTTCACAGTGCATGAACGTTAACTACTACTAGGTCCTCTACAGCGACGCATACAAGAATGATGAGCAATAAAACAGGGTAAGTACTGGACCCATCATTTGCCAGTCAAAATATTATTACAAATCTGACTCTGAGCTCCAGCATG
Organism: Pangasius djambal; assembly: GCA_022985145.1. Taxonomy (NCBI): domain Eukaryota; kingdom Metazoa; phylum Chordata; class Actinopteri; order Siluriformes; family Pangasiidae; genus Pangasius; species Pangasius djambal. Next base: position 17,172,722 of record CM040999.1, on the reverse strand, counting down.
TTTGTATCTGCTTGCAGTATTTAGAATAGCGGCAACACACTGAACTGATTTTTTATCAGATACTGATGAGATGAAATGGACATAACAGAAGGTATTACAGTCAGTAATTGTATATCAGGTGTACCTGATATAATGGCCTACGAGTGGAGATACAAGGTAAGTGTGCCTAACAAATTAGCTATTCTGTGCATTTCATTATGATGGTGTATAATTAACATGATGCTGTTCTGGTAATCACAGTGAACATTCCATATTCCTTAAATATGCTTCCTTAAAATGGGGTGGCTTTCTGTATATCTGAAATATTTGTATCCATAGCACAGACATGTGAAGAATATGAGAGATTGTTGTCACAGTCAAAGAGTAAATCAGCACTTGTCAGATATTCCTGCAGCCTTCTTTAATTTTACTATAGGGCCCTTGGCAGCCTCCCTGGTAAGTTTTTGTCTTGTCCTTTTGTAAATTTTGGAGGGACGTCCTGTTCTTGCTAATGTCGCTGTGGTGCTCCATTTTCTCCACTTGTTGATGATGGCCATTACAGTGTTCCATCTCATGTTTTGGAAATTCTTTTATACACCTCTCCTGATTGATACCTTTCAACAAATGAGATACTGTACATGCTTTGTCAGCTCTTTGCAGACCATGGCTTCAGCAGTCAGATAAAACCAAGAAGATGTGAAGAAAATGGTACAGAAACAGCTCATCTTTATTTGGGGTTAATCAGAATAATTTCATTGATGGTAATTTCGTTCAGCTGTAGTCTAAGGATATGCTCTTGCATATGCAGTATGTGATTCAAGATTCAAGAGGTTTATTGTCATATGCACGGTGAAAACACAACGGTTTAGAAATTCTTACATTGCACGTGTTCCTAAAAAAAAAAAAAAAGTATATAATATATAAAAAATGTAAGTAAGTAAGGTAGCTCTGTGCATATATATATATTGGTCTGTTTGAATAGAACCCTGGCATGTTATTTCCCTCTCTGTGTGGTTCTTTAGGCAGGTGAGAACACAGTAATCACACCTAGCCCCATATCCAATGATTGAAGACACTCTCTTTACAATATACATTAAATTATGAATATACTGTGTCAAATTATATTTCCCATTAAGATGAGATGTTTTGCATTTCTGAATAATACAGAGCAAGGCCATTTTTATTCTTTTTTTTTTTTTTTTGCTATACACTGAAGACATTTGGGTTTGAGATCAAAAGATGAATTTTGAATAGAATTCAGATTTAATTTCTTCATATTTACATCTAAATGTGTTAAACAACTTAGAACATAACACCTTTTGTTTGAACCTGAGTTTTCAAGTGATCATAAATATTGGGACATGACTGACAGATGTTTCTCTATATTTCTGTTGGATAATGGTGGATTGTTGCTGTTCCAATACTTTCGGAGGGGACTGTCTATGTTAATATTAATAACAGCCTACAAAATATGAACTCGATAGCATTTTCTGTCCGGATTGTTGGTAATGTGAAAGCGGGAGAATAGAAAAGGTTTGTACGAAGGTACGCCTCATAACTTCCTGTTTCTCTTGCAGCAGTGCTTACATACGAGTCGAGCTTCGCGTTGTCTTCAAAAGGCCAAGCTGTACAGTAGACTGCACCCCAGCAGGAACATGCTGCTTGCTCTTCTCGTGACATCACCATTTTTTGGGTCAGTAATTTCTTCTGGATGCAAAAACAATCAAGGAAAGAAATCAATTACTTTGTGTGACTGAGATGGGAAAAAAGAGGAGCAGGAGCTTTGTACACATATGACACACATCATAGCCCGGAGGAAATTTGGCACTGAGACAGCGGCAAGAGACGGCAAGCCAAGCAAAGGAGTAAAAGAGTCTTATCTAAGGCAATTAAAAGAGAAGTGACATTAACTTTAGCTGAACAGGTAAGGAATTTGTTTGTCCTGTGGTAAAGCAAATGGCACACAGCCACTTTTGTTGAGGAATATGTAGCTATTGATAGCCATCTTTTAGGGAGATCAACGTTTGGCGTGTTTCTTTCTTTCTTTCTTTTTTTTTTTTGTACTTCAAATTCTGTAATATCGGGTGACAGCGAGTCAATCGAATACCCTGCTTACTTTGATGCGAGCATTTTTCACAGAGTGTACATTAGTTGGATAGATAAACTGGTGCGTTCTCTGTACGTTTTTACTTCATAGGTTATATCGTAAGAGAGAAGATTTCTTTTTGTGAATGATTCCAACCTTAAGGTATGTATATATATATATATATATATATATATATATATATATTCCTTCCGCTTTCTGCAAGTGGAATCTGGTGAGATTTCTCATTCAGCAATCTGGCTGAGTACCTAAATTAGAATTTTTAATTGTAGAAAATGTTTAGTCATTTGTCAAGCTCGTGTTTGACCAATCAGTGATATTCAGCACGGGATTTTTTTTCTGGTGGTTGCAACTCGCTGTATGAGGATTCAAACATGTACGCTGGCTATTTTGACACTACCGTATTTGTAGCTGTCCCATGCGTTTGCCGTCCTCCTATTGGTTGATTTTAGATGGGATTACAAACACTGTTCTGCACACATCACTACTATGGGGTATGACATGGCACATATTTGTGTTTTGGGTTTATAGGTCCTGTATTGTAAACTGAAACAAAATTCGACTTCATTTGGCTATCTTGCACAAAGCCACCTAAACTTGCACATTTTCTGTTTACTAAACATGGAATGAATGCCTCCTCCTTCGCATCAAACTGACTCACACATCATAAACCATTTTTGCACTTGCCACAGTTCCAAACTTACAGAATTCTCCATAATAATCAACATTGAAAGGTCTATTTAGATTAACACCACTACCTTTTAGAATCGACACACTGTGATTGTCTGTGTGCTATTGAAAAGGTGACTCATACAAACCTTCAACACTCAGTTGTACAGTTAATTTATGGATGTCGCAGGTGTAAGTTCCTGAGTCAGAGAGCTTCACATCACTCAGCTGGATGGAGAAGTTTCCCTTTGCATAATCAGTGGGAAAACTTTTAACTCTGCCTCTGTATTCTTGACTCTGGTCATGAAAATTTTCTTTACCGTCGATGATATCAAACACCACTTTGTTTTCTTTACTTTCTTCATATCGCCAAAATACATTCCCATCCCACGTAGTGCTTTTGGTGAAACAGGGTAAGATGACTGTACCGCCTACGATGGTTTTACGTGTGTATGTTGCACTCTGCGCCGACGCTGAAAGAACAAGGTGCATACACAAGAAATAAAATGTAGGCATAATCTTCTAACAACCTTCCGCGTTGTTTGTGCATTATCACTTTGTGCATTATCAGTGAAGTCACTACTGTTTGTTTTCAGAGGTGTGTAAAGCTCTCACCATCGTGTATCAGCTGCTGGACAAGGAAGAATAAGAAACATCTGTGGAAAAAAAGAAAAGTGGAATTGCAGGATTAATTTATGCTATGTTAACAGTACAAGCCAATGTTACAGTTCTCAGTACACCAAACTGCAAAAACCAGTGGCTCAAATTATTCAATTTGGGAAACCACTACAGAAATCGCCTGTTTAGGCGACCCTCGATAATTTAGCGCAAACGATGCAAATAAAGTCCCCATGAAATGCCTTGAGAGCCATGAATTGATTCTGCATCTTGACGTATTTCCTTTTGAAACAGGGAGTCAGTGATTGTGTGTTGAAGTGCTTGACTGATTTACACAACAGCCAATAGCATTTGAGATACACCACACCCCTGCTCAATCTAAACAAACCTGACAGGAGCTTAGTGAGCTAGCTAAATATAGAGAAAAGTGAAGAGTTTATAACAAGTGTGTGGTTTTTTTTTTTTTCAGCTCCGGAGGATTTCTCACCACTGCCTTCACGCACACCTGTCCGCTTTATCCAGGATGATATCCTGGATGTCAACATGTCATGTTTTTTCAGAGTTATGCTGTACACGTCTGAGCCGAGGCTGAGCTTCAGAAGCGCTGATGGTGACACAGAGCCACACGGTGGTCACCAGGAGACACCTGACGCATCTGAGCGGTAGGCTTATGGCTACAAAAATTACAAATATTTGTCTACACTTTTATTTAGGATGTTACACAGCGTTAGATCAAACCGTAACCCAGCAGTGTGTTCCAGGTGTTTGTATTAGCATCTGTCATCTCTGATTAATGACTAAAACGTGAAAAATTTAAATACATTACAACATTAATTGTAATTCATTTGCAATTGGATTAAATGATATTACTTACACGTTAAAAAAGTTTTACTATTTTAACTGGACAAACAGAAAACTAGTAAAGGCCAACACTTTCGTTTTCCCAGATGTGACAAACTCCAAAACTTTTTCTAGATATATCATTACATAACACTAAGGGTCATGCACGAAAAGCTGTAAAACACCAACACTGATTTCAGGCGCACTTTAAACCTTGTGTAATTCATAGTAACATTTTTGCTTTGTCACAATCTCTACTAGTATAAGATGTGAAAGATGTAAGCATTTCAGCTGCCTTTAAAATGACACGCTGTCACAATAGCATACTGCACCACTCCTAAGTACCTGTAACTCAGTTACTGTCAACTTAACTGCAGTCTGAGATCTTTGAAACGCCCTAAAGGTAAAGCCCTCGGTAATGTTCTGCCTTTGCCGTACTCCAGAGACTAAAAGGTTCAAAGGACCTGTTGGGGCATGTTCTGCACCAGCAGATAAGGATCTTGTTTTAGAAAATAAGTGGGAGGGTACTGCTTGAATATAAACCTGAACTTGTGTAACTCACACCTGTCTAATCACCAGCCATGCCCAGTCCTGAACTGCTGTACAACACACCCATCTTAAAACCCTGCAGAAAGGTCACGAAGGTCAACTAACCCTGCTGTCGATACAGCCAGACTCCAATTCTTTACCTGTACCACTTTACCATTGTTTACCTACACGACTTTACCTGTAAAAAGATACTTACTTGCAGTTCATCTTGTGGGGAAATCTGGATTCCAAACTTTAACATTTCTAACACATGTCTAAGCAGACATTATCAGAGAATCTCGCTTTAATTGTTTTTCAGTAGGCACTTTACTCCGTTTCAGGACATTTGAGCACAACCGGAAATACACCATGGACACGACGCCAGTCCATCGCAAGCTGTTTGAGTAATTTACTTTAATTCTTTTATAACTAACAAGACACGATTAAGACAAGGGACACACTAATTTTCCTACAGCAATGGCAATTTAAAAAGGTAGTTCTACAGTAAAAGGAGAACTCTTAACTAGCAAGCTAAAAAAAAAGCGTTAGAAAGCGCTAGCTATTAGCTGTTTACACACTGCGGCTTGGACCAAGGCCTTACGGTTGTTTATTAAATCATTTTTATTATTATTGGTCATTTTTAGTCAATACGTACCTTCGACTCATGATGTATAACATGATTAATGGAGCTCTTTATGAAACAGGAACGAATACCAACTAATCGAATAATAATTAATAACTAATTCTCTTACTGAGAAAGAGCGCGCATGCGCATAACACACAAGCGAAAGAAGAAGTTGCACTTGTTTTGTTTTTACGTTTCTTTTAGTAATGGCGTACTCTAATTTCGCTCGTTATTATTGACTCCAATTCTAATTCTCCGGTAACGACAGTCGTAGAAGTCTTATTTTAGCCTGTACCATGCACTCTTTTTTTTGTGAAATAAAAATAAATACTTTTGAGTAGGTAGTAAAAGAGCAGTATGCAAGTACTGGGACAGAATAACACGTCATGTCATGTGATGTGATGTGATGGAAGGGAACGTTGTTGCCTACACTGTCACTGTAAACAAATTCCTCATTACATTTCAGCTTTTCTTCATTCTTTAAATAATTTATAAATTTATACCATCGAATTGACTTCACCATTCCCTTCATTTATTTTTTTCCATATTTCATTTACACCTCTCTAAAATACTTCCGTGGGTTCGGTCAAGCAAATCGTCACAAAACTCCTCCTCTTCCTCTTTCGCGCAAGGTGTTGTGGGTAATATTAGCTGAAAAAGTGGCCACACTTTGAAAATCTACCGGAAATAGTGGAGCATCCGGGAACCTTTAGGATACTCATTTCAGTATCCGACGATTTGGGACGCGATCATTCTAATCTTATTTCCCGGTAAGGTAGTTCCGGCTGTAACATAAACAGGTTTATTTTAATGCACTTATTCTAATACATTATCGTTTCTATAGTAACAGCTCATACACAGGGACTTACACATAATCTGAGACTAGTAAGCAGCTTAAAAAAAAGTGTTATTTAACAGAGAAAAATGCATGATTGTTGATGTGGTGAAATATTTTGTAAGGAGACAGTTAAGTCACATGTATGGAAGGAGTCTCCAGTGTCAGCACTTTGTAACAGTCAGAGGTAAAGCTGTAACTTTAGAGAGGAAGGTCTTCAGGAGGAGTTTATGATATGTGGTTTCTTGATGACATGGCAAGCTGCTTTTCTTTCTTTTTTTTTTCTTCTTTTTAAAAAAAAATCTTATTAAAAGAATGACTGTCTATAGCTGCTGTAACATAAGAACAGAAACTAAACATAAATGTAAACAGATTTAAAAAGTATGACATATTCTTTAATATATAAAATTGTTATTGTTTTCAAATTGTTGTGGAATAAAGTGGAATGAAACACTTCAGAACATGCTTTTTCCTGAAAAACAATTAACTTTGAGGTACTAGCAGTAACTCATCACACCATGTTGTGGATTATTTTCCTGTGATAGCACATCAAGGCACCAAACAGCAAGTGAGGTCCGATCTCTGCAATGCTTCTGACACCAAATTTGATATGCTTTACATTTCAGCCTACCAGATTTGACCTGGTTTTCTCAAAAATAGCGGTGCTATAATATTTATATTGCTGTTTCCCAGGAAGTGCATATCCAACTGAGTTGAAATGTACCTTTTGTATGCCTGAAAAAGTCATTTCTTGCTCCTATGATTATAATGTTCCAGTGCAATAAACACTGATTTCGAAGTCTGCTGTGTAGTAATGTTCAGCATGTTCAGAATGATATCAAAAATAGTTTTTATACGAGTATTCTACAATGAATTTTTTTATTATTATTAAATTTGAATATTTTTAGAAAACATTCAATACAAACTAAATACAAAATAGTTACACTGTGTAAACTCTGGTGCACACAGATGAGTAAGTGGCATTATGGCAGTAACTGCAAATGATCACTGCAGACATTAATTCTGAACTTCTGTCTATCCCTAATGGGTTGCTTCTTTCACTTCTCCTCTCTACATCTACTGAGTCCCTTTTTTTAATTCCACTGTTAACCCCTGACAGTTTTTCCTGCCTTTTTTTTTTGACCATGACTGTGGAAGTCTTTCCAGCTCATCAGGTATTTCCTGGGATCCGTTCCAGTTGTGTGCATTCACAGAGTACTTTAAAAGCCCTTGTCATTCGAGTACTGAAAATGTGTTCACTTATGACTTACAGTGAAGATAAATCATGTGTTTTTCAAACAAAGAAACAAATGCTAAAGCTTATAATGTTCCATAGTCAGTTTATCTTGCATTCAGTAGTTAGACTAAAGAAATGTTTTAAATTTGTGCTGCCATTTCTTATATCCTTAATTTTAAATACAGAAGTAACTTGTTGAACTGCACTTGACAAATAATTAAAGTTGAATATACAAATATAATTTGTAGAGTCTGAGTTTTCTGATCAATAATTAAGCTAGAGCTCTGTCGCCAACAGGGAGACAGACAAGGCTGTAGTGGTTTCTTCCCACCACCTTTCAGCTCAGAAGAGCAAAATACAGACCAGCTGTTTATGGAAAGCATCTCGAGTTGTTGAACATTTACACACACACACACACACACACACACAAAAAATCCTTTTTATGACCTGGTCATATACAGTATGACAATCCAACAGAAAAGAAACAGCCGTATCATTTGCCTACTTCAGTAAATGCAAATAATTTAAACAAATATTTGAATCCAAGCCCAACAGTTTTCCATTTTATTAATGGTCCTCCACCTGTATGTTAAGCTGTAGTCTAATTTCCTCTATAGCTTACTATATAAGTACATTAAAAAAAACCCAATAAAAACAGAGAAATCATACTACATTTTACAGTGGTTTGAGGGAGAAAAAATGATAATACCTTTTCTGAGATGTTCACCATCTAAAAACCTACATGTTTGTACTGCTAAAGTCACTATGTGTTGAAGATGTGAGGTTTGGCTTTTAATGTAATAAGTCTTTTGGTGTAAGAGAGAGAGAGAGAGAGAGAGAGAGATGAAGGGAAAGACAGAGAGAAACAGAGACATGGAGGGAGAGATGAATTAGAGCAGTGGTCAACCTGTCAACTGCAATCTACCAGTCAACTGCATTGTTGAAAAGGGGTAATTTGGAGCACCATCACACCACTTACAACCTGAAATTCAAGGACTCATTCCAGCCCAAGAGCGGCAAAATTGGTTTTAAAAGCCCAGCAATCACTTTTCACAGAACCCACAAAGAGAGCTGAAGCTGCTACCGAGGCTTCATTCTGTGTTCTCCTGGCCAAGCACAAGAAGCCCCTTCATTTAAGGTGAGTTTTTAAAAGACGTGATGACATAATTCAACAGATATACAGTTCATGTTATTCAGCTACATACTCATTTAACCAAGAGAGACTCATTTTATTCTGGAGTAGTATCAGTTTTAATGCAGGTGGAGTAGTTCTTTAATGTCTCTTCCCTGTGATTGTCTCTGTCGGTGTATTGGCATCGCTAGATAAGTCCTTTGGAGTGATGTCCTCTCTGTCTCTGTGTCGTGTTGCTGCTCTTGTCTTAGTGTCCTCGTGTTTTTGTCAAGTTTTTGTTGTTGTGCCCATTTTATTGTGAAAAAAAAAAAAAGACTAACACAGTTACAGATAACAATGACAGAATTCCTTATAAAGACATATCTCTGGTAATGGGTATGTCTTTATAAGGAATTCTGTCATTGTTTTCTGTAACTGTGTTAGTCATTTTTTTCCCTCAAGCAAAGCAAACTTAAAAAGAACATGTGAAATGAGTGAACTGAAAGATACTTTTAGAGAACTGCTTCCTAATAAATGTGACTTCACTAGAATGGATAAAAGGGTTAAAACAAGAATTGACAGAATATACTTATCTAAAGGTTTTAAAACAATAGTGTATAACACTGAATTCTTAGCTGACTCAGACCACCTTGGACTAAGTGTTAAACGAAATTGGGAACAAATGAAAGAAGAGGATTTTGGAAATTAAATATGCAATGTCTTAAAACCAAACGGGTCATTTTAGATGTAAAAAATGAAACAGAACGAATTAAGCAATTACAAGTTTGAACAAAATCACATATTGACCTATGGAACATCCTAAAGACTCAAATACAAAAATGATTTAAACAGCAATGCAAAAAATGTAAATAGGCAATTTAAATAAATATTATGAGACTCCGATGAATAAATATATCGTACTACAAAATAAAACAAACAGGAACGAAGATGATGACAATAAACTGTCTGATATTAAAGAAGAACTGATACAGCTAAATGATGAAACTTTTTTAAGCATTAACGTCCAAGTCGGCATAGACACTGATTATTCTATAAATATACAAAATGCAATTAAGACCTTAAGGAAAAGAAGGGAAAATAAATACGTTAAAAACATCAGGAATATGATAGGCAACATAGGATTTATAGGCAATATAGGAATATGAAAGGCTTCCTGCTGAATTCTATCAAACATTTAATGAGGACATTTCAGACATGCTAGAAAAAGTTTACAGTGAAGTATTAAATGGAGAATGTATGCATGACTCATTTTACCACAGTGTTATATCTTGAATCTGAATTTGATAATTATAGACAAATAAGTTTAATGAATATAGATTACAAACTATTAGCTAAAATAATAATGAACAGAATGAACGGATATTTAAATGAAACTATTGAAAAAGAAAAAACGTGCCATTAAAGGAAGATTTATGTGGGATAATCTAAATATATTAAGGGATTTAATAACTAATAAAGGAGTAAAAAATTACTTTATTATAGGATTAGACCAAAAGAAAGCTTTTGACTATATATCTTGAGAATAGCTTTGGCAAGTTATGAAATTCTATCATATGATTAGATGTGATTAAATTAAATTGTACTGTTCTGCTGACATGTAAAGTTATGTACTACTGAACTTTTGTACTGATGCTTGTATGTACTACTGACAACTGTAATATATTTTGAAAATTTTCAATGAAGTTTGATTTAAAAAGGAAAGCACAAAAATGCACAACATGGGGTACTGCAGGACCAGAGTTGGGAACTCTGTAGAGCTCTACAAGATTAATAAATAAACATACGCATAAAAAAGATAATTAATAGTGAATACATTTTTTCTGTTAAAAAAAAAGAGCGCCATATGGTGGCTCTGGACAGGCAAAACTTATTATGTATTTTGTTATTCATTTGGGTGGCTTAACTGTAAGGGGCAAAGTAACAAAAACTATTCAAAAAAAATTTTTTAAACACAAAACTACTATGTATAACAAGTTAATGGATGGAAGTTGAATTTCTTAGCGTTCCATCTTAAAAGGTGCAGTTACTCTTTTGCCTGTGGGCATGGGGGCTTAGTGGTTCCCATCGCCAACCTGTGTGTGCAGACATGCATGTTCTCCGTTTGCCTAGGGCGTTTCCTCCGGGTACTCCAGTTTCCTCCCCTGCATTACCGGCTGATGGGCATTTCCAAATTGTCCATGAGGTGTGTGTGTGTGTGTGTGTGCTTGTGCCCTGTGATGGGTTGGCACCCCATCCAGAATAAGTACTCAGTTTCAGAATGTTTTCAGTTCTGACTCAACAGCAACACAGTGACCCGTAAGTAACATTACGAAGTATTCTCAAACCCAGTAAAATTTCTACACCAATGTTACAGTATATTGTCATAAATAATTTGTGACTACACTAATGATCCTCCACAGCCGGATTTCTGCAACAATGGCACCACCAAGAGACTTGCCTGTTTAATGTACAACTCCAAACATCATTTCAAGTTGATTGTTTATGAGATGTATGTTCTGCTGTGTAGCAGTATGAGCATTTGGTCAAAAAAAAAAAAAAAAAAGCATTAAAATAGCATTAATAGAATTTGAATTTAATTCATGGTCTAAAAAAAATATATAAAAAAACAACAAAAAAGAAAGAATTAGGTATAATACTGACAATCTGAAATTTATATTACTCAAATGTTAGAAGTACCTTTGCAATAAGTAAAGAGGTAAAATGTATTGATGAACAAAAAAATAATATGCAGGCTTTACCACATGTGCACTGCAGAATTACAAGTCGGAACCTTTACTGTAACACACCGACACATCTGTTGGTTGTAATCTTTACTCTTCTTTGCATGTTCGGTGGATTGGACTCATTTGTAGAATAAAAAAAAATAATAATCAGTGCAATCATCAGAAAGCTATGATGTCGAGACTACAGTGAGTAAACAGAACTGTTTACTATATATATATATATAATTACATTTATATAATATATATTTGATTTCCTATGGTTGCATGCTCTCACTGCTGGTCACTGCTCAGGGACAGATTTAGGGGAGCTGGGTTAGGCTTTTTCCCCCATTATCAAGGACAGGGATATTGATTAAAACACGTCAGACTCGAGGCTTCTGGGTCAAATCCGTCCCATTGCCTCAGTTCATTTGCGTGTGTGAACCTGAAAAAGTGGCTGGCAGTGAAACTGATCACCTGCTCAGGATCACTATAGTGTATAGTGAATTTTAAGTTTTATTGTTCGTCAACTGGTCTTAAAGTTTGCGTTCTGCAGTAAGCTAGTTGTCCAGAGTTGTCCAACAACTGCCCAAACTGAAGCATTCGCTCTCTGTAACATGTAACATTAGCCTAACTGCAAAAACACACAAACCCACAAACAACGTGTCTGTGTCTGTTTGTGTCTCTTTCTCTCGCCCTCGTTTTTTTTAATCGTTTTAAAAAGTAGGGCTCACCACCATCCTGCCATGTGTCTGTTTTTTTTTTTTGTTTGTTTTTTTAAAAACCCAAGCGCGAAGCTCGGTGCGTTTTATTCTTCTTCTTCTTCTTCTTCTTCTAATTTAATGGGGGTAAACCAGCTTTTGGTGCGTTTCTGCCACCTACTGGGTTGGAGTGGTTGGAGGGTGTTAATCCCTAAATCCCTAAATCCTACTATACAACTTCGTTCCCTTAAGATAAATTAAGAGAGCTTTGTTCACTCTTGAGAAATTATTTAGCAGATTTTGAATAGACACATTTTTAATACCCACTGACTTTAATCCTTCTGTTAACTGAAATCTTTCTCTGTTATATGCAGCACAATTTAACAGCACATGTTCGACCCTTTCAGGTAGACCACGTTTATTGCAGCAGTCAGATTCAAGTTATTTATGAACCTCTATTCTTGAAGGTCTCAGAGCCTGCTTAGCCATGCCGTCTGCCTCCTCATTGCCCTCCACACCAACATGAGTCCGTACCCATAAAAAGGAAACTGTTATTTGTAACTGAAGCCTCTCTTGCATGTACAGGCAGAGGTGAAACTCCTTGGCATGATTCACACGAAGTTGATCCCACATTCCATAATGTGTTACTGCAGGTCTACATAAACAAGAATGACATGCTTAATTATTGGCAATTAATTAAAACATTTTTTTTCAAACAGAACATACAATACTGACCTGTACACCTCTTCATAGATAGTTAGATTGTTGTTGTTTTTTTGCAGGCATAGTTGCATTTGCAACAGTTTTCTTGCTGTATCCATCTACAGCAATCACATGAGTCACTCCAGACATGAACAATTTTTCATTTTGGTCCATGTATAACTTGTGCCCCCTAAACTCCACATTACATGGGGTTGGGTTAAAGTTAAACATAAAGTGAAAACACATTAATAGATGAAGTCTAGGCATTAGGCATACATGTGCATGGCATACACAATCCTAACTCTTATAAACTCTTGTAAAAGCATAAACCTGAGGACTATTTGTGGTTAAGGCTTTGGGTTGCTGATCAGAAGGTTGGGGGTTCAAGCCCCAGCACTGCCAAGCTGCCAATGTTGGGCCCTTGAGCAAGGCCCTTAACCCTCTCTGCTCCAGGGGTGCTGTATCATAGCCGACCCCAGCTTCCTAACAAGCTGGGAAATGCAAAGAAAAGAATTTCACTGTGCTGTAATGTATATGTGACAAATAAAAGTTGCTTCTTCTTCTACTTGACGCCATTCTTCATGGTATGGGGCATGGGTTGCTCTTAGAACACGTCCAATCCGGCATTCTTTATTAATTGTTCTTTTTTTATGTCAGACTCTAGACTGATTATCGCATCCACTGAATTCCGACCTTTTCTGAAACCACTCTGATGAGGGCAAATAAGACCTCTTGTTTCAAGAACACAAGACAGCCAATAAATAGCCACTCTTTCCAGAGTTTAGCCCTGTTTTTAAGGACTCGTACCAGTGATATGTGAGTTGACATCATAACAGGGATTCAAAAGTGAAGCCAAAATGTGTCTGTGGCCCTCTAGTGGCTGGCTGCAGAATCCAGATCCAACTGAGTCAAGTAGATAGTACACAGAAGTCAGAATCCTCCCTTACCAGTAGAGAATAAATTCAAGATAGAACAACTCCTGTTATGACTTCCACCCATAAAGTCTTTGAAAGAAACACATAACAGAGGCCAAAGTTCAAAATGGAGGTAGTTGACGTTTCATCCAAAACATAAAAAATTAATTTCTAAAATTCTTCTATTACACATTTACACACGGTCATGAGGAAAGACATTTAATGGCAGGTGACACGTATTTCAACATGACTGACTGACATTTGTGTTTGTTTGCTTGTTAATTTATTTTATTTTTTTGATCCTTGTATAGATTTAATTACAGAAAACCTTTATTTGTCAAATATACATTACAGTACAGTGAAATTCTTTTCTTTGCATATCCAAGCTTGTGAGGTAGCTGGGGTCGGAGCACAGGGTCAGCCATGTTACAGCACCCCTGCAGCAGATATGGTTCAGGGCCTTGCTCAAGGGCCCAACAGTCATTCCCTGACCTTCTGATAAGTAACCCAAAGCCTGAACCAGCACTGCCCTTAAAAGGTAATGTACATGCTAATTTTTTTTTTTTTTTTTGCACACTCCAAAATGCAATTAGCAGTTACACCGATTTCATTTGAAGCCTGATGCTTGATCATGAAGCTAACTGGCCCTTAAAGTTTAAAATTCGACTTTCTTTTTTTCCCTTCTCTTTAAGTCCTCTTTTTGACTGGAAGACTGCAGCATTTTTTACAATTTATACCATTTTAACCATTTATGAATGTACATATATATATATATATATAACAGTATATAACATTATAAATGAGAGAACTGAATAGGTGAAGTCACTGCTGTATTTACACATCAGTGCTCATGTTCCTAAACTAGAAGAAGAGTGTATAAGTGGGTGAGGACAGGAGGAGTCAGTTCAGAGTCAAATCACTGCAATGTTCACACTGAAGCAGACCAGAATCACCTCACTCTGATGCTCTCAGACTATTTGTTTTGCTGTGTCCTCACCTGCCTAAAGAACCACATTTAGGGGGAGAACACATCAGGGTTCCATTTAAACACATTAAACAATGTGTGACACAATGTGTATGAGGCCATTTTCAGATCTACAGGTCCTTCAAACAATTTTGGTTTGTTTAATTATGTGTAGTGTGAAACCAAACCAAATAGCAGACAAACCAAAAGTGTCAATTTCATTATGATTCTGACTAACAGGTGTGAAAGTGCTTTCAGAATCACATGCTCACATCTGTGAAAAGGTTTCTTTATATTTACCTTTCTGAACCCACTTATTATCTCATACCAGCTTTGCACACTGTTTGGAAGTGGTTTTCGCCCATTCAAGTCAAGTCAAGTTGTGTCAAGTGGAGTTTATTATCATTTCAACCATATACAGCCAGTTAGTACATAGTGAAACGAAACAACGTTTCTCCAGGACCAAGGTGCTACATAACAAACACAGAACAACACAGAACTACAAGGGACTACATAAATTTATACATAAAGTGCACAAGTGCAAACATGTGCAGACAGCACAAGACAGTACAATGACTACTGGGACAGACAATGGGCCAGTGCAGTGCCGACCAGTACACAGTTCTATTGGAAAGTGCATCCAGTGACAATAGTGCAAAGAGTACAATATAAGTTGCTGAAAAATTGCGTAAACATAAGAAGTAGCAGCCTATGTACAATATAAATATTGTAGCAGCATAATGTAATTATGCACAGTTGTGTGTGTGTGTGTGAACCTTTCAGTCCAGTTTCTGAGTATTGAGGAGTCTGATGGCATGGGGGAAGAAACTGTTGCACAGTCTGGTCATGAGGGCCCGAATGCTTTGGTACCGTTTGCCAGAAAGGCAGGAGGGTGAAGAGTGTGTGAGAGGGGTGTGTGGGGTCATTCACAATGCTGGTGGCTTTGCAGATGCAGCGTGAGGTGTAAGTGTCTGCGATGGAGGGAAGAGAGACCCTGATGATCTTCTCAGCTGTCCTCACTATCCGCTGAAGGGTCTTGCGATCCTAGACGGTGCGATTCCCAAACCAGGCAGTGATGCAGCTGCACAGGATGCTCTCGATAGTCCCTCTGTAGAACATGGTGAGGATGGGGGGTGGGAGATGTGCTTTCCTCAGTCTTCTCAGAAAGTACAGGTGCTGCTGGGCTTTCTTTGTTATGTAGCTGGTGTTGAGGGACCAGATGAGGTTCTCCGCCAGGTGAACACCAAGAAATTTGGTGCTCTGGACGATCTCCAAGGAGGAGCCGCCGATGTTCAGCGGAGAGTGGTCATTCTGTGCTCTTCTGAAGTCAACAACCATCTCTTTAGTTTTGTCCACATTTAGAGACGGGCTGTTGGCTCTGCACCAGTCCATTAGCCGCTGCACCTCCTCTCTGTATGCTGACTCGTCGTTCTTGCTGATGAGACCCACAACGGTTGTGTCATCGGCGAACTTGATGATGTGATTCGAGCTGTGCATTGCTACACAGTCGTGAGTCAGTGAACAGCAGTAGACTGAGCACACAGCCCTGTGGGGCCCCAGTGCTCAGTGTGGCGGTGTTGGAGATTATGTTCCCGATCTGGACTGACTGAGGTCTCCCAGTCAGGAAGTCCAGGATCCAGTTGCTCTGCAGGTGTTCAGGCCCAGCAGGTTCAGCTTTCCAATCAGGTGCTGAGGAATGATTGTATTGAATGCTGAACTGAAGTCTATGAACAACATTCGAACATAAGTGTCTTTTTTGTCCAGGTGGGTGAGGGCCAGATGGAGGGTGGTGGTGATGGTGTCATTCTTCCTGGCAGAATGGAAAAAATGACAATTTTCAAACCACCTGAGGGTGCCCTCCCCAGAATTTTAAATCTCTTCTTTGTTTATCATTCTCATTTCCTCTTCAAGAGTAAGGGTAACAAGGTGAACTCATGACCTGGAATGAGACTTGTTTTAACCATTGTTTGTTTCTGCCATTTCTCTCCACCCATGTAGAAAGTCCTGACATCCTGATTGAAGTGAACACCCCAGAATCCTACAGAGTCCTGGTGAATTATTTAGAAAGGCACAAGCATCAAACCACCACATCAACCTTGGGATTTCCACCACATCAACCTTGGGATTCCGTGTTACACCTCCTGGCAGACGCAAATCCCCCTAGAATGTGGGCCTTCCAGAGACCAAGATGATGGAAGAATGCATCTCTGAAGCCCTGGTCCAAGACGACTACAACTGTCCTTACATGTCTCCCAATGCTGCAGGCTTTTATTTGTGGAAAAAAAAAGGGGCGGACTCAGACCCCGTATCGAATATTGAGTGCTCAGTGCTGTCACAGTCAAGTATCTGTTGCCCTTGGTCCCTTGAGCAGTTAAGAAGGGCTAAAGTATTTACCAAACTCAACCTGCGGATTGCCTATAACCTGATATGCATTAGGGAAGGCAACAATTGGAAGACACTGTTTAACATGAGCACAGGCCATTATGAATATCTGGTAATGTCTTATGGTCTTGTCAATGCTCTATCTATTTTTCAGGCATTTATAAATTAAGTAGTCTGGGATTTTCCCTGCTAAACTGTATCCATGTGCATTTTACTCTTGGAAACTGACACCAGCAGAAAGGCATTATGACATGGGGAATGGAGAACTTCACCATCAAAGTTGCTTTAGAGGATTGGAGGCACTGGCTAGAGGGCACCAACAATGGACTACAAGAATCTAGACTACTTTAAGTCAGCCAAAAGACTTAACCCACGTCAAGCCAGATGGGCCCTATTTTTTACTTTCTTTGACTTTTCAATCACCTACAGACCTGGCCCCAAGAATGGTTAAGCAGACTCCCTGTCACAGATCTATGTAAGCCCTGGTCGACCCTGGTCACACACAATGTTGGGCTTCATCACTGACCTCCCTAACTCACAACAGATAGATCTCACATTCATAGATCATTTTACCAAAACCTCATTCCCCCACCCAAGTTACCCACAGCCATGGAAACCGCTGAGGTATTGTTTAAAGAGGTGTTCAGATTGTATGGTCTCCCCAAGGATATTGCTCTGACCGTGGTGTTCAATTCACCTCTCATGTTTTGCACAAAAGGCATAAATGTTAGTCTGTCCTCAGGCTACCATCCCCAGTTGGGAGATTCCTCCGCATGTACTGCTTTAACAACAAGCAGGATTGGAGCAGGTATCTCCTGTTGGCAAAATATGCACAGAACTTACTGGTCCCTTCATCTACTGGCATCTACCTGTTCTTGGGTTTCAATAGAGGGCTTCCCCCCAATAGCCTCATGCATGGCAGAAAACCGTGGCCACGCGGCTGCTGTGGCCTCTCCACTGTCTGTCCCTGTTCCCGTAGGAGGACAGCGGAGCTCTGAAAATAAAAGAATAGATGAGTATAGAGTATATAAATAGATGAACTGGCAGGAACAGGTTTCAAACAGTAAAAGCACCTAAAATATGCACCAAATGAAATGAATACATGACTTAATTTTTACCTACATTATATTTCCTTTTCAGATTGTCCCATTTCGTAGCAATCTGACTTGGTGTCACAATTCTCTTCAGACCCATCTTCTGAGTCTTAATATTTTGCATATTTGGTTATCCCTACATGCATAAGCTACAAAAAATATTGTGCATAGTCAATGCGTTATTTTTTTAATAAAATAACTCTTGGCCTATATAAAGTTTGTTCTCTACTGGCAAATACGAGGAGCATTAATTTTGAACATAAAAAATATGAAAACATTAGATTTTAAGTTAAACACATGTGAGTTAGAGTTAAAATCTCCACTACATTAAAATAAAAAGTCCAAAGCATACTCAAAAATGCTTTAAAATGTATATGGCTATGTCAAATATATAATATTACATCAATACAGTCTAAATTTTAGAATATCCTCATGCAGCATACTTACATTTATGAGTGGTTAGAGTTCCCATCATTGTTTGAGATTGCAGGAGATGTAAAGGAGGTGGGGAATTTATACACGCGTCAGGTATATTCCGCATGGGATATACCTGTGTATCCTCGCTCCTAGCTCCTCTGGAAGCTTCCTCACTCCTCGTTCCTCACCTCCTTGCGGTGCAATTAGAGAACTGATATGTCCTTCAAGATGGCTGACTTCGATGGATGTCTGGGTCATTGGGCTGGAGGATGGAGGAGTGAAGAAACGAGGAAGCATCAATTTGAGTATTGAGAAGCACCCAGAGATTCTCAATGGGACTTGGCCACTGTAGAATATTGACCTATTTGTTTTTAACCACTAATGTATTGCTTTGGCCTTGTATTTGGGATCATTGTCCTGCTGAAAGGTGAAGTTTCTCCTGTAACGTCCCCCTGTATTTAGCTCCATCTGTAGTAGATTGAGTAAAATGTGCTGTGTTCTAGCAGTTCTGGTTATATATAGTGTAGTGTATTGGATAGAACTCAGGAATATATATGTTAGTTGGCCACTCCTTGTACGGATACTGAGTTAGTGTTTTGTTGGCCATCCTTTTTCTTGTAAGTCTCCGGCTTCATCACTGCAGACAGTTCAGTAAAGAAAAATAAGAAGAAATGCCCAGCCGTGTTTAGACTCTTTATTGAGTTTTTATCACGCAACAAACACAACAGTTGGCGACGAGGTTTACACGGACATGATAAAGACACCGGAGCGCTTTTCCTAGTTTTTTTTTTTTTTCGGACTGGGTGTTTTTTTTCTGGGAAAAGTAAGAAGAAAAGCAGCCTTGAAAAGGGGGGAGGACAGTGCAACTGTGCAAGGATGGCTGGTTATATTGGAAAACTTGACGCTTTTGACCGTGCGACGGATGATTGGACAATGTATTGTGAACGAATGGAGCAGCATTTCAAAGCCAACGATATTGAAAATGAAAAGCGTGTGTCTGTGTTGTTGAGTGCAATTGGAGGAAAAGCATATGCATTGCTGAGAAGCCTCACTGCACCTGCAAAGCCTGCTGATGTCAGCTTCGACAACACTGTAAAAACGATGCAAGACCATCTAGCGCCGAAACCGCTGCTCATAGCAGAACGATTCAGATTTCATAAGCGGAATCAGAACGAAGGAGAGTCAATCGCAGGATACGTAGCTGAACTGAAAAAGTTATCTGAACACTGTCAGTTTGGGGATGGACTGAATGATGTGCTGAGAGACCGTCTAGTCTGTGGCATTTTACAAGAGAGTATTCAGAAGAGATTGCTCACGGAGGCTGATCTCACTTTCACACGTGCAGTTGAAATTGCCGTAGCCATGGAAACAGCTGCCAGAGACGCGGTGGAGTTGCGGTCAGGAGTAAAAATGTCGGTGAACAAAATGTTTGCAGTGACTAAAGCAAAGAAAATAATGCAAAGAAGTGAACTGTGTTACCGTTGTAATAAGGGTGGACACAAAGCAAATCAGTGCAGATTTAAAACAGAAACCTGCTGGAAATGCAACAAAATTGGACATATACAAAGAGCATGTCGATCTGATGTACCAAACAGTGAGAAAGACAGACAGTACAAGGCTCAGAAAAAGAAAAGCAGGAATGTGCATGTTATCGCTCAGAATTCAGATGAAGAAAGTGATACTGGGCTGGAAATTTACAGTCCGAAAAGTGACTTGAAGCAAGCAATCTGGCTGATGCCGCAAATTAATGGAAAAATCATCCGAATAGAGTTGGACACAGGCTCCGCTGTATCCGTGATGTCACAGAATGAGTTTGAGAGACATTTTGACAATGCTAAGCTAAAGCAATCACCTGTTAAACTAAAAACATACACCGGTGAGCCTATACTTCCCATTGGGGTAATGCCTGTGACTGTTGAGTACAATGATCAGCGGAGTGAATTGGATCTGTACATAGTACAGACAGAGGGGCCAGCACTTTGGGGACGTGACTGGTTGCGAAAGTTAAGGTTGGACTGGGAATCCATTAAAAGTCTGCAAGTCACAGTTCCTGATGCATAGAGTACTCAAAAGAAACTAGAAAAAGTGCTGGATGGTGCTGTAACAGTGTTTCAACCAGGCATGGGAACCTTGAAGCATATCAAGGGAAAAATAACACTGAAGGAGGATGCAGTTCCCAAGTTTCATAAAGCACGTCCTGTTCCCTATGCTATTCACCAGAGAGTCAAAAGTGAGCTGGATCGACTGGAAGCTGAAGGAATACTATCCAAGGTTGACTGGAGTCCCTGGGCAACTCCAGTTGTTCCTGTATCCAAGAAGGACGGAAGTGTATGACTTTGTGGAAATTTCAAGGTGTCTGTCAACCCAGAACTGCATGTAGAACAATATCCACTACCAAGAATAGAGGATATCTTTGCCACACTTTCTGGTGATAAACACTTCAGCAAAATCGACCTGGCGGAAGCATATTTACAGATGGAAATGGAGGAAGACTTAAAAGTGCTTCTGACTATTAACACACATAAGGGATTGTATCGTTATAACAGGCTGGTTTTTGGCATTGCCTCAGCGCCCGCTTTATGGCAGAGGGCTATGGATCAGGTGCTTCAAGGCTGCCCTGGTACTCAATGTTACCTCGACGACATCATCGTTACAGGTGAAAATGACAGCAGACATTTGGAGAACTTGGCACGTGTGTTAAAGAGACTTCTTTAATCATTTAAGAGTTCTTTAAGAGCAGCATCACATACTGTGGACATCAAATCGATGCAAATGGCCTACATAAGTGTCCTGACAAGTTGAGAGCCATTGCAGAGGCTCCACCACCCAAAGATGTCTCACAGTTGAGGTCATTCCTGGGATTTGTCAATTACTTCAGAGAGAAACCAGGAGGGATCCCACATTGTCTCAGGTATAGCAAAGCAGAAGCAAAGAGCCGGTTCGCAAAGTACTATCAGCGCCGTGATGAACTGCCTTTGGATGGAGGTTGCATCATTTGGGGTCTAAGAGTCATTATACCTCCTAAGTTGCGAACCCGAGTCTTGGAGGAGCTTCATGTCGGACACTTAGGAGTAGTCAAGATGAAGTCACTTGCAAGAAGCTTTGTATGGTGGCCAGGAATAGATCAGCAGATCGAACATGCATTGCTCAGGATGTCAGCATGTTCAAAAGATGCAAAAAGCCGCCCCATTACACCCTTGGGAATGGCCCGCTTTGCCGTGGCAAAGGATACATGTTGATTTTGCGGGACCCTTCAAGGGCACTGCATTTCTCGTTGTTGTTGATGCATGTTCAAAGTGGCCCAAAGTATTCAGTATGACCTCCACAACTGCTTCTCAAACTGTGACAGTACTGAGAGAACTCTTTGCAAGGACTGGTGTACCTGAACAGCTGGTGAGCGACAAGCATTTGACCTCAAGCATTTGACCTCAGCGCCATATCACCCTGCTGCAAAGGGCTTAGTTGAGAGATTTGTGCAAAGCTTAAAAAATGCTCTGCGTGCCATGACAAATGAAAAAATGACACTAAATCAAAAATTAAAAAATTTCCTGTTTGCATATCAAAACGCAGCTCATGCTACCACGAATCGAACCCCTGCCATGTTGTTCCTGGGAAGACCCTTACGCTCTAGGCTGGATTTGTTGAAACCAAATCTGAAAAGAACCATACAGGACAAACAATTGAAACAATCGCAAGGAGGAGGAAAAACACGCGAGTTGGAAGTTGGGGACAGTGTGCTTGCTAGGGATTACAGAGGAGATCACAAGTGGATGCCTGCAAGAGTCAAAGAAAGAACAGGTCCGCTCTCGTATACAGTGGAGGTTGCTTCCGACATCCTCTGGAGACGGCATATTGATCAGCTGAGAAGCTCAAATGTTCCTCTGGAAAGTGCTCCAGGGAGTGTTCTATCTACACCTACTGTCCCTGCTACCAATGGAAGTGACACGGCCCTACCACCAGATGGCACTGTAACTCCCTGTAAAGTGCCACAGTCACCTGTTCCTATCTGCGAAGAGAGACGTTACTCTACCCGTGTACGGAAACCTCCAAACCGTCTGGATTTATAAGAACTGAAAGAAAAAAAAGACGGAAAGATTTAAATGAAACAATAGTTATTTGAAAAAAAAAAGTTGCAATGTTTATTTGTAAGGAAAATTGTTTGTGTGAGACTTCCTTATTTAGAGGGGAGGAAATGTAGTGTATTGGATATAACTCAGGAATATATATGTTAGTTGGCCACTCTTTGTACTGATACTGAGTTAGTGTTTTGTTGGCCATCCTTTTTTTTTGCAAGCCACCGGCTTCATCACTGCAGACAGTTCAGTAAAGAAAAATAAGAAGAAATGCCCACCCGTGTTTAGACTCTTTATTGAGTTTTTATCACGCAACAAACACAACATATAGTAGGAATGTACATAGGTTCTTAAAAAGAAGAAGAACTATGTCCATGCGGTGCTGTTGGGCTGTTGCTTTGAGAGTGTGCATCAGTAAAGTGTGTGCGACCATTTACCTATCCTGTGTGCTCATTATTACAAGTTACCGCATATTTTTGGAGATATGGAGGCCAGTTGTGGAACGCATCAGTACCGTGCAGGGATAAAGTCATCTTTTTTAAAAAGAAAAAAAAGAAAAAAAAGCTGAAGGCTATCTGAAAAGCAGTGAACATTTGGATGCTAGCAGCGTTTGATGAGAAAACTGTGAGATTTTGGAGCATTTCTTAGAAGAAAATGGCATCGACAACACCAAGAAGCAGTGGGCGATTCTACTGTGTGTGGTGGGTCCTAAAACGTACAGTTTATTCCGGAATTTAAATCATATGCACAGCTGTTGGATTTGCTAAAGAACCATTTTAACCTGAAGCCAAGCGGGATAGTTCAACGCTTTAAGTTTCACTCTTGTTCCAGGAAACCTGATGAGACAATAATTGACTTTGTGGCAGTCAAACTTGCACAAGATTGCAATTATGGAGATACGCTGCAACAGACGTTGAGAGACAGGTTTGTGTGTGGAGTTAATGATGAACTGATCCAAAGAAGGTTATTAGCCGAGCACAATTTGACCTGTGATAATGCAGAAAAGGTACTCTCAATTGGACAAAGAGGGCCTGGCAGTAGTATTTGGCATACAGAAGTTTAATAAATACCTGTTGGAAGATCCTTTACCATCTGCACAGACCAAAAAACTTTGATAGCTGTTTAATGAGAAGAAACCAATTCCTCAGATGGGTTCTCCGAGAGTACAAAGATGGGCAGTGCTCCTGGGTACCTAGGAATACACCATGGTCTACAAACCGGGCAAAGCCCATGCCAATTCTGATGCTTTAAATAGACTGCCCATTAAGGAGGATATAAAGGAGGAACGGGAGGCTGAACAGGATCTGATGCACCTGTGGATACCTGTCAAATCCCGCGCTGGATCTCCTGTTACGTGATGATGTCCAAGGTTTGGGAATACATCCAGTGTGGATGGCCAATGGTTGTGTGCTGTGGGGGGCTAGAGTTGTCATTCCTGAACAAGGGTGAGATAAGTTGTTAAAACTGCTTCACCAGACCCACACAGGTGTTTTGAGAATGAAAAGATGAGCCATATCTTACTTGTGGTATGGACAAAGAAGTAGAGAAAGAGGCCCAACTGTGTGAAGAGTGTCAGCAATACAGGAAAACTCCCACTGCAGCTCTTTTACATCCATGGGAGTGGCCAGCCACACCCTGGTCTTGAATACATGTCGACTATGTGGATCTGTTCCAAGGGAGGATGTTCCTGATTGTAGTGGACTCATACTCCATGTAGATGGATGTATACCCAACAATGACAGCAACATCCCAAGGCACCATAGAGAAACTCAGGCAAAGTTTCAGCATATTCAGTTTGCCACAGATCCTGGTGCCAGATAATGGGCCTTGCTTTACCAGTGCAGAATTTGGAGCATTCATGAAAAAGAATGGAATTCAGCACATTAGAACCGCCCCTTTCCACCCATCATTGAATAGATTAGCAGAAAGAGCTATGCAGATGTTCAAAGCGGGTGTAAAGAAAAAAAAAGGAGATACCCTGGAGACAAGAGTATGCCGGTTCCTGTTTAGTTATCGGATTACTCCACAGACTACGACGGGATTGTCTCCTGCAGAAATGATGATGGCCAGATGCTTAAGATAAACTTTTGACTTGCGTCTGCCTGATCTGGCAGCCAAAGTGCAAAAGAAACAGTTAAAACAGAAATAAGGTCATGACAACAGTGCCAAACTGCCAAGTTTTTCACTGGGAGACTCTGTGTATGTCAGGAATTATAGCTACTGACCAAAATGGGTTACCACTGTGATAGAAAGATGCACTGGTCCACTGTCTTATACTTTCTTGACTAGACCAGGGCATACCTGGAAAAGACACTTTGATCAGATTCGCACTAGGGATGCACTCACAATTTCAGTGTCTTTGAATGTCCAAGTCTCACTGGGTGCTGAAGAAGACATCTTGCAGCCTGTGGGTAGCTTTCCTGAAGTGCCTGTGAAACCAAATTAATTGTTGCCGGCAACACGAACAGAGCCAAAGTGTGTTACTGAACAAGTGGGAAATACAGGGAGAGTGGATTCACATGACTCTAAAGAGACAGAAACACTTACTGTGCGGAAGTCCTCCAGAGAGAAATGTGTGCTGGGTTATCTGAAAGACTTTGTGAGATAATTAATTAAGAACTGTAAAAAAGGCTTTCTTTCATAGTATGTTGAATACAATGGCAGAAGTAAATTTTAAGATTTTTTTTTTTCATGCCATAGGTTAACTAATCTGAAGGAACAGAAATTGTAGTATTTGTTCTTGTGTTTAAAGGAAAGAAGGAAGAGTGTTATAATGTTTAGCTTTTAAGGGGGAAAGGATGTAGTAGATTGAGTAACGTGCTGTGCTTCTAGCAGTTCTAGAGGGGGCTATATAGTAGGAATGTACCTAGGTTCTTAAAAAGAAGAAGAACCATGTCCATGCGGTGCTGTTGGGCTGTTGTTTTGAGAGTGTGTGTCATTAAAGTGCATGCGGCCATTTCCTATCATTATTCCAAGTTACCACACTATCCATTCTCTCTTCATTTTTGACAAGAACCCCAGGTTCTGATGATGAAAAGCGTTCCTAGAGCATGATTTACATTTACATTTACGGCATTTGGCAGACGCCGTTATCCAGAGCGACTTACAATAGTGCTTTGAAGTCTATCAAAAATACATCCTGATACTGGCTCACTAGGTCACAAACTAGGAATACCATCAGCCCAAGACTCTGTTGGGTTTTTTTTTTGTGTGTGTGTGTGTGTGTGTGCGTGCAAGTGCTAACTTAAGTACTTAATGAAGAGGTAAGTCTTTAGACGTCGTTTGAAGACTGCCAGTGACTCAGCTGTTCGGACATCTAAGGGAAGTTCATTCCACCACCTTGGTGCCAGAACCGAGAAGAGTCTCGACGCATGTCTTCCTTGTGCCCTGAGAGATG